>CM056376.1:75307535-75797535 GCA_029718625.1 Synaphobranchus kaupii
ATAGACCAGGACAGTTTGTGGAAAAGGGATAAATAACTTGCTCTTTGACATCATTGAATTGATTCATAAACTAAGTTACCTTGTTCATATATGATGTGATTTACTTAGCTAGAATGTCAAAAACGTCAAATGTCCACTCAATAACGTTTGTATATAGTTTGATGGCTAGCTTATGGACATTTTACGTTTTTGACAATTTGTGTGTTTATTGTTGAAAATGTAAAATGTCCACTTGATAGCTAACGTTTTTATATAACGTTATAGCTAGCTCGCATTGAATAGCTGACGTTAATAGTTCGCTTGGTATCAACCCACCATTCGGGTCATACTACTAGCTAGTTAGCTAACGTTATTTGCGATTTTTATTGAACCCCTGAGCCAATGGATCATTCAGAATAAAAATATTAAAGGGATAGATATGAAGGGAGGAGAAAAAAAGATTTCTTTATTTGCTGAAGATGTATTAGTGTATCTGTCCACCCCAGAACAATCACACATATTAGCCAACAACAACTTATAGTATCCGCCTCTGCGGTGTCATGAACTGAGTGAACCTGCTGCTCTGATCGCGTTGTCCTGCTGAGTGTTGCTTCAGGTCGGACAGTCCACCGTTCATTTCCACCGACAGGACCAGTTCAGATCCATGACTGAGAGGCTGGTCCGAATACAGGACAGGACCTCAGTCCTGTATTCGGACCAGCCTCTCAGTCATGGATCTATCTCACAGCCTCTTTTGGACTATTCGCCGACATTTTTTAAATCAGTGCGAGGCGCGCCACTGAGCCTCCGTTACCAGGGCAACGATGACGATGCTATTCAGTGAAAGACAACTCGCCTTCATTCTGATTTCATTCTTCTCCACTAACGTTATGTCTCGTGAAACTCTTTTGGTTTTATTATTTTGCATGTCATTCCAAGCATGTGAAAACGTATTGTTTGATTAGAGTAGGGTGTGTTGTGTACGAAAAGGTTAGCAACAAAGTGCTTTTCAATTGAGCTGATCTTGAAACAAACTTTAAAGTGTTTTGAAACTACTGCTCAGTTGATTGTGTAAAACACAAATCTTTTACCCTTATGTCTTTCAATGGTAGACAGTCTGAAGAAAATACTGTACAAAAAGTTCCATTATTTGCATGGTTTGTGAGTAATGAGTACTTTAATTCAGCAACAACAAGATATGCTCGCTCTGTTTTAAACAACAAAAGAATGAAACACTTCTGTTTAATTGTACCAAGGTAATGCATGTTGTCCCCTATGCACATTTGTTGTTATGCGTTTCGTGTCAGTATAGGGTACACTATTCCTGGTTTTGATACCCTTCTAACAACTCACTGTCTCCGTATCTAGTGTTTCAAGCCTCAAAAACTTAGAACTGAACACAACAACTTGTAAACAATATTGACAGTGTCTTTTTGTGTATTAAATGCTTTTATAAACATAGTCACTTCACACCAAAAACAACATTTGTACAATATTGAGTCTTAGGGTGCCATAATGTTACACACAAACACCAACTGCAACCGTAAAGAGTCTTTAGTGTCCTTAGTCTCTTCACACTTTAGCCGTTTCTTGTTGGTACCATAGTGTGTGTGATCCCCGACCGTCATGGTTTGTGACCTTTTTCCCTTGCGGTCGTGTTCCTCGGTCGCCACAAGTGGGCGCTGCTTTGTTGGTGGAGTTTTGGCTCCTTTCCTTCTTCTCGCGAAGAAGTTCTCATCAACGTTGCACAGCTGTACATGGTTGCCGGTGAGCTATTTAAGCCCATGTTCCTTTTGTTCTGGGCTTCAATATTAATTGTTCATTGTGATTGTTTGTTCTGTGGTGTATTTTCTGGTATTATTTGTGCTGTTTTGTGTGCGGTTTATTTTGCCCTTTTAGAGTTTTAATCGTATGATTGGATCTAGGTTTTAAGGAGACCGTTTTGCTCCGTTGTGCTTTTATTGGAGTTTTGCGGTACTTGCCTTGGTGCTTTGAGCTTGCAGGTTGAATTCCTGTTTGGTGTGCTCATTTCAGTCTCCGCTTTCTGGCCTGTCCTTTGTTTGTCGTTCTACCTAGATCCATTGCCTCTTACTAAGAGACAGGGCGTTTGTATCATACTAACTTCAGGGTTTTAATTATTCTTTGAGACAGGTCGGTTATTTTCGATTAGGTTTGCGTTGGTCTTTTGTTACAGCTCTTCCTGTTCGTCCTTTTCACCTGCGGGACGATTTTGTTCGGAACTGTAGTTCTGTTCGTTCTCCGGGTGTGTCCCTCCTTATATGGAGCTTGGACGATGCTATGGACCTGTTTGTGTTTGATCGCGCGTTTATGAAAGTAACCATAGAACGTTATCTCTGTTCCTCCGCCTCATTACATTTCCCATTATTGAGAGGCAGTGCGTGCTATTTTCTGTTAAGGTTGCATTGGTCTTTTGTTACAGCTGTCCTGTTCGCCCTTTTTACCTGTGGGACGATTTTGTTCGGAACTGTAGTTCTGTTCGTTCTCTGGGTGAGTCTCTCCTTATATGGAGCTTGGGTGATGCTATGGACATGTGTGTGCGGGATTGCGCGCTTTTGAAAATAGTCTTAGAACGTTAGTTCTGTTCTTTTCGCCTCATTACATTTCCCATTACTGAGAGGCTAGGGCGTGTGTTTTCAATTAAGCTTGCGTTAGTCATGTTTGATACTAACGTTATGGGACGACGGTGCTCCGTCGGCTCGCCTGTAAAATGTTTCTCTCTCCTGGGAGATCGGGCGTTTACCCCTTTGTTCTCTGCATTTGACTGCGAGCCTATGAAACATAGGCACTTCACACCAAAAACAACATTTGTACAATATTGAGTCTTTGGGTGCCATAATGTTACACACAAACACCAACTGCCACCGTAAAGTCTTTAGTGTCCTTAGTCTCTTCACACTTTAGCCATTTCTTGTTGGTACCATAGTGTGTGATCCCCGACAGGAGACAACTCTCAGTCTCTGATATGCATGTGTTTTGGTGCTGCATTTGAAGGGGGGTGTGTAGTGTCTCTGCATTCAACAACTCTTGTGGAAATAAAATACAGTATATTGCCTTGTTTAAACAACTTATTGTCATTCTGTTGATGTCTGTTGAAAAGTTCCGTTATTTACATGTTCGTGAGCAGCTAATGAATAGCCTACTTTAATTCTGCTACATCGAACATTCTAACTCAACATATCACCGGCTTTAATGGCTTGACCTTTTCAGTTTAAGACGTTAACTTTCACATATTTTTATGTCACACTATCCGTAGATAGCTACCTCTTTTCCCGTAACAGAGAAAAACCCTCAAAAATTGTAATCATATAACCTCAAAATCACGCTTGGATTTTTATCTCGGAAGATCAGGCTAAACAAGCTGTTATTGGCGTGTGTCAAAATAAATATTCATTATTTTACGTCTCTTTTATTTATTTCAATGGGTAGCCTATTTATTTCCACTCGCATTTATTTCAAGGCGTAGGCCTATTTATTTCAAGTCGTAGACCTATACATTTCAAGTCGGCATGAAAGTATGTTCAGCTATGATCATTGGTTGCTCAGTCCTTAAATATAAAAAACTAAATACCGCTCACTTATGTGTTGTTTTATAGGTTACATATAGGCTAATATAATACATATATAAGTCACATAAAGATCAGCGTATTTTGGTAGTGTATTGACAGATGCAGACTTCCCCTGAGAAAATACGCTAGGTCTATAACTCCCTTAATGCTGGACTAATTTTCGTGTTATAAACGTCAGAAATATCTTCATAACACAGGTACCATATTGCCAAATTTCCTAGAGCAGCTAGCATATTTGCAAAAGGCCTTTTAACGATTATAGCCTACAGGAGTTGTCAAAATGTTGAGGTTTTTTGTTGTAAATTAGTTTATAATTTCAGAGAAATATGAATAGGTTGCTATAATTGGGACGTCAACAGCTACCACTAGGGGGGCACCGTGCATAGGGTAAGCGTCATTAACAAGGGGTAGCCTAATAATGAACGCACACCCACAGTTTCTTACTCCAGGACATCGCATTCTGCAGAAATATAACCCAGTTATAATTAGCCTACAAAATCAGCTGGAATTCTTAGAGCAAGTTGCAGTAGTCTATTCCACGTGGCTTTTTACACGTTTAGATACCTCCGCTTTTCTTATCAACTGGTTGCCTACATTTCAAAGTAGGCTATGCAATTTTACTGGGGTTAGCCTACACTGTAAAAAAAAAAGTATTTTAACAGACGATCTACTGTAAATTTTACTGGATTTTTCCTGTTTTCTCAAAAAATGGCAGAATTACTGTAAAATTACAGAAATATGCTTCATATAAAAGATCTCTTTTTAAAATAACAGCAATGTCTGTTAATTGAAGGTTGTTATTTTTATTTAAATGGTCTTGCTCGTAGTTTTATAGGGAAATACCATTTAATAATGCGATTTTGTCAACAAATGAGAATGAATGAATGAAAAATTACTGTAATTTTTAGGGGTTTCCTCTGTAATTACATTTACAGCAATGTTCTGTTATTTTAGGGTAGTCTACTGGCAACTTTGCTGTCAGACTCTTTTTTTTTACAGTGTACTCGTAGCAGGGGAAAAATAGCTTCGTTATCCAGGAGATCAGCTTGACTGAGAATATAGTGTTATAGAATTATATGTGCACCAAGTCATATAGTGAGGCTATATTGAACTCCGACGTGCTATATAATGCAATAAAAATGAATGTTATTATTAAAGTTTGGAGCAATAACTGCTCAGTTATCTATGAAATACATTTGTATAGGCTATCATATGTCATGCAGTCTAGCATTATTAACCCTCCACTTAGATATTTAATGCATAGCTTATATCATAATCAGCTCTGACAACATTTTGACAACTCTTGTAGGCTATGAAAGGACATTTTACAAATAGGCTAACTTCTCTGGGAAATTTGTAAATAAGGTGTTATGCAGATATTTCTCACATTTATAACACGAAAATTAGTTCAGAATGAAACGAGTTATAGGCCTAGCATATTTTATCAGGGGAAGTCTGCATTTGTCAATACACTAGCAAAATACGCGGATCTTGAGGTTATATGGTTAAAAAATGGGCATTTGAAGACTAAATAAGACTTTTTTTCTGTTACCCAGTGAACATTTTTGTGTTGAAAAGTCGGCGTGTAGCGTTCAGGTGAATGCTAATAAGGGTTAGCGTCCGTTTATGTCAAAACGTCTCTCAACCTCGATTTCTCCACTCCAACGTCTGGATTCCACCTAATTGAGGTTGGTTTCATGAGTTTGTTTTAGGCTACGGAAATCCTTCTCCAATGCCAGTGCTAAGTCGTGCGTACGACTTAACGTAGCCTACTACGGCGGAGGCCCCGAAAGGCAAGGTAAAAAAATGTTTTTTTAATTTAAAAATAAAGTTTATCTCGTAGGTACGTACAAATGGTTTTTTTCACCTTGCCTTTCAGGGCTTATATAGGTTTTAGTTAAGGGCCAGAAATATAGTTTTAGCCAATTGAACACAATTAAACCCAATTCAAGTGAAAGCAAAAAATTCTCAAGATAAAAAAAACCTAATTTTGAAATTTCCTCTAAAAGGGACAGCTACAACATCCTTTAAAAAGTCACTTATAAGATACTTGCAATATTTATTTTGCACAGATAGATGTCATTATGAAGAACATTTTCTACCCTATAAAATGTGTTAAGGTAACCCACTAGCTACAGAAAATGACATCGTCACAAACGTTTGAGATTTCATTCCTCATTAGTTCTCCTATTTGAAAATACAAGTATTCTTTGGCAAAGGTCTAGTACAACCAAAGTCCTACGTTATTGGTAGTGTATTTTCGGAGTTGAGCTCGAACGTCACAAGACCGTGGTGTAATGGGCAGAGGCGCAAGCTCTGGACGAAAGGATCACAAGTTCGAGTCCCGGCATCGGCAGTGTCTAAATTGGGTAAGTGTAAATGTTGTATGGAAATTGTTATAGAACTGCCCCTGGAGAGTCCTTACACCCTCATTGCATTGTATTGTGTACCATAACCTGAAAACTGTGGACTTGCATTCAGCCTATGCCTATCTCTGCCGTGATTCTCAATGGTTTCCAACGTTGCTTTCCTATCAGTCATCACTAAATACTATCTAATAAAGCCAGAATGCAAAAAATTACTGATGGTGAGCCCTTGTGTTAGGCACTTAGACCCTGCATTTAAACCTTTTAAATGAGCGTCCCCCTAATGTTATATAGAATGTTCCTGGCACGTTCCTGGAACGTCATATTGAATGTTTGAAAAACACAAGAGGAAGGTTCCCAGAACATTCCCCCTATGTTACATGGAATGCACCTAGAATGTTGCACTGATGTTATATGCAATGTTTGTAGAGCGCAAGAGGAAGGTTCCCAGAACGTTACCCTCATGTTATGTAGAGCGATGCCCTAATGTTTTATGGAATGCCCAGAGAATGTTCCCCTCATATTATATAGAATACTCTTAGAACGCCAGAGGAAGGTTCCCAGAACGTTACCCTCATGTTACATAGAATGTCCCCCTGGTGTTTCATGGAATGCTCCTAGAATGCTCCCCTGATGTTACATAAACTGTTCGTAGAGCGCAAGAGGAAATATACCAGAATGATACTCTCGTGTTACATAGAACATTCCTCTGATGTTTCATGAAATGCTCCTAGAATCTTCCCCTGATGTTATAGAAAATGTTCGTAGAGCACAAGAGGATGGTTCCCAGAATGTTATCCTCATGTTACGTAGAACGTTGCCCTGATGTTTTATGGAATTCCCAGAGAATGTTCCCCGCATATTATATAGAATACTTAGAACGCCAGAGGAAGGTTCCCAGAACGTTACTCTCGTGTTACATAGAATGTTCCCCTGATGTTGCATGGAATGCTCCTAGAATACTCCCCTGATGTTATATAAACTGTTCGTAGAGCGCAAGAGGAAGGTTCCCAGAACGATACCCTCATGTTACATAGAACGTTGCCCTGATGTTTTATGGAATGCCCAGAGAATGTTCCCCTCTGATGTTACATGGAATGCTCTTAGAATGTTCCCCTGATGTTATATACTGTTCATAGAGCAAAAGAGGAAGGTTCCCAGAAAGATATCCTAATGTTACATAGAACATTCCCCTGATGTTCCATGGAATGCTCCTAGAATGTTCCTCTAATGTTATATAAGCTGTTCGTAGAGTGCAAGAGGAAGGTTCCCAGAACGATGCCCTCATGTTACATAGAATGTTGACCTGACGTTTTATGAAATGCCCAGAGAATGTTCCCCTCTGATGTTACATGGTATGCTCCTAGAATGTTCCCCTGATGTTATGTAAACTGTTCGTGGAGAGCAAGAGGAAGGTTCCCAGAACGATACCCTCATATAACATAGAACATTGCCCTGATGTTTTATGGAATGCCCAGAGAATGTTCCCCTTTGATGTTACATGGAATGCTCCTAGAATGTTCCCCTGATGTTATATAAACTGTTCATGGAGCACAAGGGGAAGGTTCCCAGAACGATACCCTCATGTTACATAGAATGTGCCTAGAACCTAAGAGGAATGCTCCTAGAATGTTTCTGGAATGTTAAAGGGACGTTCCTCAGAAACGTTGTGTGAAAGTTCTTAGAACCTGAAAAAAACTCAACATTGCATCAACCAGGGAACGTTTAGAGCAACCTTAATAACATACAGGGAGCTTTCCTAGAACGCGATTTCGTTAGCTGGGTATTGCCTGTATAATTGATAATGTTGGTCTTTGATCAGTAAAGTTGTCGCGAAATGACAAGGTTGCCACACATGATTGTGTTGCCAAGTAAAGAATAATTATTTATTAAGCTACTGTCTGACTTATGTTTGCTATAAAGGGGGAAGCTATATAAGCTACTGGGGAAAGTGACAGAGAGCTAGAAAATGCTTCCTTTGTGTTTAAACTTTATTTTCTCTGCCTGACAAATGTTATATTTTTTCTGGTACTGTGCAAATTTACATGCAGTAAATCTTTTGGTGGTAGCAAGTACCGGACCATGTCTGACCTGTTATGTTTAGACAAAGTATAAAAACAAAGTATTTAAACGTTTAGCAATTAATATTGTTCACTTTATTTACCTTTGCAATAAAAATATGTTATTTAATGTGAAAAGAACATACTTACATGTGAAAAGCCTAACATGTGCACATAGTTTTTATACAAACCATCACTCTGCTGCCAAATATGCAGTTGATATGGATGGATAACTTGATGGTTTTCTTCTCCTGACTTATTTTTCCATAGAGTTCAATAGGAAAATTTGTCAGGAGAAACAACCATTCAAGTGATCCATCCATATCTACTGCATATCTGGCAGCAGAGTAATGATTTGAGGCTTGTTTGATACCTCAGACCTTTGATGACTTACAGCCATTTCGCCAACCATGTATTCCATACTGTTATAGCAGTTTTCAGCTAAATCTAGTCCCACCACCCAATTCCCATAGAGATCCATTCAAATGCAGAGAAGTTATAGTATCGCTTGTAGGAGTCCAGAAAATAAGATATCGAGTCTTTTGATATTGTTGGGTCACAGACATCAGGAAGTCATGGCATGCAAAGGATATGCGACCAAATATTAATCATTACTTTATTCTACATTGTTATACTGTCCAATATTTTTTGATGCCCGAAAATGGGGTGACTGTACAAATGGTTCTATAATTTCTAAACGGTTCATCCGATATGGATGAATATACCCTCAAATGAAAGCTGACAGTCTGCACTTCAACCTCATTTTCATTGTATCCTTTCAAACTCAAAGTGCTGAGTCTCAGAGTACAGAACCCATATAACAAAAAATGTGTCAATGGTGCTCACTGTAAATGGATGACACCGCAGCTAATTGTCCCGTACAGTAATCCATGGGCTGGCATATGTTTATATAGGAGATAATTATAGTAGTTGTAATAGTTGTAGTAATTCATATAACGCTGTAAATTGTGTGCATGTTCTCATACATTGTTAGACTGACTGGTTGGTAATAAATTACCTTTTATGACGAGAACAGGCTGTGTCATTTTTGGCAATTAAACTGGAAACTAAACTGATTATCTAAGGGTCAGTCCCCTCATTAATTGCCTCCTCATAGGACATAATAATGTGCTTCAAATGGACACTAAAGCTGTGTTCATGTTTGGATAGCGTGGATAGTGTTACGTTCCCGAACTGGACTGGACCCAAACGCAAGACTCAGAGACAGCTCAGAGAAAACTCCGCCAGTGAGCACATTTATTAGGACAGACAGGGGCTAACAGAAAGCGGACCATAAGACAGACAGGCAGGAGACGGGCCGGGACAGACTGGGCAGGAAACGGGCCGGGACAGGAGACGAGCTGGACAGGAGACAGACTGGACAGGAGGCAGCAGGACCAGGCAGGACAGGAACCAGGCAGAACAGGGACGGCCTGGACGGGGCCGGGCAGACAGGAACTCGGAGCAGGCGTGGTACGCCTCGGACAGAAACAGGCACAGGGGCTTGCGGTCAGGAACTCGGAACAGGCACGGAGCGCCTCGGACAGGAACCAGGCGGGACAGGGACGTCCTGGACGGGGCCAGGCGGACAGGGACTGGGACCTAGGCATGGGGGCCTGCGGACAGGGACTGGGACCATGGCACGAGGGCCTTAGGAATGGGGGCCTGATGACAGGGACTGGGATCAAGGCACGGGGGCTTGAGGACAGGGACTGGGCACGGGGACACTCAGCCTGGGGACAGGCACTCGGCACTCAGCCTGGGGACAGGTGCGGGGCCTGAGAGGAGCGGGAGGCCTGGGTAGGAACAGGGGAGCCTGGGTAGGTCCAGGAGGCCGGGGCAGGACAGGAGGGCTGGGCAGGTACTGGAGGCCAGGGCAGGAACAGGAGGGCTGGGCAGGTACAGGAGGCCAGGACAGGAGCAGCAGGGCTGGGTAGGATGAGCCTGAGCTAGAGCTGCCAGGGTGTAGAAGACAGACAGGAGTGGGGCAGCTGGGGAAAAGGTCCACAAAAGGCCTGGGCAAATGGACGGAACAAGGCAGGAACCCAAACAGAGGGAAGGACAAAAACTAACAAGACAAAGAGCAAAAACAAACTCACGCCAAAAACACAGGGCAAGACACAAACAGAATCACGGGTTCGACACAAGACGGTCTGGCCCCGAACAAAGAAACAGGGCAGACTAAATACAAAAACTAACTAGGACACAAGGAACAGGTGGGGTTAACTAACGGGAGAATGAGAGGAAACACAAAACAGGTGCGTGGAAGGAAAAACACAAGGTAGAGGGAGAGATGGAAAACACAGGGTGGAATGCCAGACAAACGAAAAACCAGAACAGGATCACGGGACATGACAGATAGCTTTGGATAGCTTGGATACTTTGCATATCCAAGCTATCCATGGGTTTGGAAAGGTTTGGGTATGTTTTTGGACACCTAAAACCATTCCCCTAATATTTTGCAAAAGTTGTAAATTATCTAATGATATAGATGCAAATAGAGTTCCAACGAGTCAAAAGAGCTTATCTGTTGAAAAATGATCTCTTGAATGACTGTGATGCACAATTATCCATTTTGGGTAGATTTTTGGACACCAAGGTACACAGTTTCAAATTGCCTCATAGGACTTGAGCAGTAATACATGTCACTTCCATATTTTGTACACATTCAGACAGGAGGTTTGCAAACTAGAAAATGTCAAGTTTATCCTTATTCACATATTTGACTCTCAGGTGTTCACTGTAAACTAGAGTGGTGGAACTTTGTTTTTCAACGGGGGTTGTGCATTCACTGCCCATAATTTACATCTGAGTATTGAAAATAAATTGTACCAGGGTCTTCTTTAATTTAAGCCATTATTGGTGTTTGTCTTACATTGATATCTGGAATTATAAAGCTTTAAATAGAACGGTACGAAACAGATAAAAATGGGTAAAATTAAGCCTCTGCGCAAAGGGGTTAATGAAATTATGGTTTTGCTAAGTTCTAAATCTAATGTTAGCTATCTTCCTGAGGGTTCGCGATAGCTAATGTTTGCAAAATATAAACTTTTTTGTCTACGCTCCAGAATATTTTTTCCACCCTCTAAAATGAGCGCCTGTTTGCTCTAGTTTTTGAGTGAGCTTTATCCAATTCTCTTTTCTTTTTCTTTGCATGAATTAGCGCTGCGATGCAACCATTGCATCTAGCTGGCCTCATGTGAACGTGCAAGGTCAATCTCATTGTTGATTGGTTCGTGACGTGAACCGGCCTATCTCTTTGATTGGTTTACGTCATGAGCCACTTTGTTTTGAAAACAAAAATTTTGGCCGAATTAGTGGTTCTATTTCATATCGGTCAACATGCCACAGTATGGGTCATCCTCGCCGAGAGGGTGAGCTACTAGGAGACTGAATGGTGCGTGTTCGCTGCCCATTCTCTTTTTGCAGCTCCTCTTTGCCCTATCCCGCTGCTGAAGCCTCTTCTTCTTAAAAAGAAGTACACTACCAGGGCTTTATCTCTCCCAGCAACGGGTTATGTTGCAGTTGTGATAATCTACTTATTGGCGCAGGTGCAAACATCAGGTAGGAGAAATCCGTAGTATTTGTTCAGTTTGGTCGTTTAACTCTATTTACTTTGGCCCTTCAGAGGCAATTTCACCTGGTTTCTACTAGTTATATTTACAGTAAATGTCAATATCTAAAAAAATATTCCCTGCACATTCATGGTTTTAAGTTCGAACTGAAGAAGAAGCTGTATCATTCAGAAATTTGCTACAGAATACATTTATTTCAGAATAGTTGCCTAATGTATTTAAATACGTTTAAAAAAGAACGTAAGAAAACGCGTGTGTATTTACACAAGAACAGCAACGTATTTCAGCCCTAAGTGCGACGGGTGGTCGCTGTGGAAATGTCGACTGTACGGGACTTTGGCGAAATATAACAAGATAAACTCTTCAGGGTTCATCACAAAACAGCTATAGCTGAATATACTGGTAAGTACTTGGTTTCTTAAACATATTTATACGAGAGATTTTGGAGAAAGAAATTAGGTGTCTTCTAAACCGAAAGTGCATTCGGTACTGTATATAGTACAGTAAGCAAGGGAAAATGGCGAATGCTCATTTGTACAATGTTTTAAAAAAATATTCTTGTTTCTATACGTGAACATGATTTTCTTAGTGGTGCATTTTATGCATTTTACAGTCTGTGGCTGTAGCCAGAGGAGGGTCATTAGTGCTTTGGGCTATTAATAGGACCCTCCTAATTTATTGCACTGCACTGTAACTGGAGAAGCTGAGGTTTTTGCAAGAGGCTACCCTTTTAAAAAATACTGCATCAAAATTTACGGGGTTTTCTTAAAGCTGTAGTTTATCATTTCAGACTAACATGAATACTGTAATTGAGACGGATACGTTTCAACCACTAGGGGTGAAGTTTATAGAGTTAACAGCTCAATACTGTCCTTGTTTTCAAACTATATCAGTTTTACGACTGATATATAGTTTCACTTTCAGCAATGTGTGACGTTGTATTTTGCGATTTAATCTTACTGAGTGACACGTGCGAATATCAGAAAGGTTAATCAGTAGAGTTTGTTTAGAATAGAATAGAATAACTTTTATTTTCCCGTTAGGGAACTTCAGTTGTAGCCAGGAGCAACAACAAAAAAGACAGACAGTGGGGCAGACCCACAACACACAAACATATCAAATGAAGACATTCAATATAATCCTTGCATTAATCAAACTAATTAAGTTAATTAAAGAGGAATATAGCCATGATTAAAAATAGCCCCCGCTGTCCCTAGATGTCCAGTGTCATTAAGCAGTCCAACAAACAAACTCTGCCTCCACTTCTTTCCTCCATACATGCAGTGTTGCGGTCTCTGTCCACTGTCGAAACGGAGCACCGAACTGCGTCAACCTTCCCAGTCGTCGCCTCACTCCTCCCCCGCATTATCTTCTCCTTCCCTTCCCTGGTTGCCTTTTGAAGATTGCCTGCACTCCCGGATCAGTCCCGACATTTTATACTCCGGTGAAAAGTGATGGTAAACTTTGTAGCTGAAGATCCAACGGACATTCCCGAGCATATGTTTCGAATGCGTCTCCATGGTGACGACCACAAACAAAATTATCCTGACTAGACAATTTGTCAATATTATCAAAACAAGCAGCAGGAGTGCCCTGAACAATTTCTAGCCCGCTTCCCTGTACCACAACAGACACACAGCGCATGAAAAAAACAAAAGACCGAGAAAAAAAAAGCCAGACACAACAAAACATTCTAATTAACAAACACAAACATGAGAGACAGCTGGACAGTGGCGACTCCTGAGCTGAAAATTGGGGTAGCGGAAAACTTCCCTTTAAACTGATTATTGGTCTTAATAATTTTTCAATCCGTTTCCTTGATTAACAATAGGCTACATCAGCGTTTAATTCACCAATTACTCAATGCTATCAAATGTAGCCGGTTCTCCTCAATTAGGCTATTAGGCAAGTAATAAAATTATTTTAACTTGCGTCACAAAATTGTGCACATTTTAATCAACATTATAATTGTGGATACATGTGCTCTTCGTTCTCCGCACTCTTAATTCCGAAAATATTAATGGAAATTAAACGATCTTAAAGCTCAGCTTTTGTTAGATTATTTTTTTTATTTAGCACAACCTGCAATAAAAAAATAATCTAACAAAAGCTGAGCTTTAAGATCGTTTAATTTCCATTAATATTTTCGGAATTAAGAGTGCGGAGAACGAAGAGCACATGTATCCACAATTATAATGTTGATTAAAATGTGCACAATTTTGCGAAGCAAGTTAAAATAATTTTATTACTTGCCTAATTGAGGAGAACCGGCTACATTTGATGGCATTGAGTAATTGGTCAATTTAACGCTAGCCTATTGTTAATCAAGGAAACGGATTGAAAAATTATTAAGACCAATAATCAGTTTAAAGGGAAGTTTTCCGCTACCCCAATTTTCAGCTCAGGAGCCGCCACTGCAGCTGGACTACATGTCGCCATTACAGCGCCACGTGACGTTACCGTGGTTGTTTATGCAGTTCACTGCCATTTCCTTTTTGAAATTATATCAGTGTTACGACTGATATCACATGCTGGGGCCTGTTGCCAAGAAGAGTGATAAAAAGCGCCGGCATCAGCAGCCTGAGCTCCTTCAGCTTCAGCGGCAGATACAGACAATGCAGCAGACCCCCCTCTTGACCCTGCAGTAGTACTGCTCGGATCTGTGCTTTTTTGGGGATGTATTTACTTCAACATTTGTTGTGTCAAAGCTACTACACATATCAGAGATATTGTGGTACTTCATACAAACATTTCAATGCAGAAAGGAGCCTCTGTGTCCATGCGGCTATGCTCATGCACTTTTTGATAATGTTAACGTTATAAATAGATACGTTTTCTAAAATTGTGCTTGTTGATGTTGGTTGAGTAACTAGCAATACATTAACGTTAGCTAATGTTAGTTAACATTAGCTAGCTTTCCATATACACTGCCTTTACTAGCTAGCTAACACGTGTGTCAGTGGCTGGCTGCCATTGTAAGGATCAAACAGTCACACCACGGAAATAAAAATTGTCATGATGTGGAGAGGAAGCTGATGTCAAACAACCAACCCATCGGAACGTTGTCCCGCTATTCGTCCTGCAAGTTCCGGTTAGTGAACAGCGTCGCGGTATAAACAAACTAGGCTCTATGCACTTACAAAAAAGTCATATCTCCGTGATGCTTGGGTCTTTTAACATGCTGTGAAAAGCCTGCTAGATGAGTTGCATTGAGCTACTTAGTGCATTTGTCCGAAATAGTAGGCTGAGGCTGATTGGCAACTGACAGAAGTAGATCTGCTGAATTTTAAAAAATCATGTTGTTCTCTACTGCATAGTTGTTCAATTCTGTACTGTCGATAAGGCTTAGCTACTCATGGAAGACACATTAAAAGGTACTTACATGGTTTATATGTATTTTAATAATGACTAATTATAAGTAATTTCTGACCAATTTTTTTCAGCTGTTTATTACACTACGTAATGAAATATGTATGCTTTTTGAGCTGCTCAATTTTAGATAGACATTATGGTCCAAAAGCATTTAGTTCTTGGTTTTTACAAATAGGCCTTTGTCCCAGGTGAGTCCAAGGTGTGTAAACATCTTTGGTGATTAAACTATCCTCATGTTGTGATTTTTTGATCAGTAGTCTTAAGTATTTTCCCCTTAAAATTCTCCAGAAATTATCATGTGACAGCTGTTCTTTAAAAAAAATAAATCACACCCAGGTGGTGAAGTAAGCGGTGCAGGTTTATGAGCAATCATATTAAAAAATCACACCCAGGTGGTGAAGTAAGCGGTGCAGGTTTTGAGCAATCATATTAAAAAATGCAATAGAAAATGTGTGTGTTGTTTACATGTACAAAAACAATGGCCTCTGGTTTGGTGATATTTTTACATTATGCTTCTTATTAATTAGTATACTTACAGACATTGCATTTAACAAACATGTAAAAGAGAGATAGAGATAAAAGGACAGCAATTGGTATTTCAGAAGAAACAGGAAATATGACAGTTAGTACTCTGATAACAAACAGGAAAGATTACAGTTATTACTTGAACAATAACAATGGAATTCCAAACTCAACAAGAGGGTGTAATGGGGCGTGACGTGTGAGGTAGGAGGAGCCAAACGCAGCAAGGGGATTCTTTAAGCCCTTAGGCCACTAAGGCGGGAAACCCCGCAGATAAGGGAGGAGACAAGACAGGGAACACGTACCAAAGCTAATAACCGGCTCACTGTGACACCAATAAGTAGAAGCACAAACGCCAGGTCTTTCATTAAGAAAACCAAGCCAAGCGAATATAACAAAGCACTAGGCTCTCAAACGTCTACAAGCTAAGTGACTAGAGAACGAGCCGGAAATAACAAATGCCCTGTCTCGGTAACGAGATGCATAAGAACAGGCGAGTAGCATAATGGCACAAACAAAACACACAACAAACACTGAAAACTAATGAGAATTACAATTACCAGGAGGCGAAAAGAACGGGATCTAACGTTCCAAGGCTACTCTCAGAGACTAGTAGTCAAACGCAAACATGTCCACAACATCGCCCAATCTTCCCCACAGGAAGACAGGCACCGACAGACGAAACAGAACTACAGGTCCGAACAAAATGGTCAAAGTCCATATCAGGATAAAAGGCACACAGGGACGAAAGGACAGCTGCACCGGAATTATCGGCTAACTGACTAACACGAGTATAGAGAATAAAAGCCCTGCCTCTTGGTAACGAGGAATGTAACGAGAAGGCGAAGGAACAAAGATAACGTTCCGTGGCTAGTTTCATAAGCTCGCAGTCACATGCATAAATAAAGGGGTAAACTCCCGATCTCCCAGGAGGGAGAAACATTTTACAGGAGAGCCGACGGAGCACCGCAGTCCCATAACTTTACTAGCAGAATGACTAGCGAAACAACTTGGCGCATAAGTCCCGCCGGCGGGACCTTTTTTGCTCAACTGAGACATTCGTTGCTACTGCAGCCAAACTATTATTGGAAATCACAAACTCTGTGTTTTAAATTTATTGGTAGACGGTTCGTGACGATTTCTGCCGAATACGTAGTTTCTAAGTGCCACTATTTCCCTGTAGCAAGTCCATTTATCAAGCAACCCCCCACCTAGTCTATACCTACCTATGCGTGACATAGTGGACAATAGCGTCTATGTTTGAGTTCATAAATATATTTATTCATCATATAAAATTAGAATAACGTCATAGCAACGAGATAAACCCAACAATAGCCTGATCCTATGCCAGAAAAGCCGTGAAAAGCCCTGCTCACTCAAATGCAAAATAAACTGTGAAAGTAGTATCTCATTCTACCATGTATTCTACTAGCAATATATGCTACTAAATATGAAATAAATATACAATCCTACCATTGGTTTTACACATGGAGATGTTCCTTTCAAAATTCAGTTGTCATTTATTGCCTGGTACAATCGGTTTGAGAAATATACAACACTTTATACCGCTATTACACTATCTGAAACGTCCCCGCATAATAGCCCCATGCCCTGTAAGCCTGTCTCATGCATTACAGTTCACTCTGGTTTAATTGTCGGCTTTTTTATCCAATAGAGTACATCATAACCTTCGCAACGGTATATGCCCAAGTCTTTTTGGGTGCTTTGAGCAATTTACTACAGCCCAGCGTAACGGCAGTTTTCGTTTTAACTGTCTAGTATTACACAAGCGATATACAATACGCATTATGCAGGGGAAGTATTTTTGCGTCTAAAATACCGTTGGTCTCGCTGGCTACATACGTACGTTCGTGTTTCCACTCGAGCACTGTCTTTCCAATATGTTTGATAGCCCTGTTGTTATTTTCGCATTTTGAGTGCATTTCACATCCTGTAGTGCAATCGTTAGCTAAATGTATTTTTGAAGTAGGCTACCGATGTTCATTGAAGATAGAACATTTGGCA
Organism: Synaphobranchus kaupii; assembly: GCA_029718625.1. Classification (NCBI taxonomy): domain Eukaryota; kingdom Metazoa; phylum Chordata; class Actinopteri; order Anguilliformes; family Synaphobranchidae; genus Synaphobranchus; species Synaphobranchus kaupii. The sequence goes on from CM056376.1 coordinate 75,325,022, forward strand.
GCATTTTACAGATGGTGGAAAACTATTTTATGTTCGTTATCATACATAATATAGGCTATGGCGTATACGAGTCTCTTAGGGCATGACAAATGCTTATTCCAATTTACTGTTGCGCTGATATGTGGTAGATTAAGGTAAAAATTTCCTTGGAGTCATTATAAATAGGAAAACTTAAAAGATTAAAAGAATACAGAAAAATGCAACCCCAGGACAAAAGTATACATACTGTAGAGTACAGGGACAAGTGATGTTTTATTGAGGTACAAGAGTGAATGATTAGGCAACATATTTAGGTGTATGTAACACTGTGATATCAATGTTTTTTATCTTAAGCCACCAGAGGGAGCAAATGTGTATGCGTTATAATGTACAAAACAAATTTTATTCATTTTATGACATGTTTTGCATAGGGGTTTTGGACCCATAGATATCTACCCCCCTATACTGCTGAAAATATATAATTCTCACTTGGAAATTATGCACAAGTGAGTTTTATGAGCCCAAACTGTTGATTTGTAGTTAAATATTTCATTTTTTTTATTTATTTGCAGCAGTGCACAATTTAGCCATTTGGATAGATTTGGAGACACTAATGGACAACAGGATACACTGCTATATTTTGCATCATAGACCTTTAGTAGTTCTGCATATCATCCTCAGATTTTGCAAAACTTGTGGACATGGAGTTTATGATCCAGGAAATGTATATATATTACCGATTTCACTTATGTAGCTCTCAGCAAAATAAAAGAAAACTATTTTTAAATTTTTTTCCCAAAGTTTCTTTGCATTTGTGGCACTTTATTCTGACTTAAATTATGAAAATAAACAAATCTAAGTTTGTATTGTAAATGGTACACCTGTCTTCTTTCATTTAAGCCATTTACCAAGTTTATGTGATGCTCACACCTGGAGTTATAAAGCCTTAAACAGAGCACCCCTAAATAGGTGAAATTTGCCATCTGCGCCAAGGGGTTAAATAGAAAACACACGCCCTAGCCTCTCAGTAAAGGGAAATGTAACGAGGCGAGGGAACCAATAATTAAAGTTCCAAGGCTATAATGAGGCTCACAGTCACACGCAAACATGTCCACAACATCGCCCAATCCTCCCCACAGGAAGACATGCACCGACAGACGAAACAGAACTATAGTTCCGAACAAAATCGTCAAACTCCATATAAGGATAAAGACACAAGTCATGCACCGACAGACGAAACAGAACTACAGTTCCAAACAGAATCGTCAAACTCCATATAAGGATAAAAGGTACAAGACATGCATCGACAGACGAAACAGAACTAAAGTTCCCAACAAAATCGTCAAACTCCATACACAGATAAAGGCACACAGGGGCGAGAGGACAGCTGCACCGGAATTATCGGTTATCTGACTAACACAAGCTCAATAGAAAATACTAGCCCTGCCTCTAAGAATAAATAGAGCCCTAAAGTCAGTATGATAAAACACCCTGTCTCTTAATAAACAAACTCCTCTTGCTATCATGAAAGACAGCAGATAGAGAGGAGAAAGAGACAGAGAATTGCAAACGATCTAGGCAAAAACGACAAACAAAGGACAGACCAGAAAGCGGCGACTGAAATGAGCACACAAAACAGGAATGTAACCTGAAAGCTCAAAGCACAAAGCCAAGTCCCGCAAAACTCCAACAAAGCACAACAGAGCAAAACGGTCTCCTTAAAACACTAGATCAATCATACGACTAAAACTTTAAAAGGGCAAAAATAAACCGCACAACAAAACAGCACAGCACAAACAACAAACAATCACAATCAACAATCAATATCGAAGCCCAGAACAAAAGGAACATGGGCTTAAATAGCTCACCGGCAACCATGTGCAGCTGTGCAACGTTGAAGAGAACTTCTTCGTGAGAAGAAGGAAAGGAGCCAAAACTCCACCAACGAAGCAGCGCCCACTTGTGGCGACCGAGGAACACGACCGCAAGGGAAAAAGGTCACAAACCATGACAGAGGGTGCATGGATTGTTGGGCCATTCCATAACTGACTGGGTCCAGCAGAACACTGGTGGTAGATTTTGTATTGATTTTGCTTCGGGGGGTTGCTACGGCGACTCACCTTGCTAACAGGTGGAATGTTCAAAACTCCACTCTTGCGGCAGTTGGTAATTTCAATTTCGAACCCATTTTATAACTTGTGACGACGACTACAGTTTTTAAGGTACACAGACATAATATGTATCGAAATGTTCATGTGGTTCCCAGAATTCCTACGGTGTAAATATCTAAGCTGTGACATTTTTAGTTTGTAAAATATTCACTGTTGTTTGAAAACCATGCTCCCCATTCACACAAATGGTGGAATGTTCAAAGCTCCACTCTAGCGGCAGCTGGTAATTTCAATTTCAAACCCATTTTCTAACTTGTGACCACGACTACAGTTTTTAAGCTACACAAGACATATTATATACAGATGTGCATCTGGTTCCCAGGATTTCTACGGTGTGAATATCTAAGCTGTGACATGTATATTTTTTGAGATAGAGCTGTCTGAAGCTGGGCATGCTTTTCTCAAGCTACTATTGTATTCCCGGGCATGTGACGCCTAGGCGACTCCTGATTGGTTTAAATCTCATGCTACGAACGGACGGACACACATGTCACGTATAGAAGCGCCTGCACCGCTTAAAAATGCAATAGAAAATGTGTGTGTTGTTTACATGTACAAGATTACAGTTATTACTTCAACAATAACAATGGAATTCCAAACTCAACAAGAGGGTGCATGGATTGTTGGGCCGTTCCATAACTGACTGGGTCCAGCAGAACACTGGTGGTAGATTTTGTATTGATTTTGCTTCGGGGGGTTGCTACGGCGACTCACCTTGCTAACAGGTGGAATGTTCAAAACTCCACTCTAGCGGCAGTTGGTAATTTCAATTTCAAACCCATTTTCTAACTTGTGACGACTACAGTTTTTAAGGTACACAGACATAATATGTATCAAAATGTTCATGTGGTTCCCAGGATTCCTACGGTGTAAATATCTAAGCTGTGACATTTTTAGTTTATAAAATATTCAGTGTTGTTTGAAAACCATACTCCACATTCACACAAATGGTGGAATGTTCAAAACTCCACTCTAGTGGCAGCTGGTAATTCCAATTTCAAACCCATTTTCTAACTTGTGACCACGACTACAGTTTTTAAGCTACACTTTTTTCCGGGCATGTGATGCAAAGGCGACTCCTGATTGTTTTAAATCTCATGCTACGAACGGACACACGGACACACGGACACACATGTCACGTATAGAAGCGGCTGCACCGCTTAAAAATCTAACCCCCCTAGAGGGTTGCTGTTCTCGGGTTCTATGCATCTCAACCCCGGCAATGTTCAAACCAAAGATACGCCCTTCTTCCCAGCATCTCAATAACCGCTGCCGGGCTACTGTTAGTCACCTGTGCAAGGCCTACCGGGCCTCTGCTTTGTTAGCTTGGCTAGCCTACACCAACATGTTACTGTTTGTGTACTGGAGGGATTTCTGCAGGACGTGTCCTCAGCTGCCCCCAGTAACTCAGTGGTGGAGATATTACGAGTGGTGACACCATGATGCTCGGGGCTAGTGCTCAGGCCCAAGCCCCGGGGAATTCCATGGTTTCGGTCATTCACACACGCCAGTCTGGCAGACTAGGACTGCATGTGGTCCTTCCCTGGGGAGGTGTTTATGCCACCTGCAGATGCTGTGCTGGAGCAGTCTTGCAGGATGGCGGAGGTGACACACTCTGTGAGACCCCAAGGCCCCCAGCATGCATGGCGGTCAAAAATCGCACTAGTCGCAGCACACCTCCATTTTCCACTCCTCCCACTCTGGTGTACACCAGGCCCTCAGAATTCCCTTTGGGAGCAGGGCTGATCCCACAGGCCCCCCCACTAGCCAGCATTCAGTATCCAGTCCCTTCACAGACGGTTTGCTATCTCTGGTGCCACACTTTTCCCTTCTGCATCCCGCCCTACGGCGCCTGTGTACCCAGCGATCTTAGTTGCTCAGCACTTTAGTCGGTATGCAGACTCCAGTTAAACTATTTTAAACTAAGATGCCTGCCTTACTGCATGCTACACATTTCCCGTCTATTGGCGAGGAATGGAGACTGGTTCACCTCGGTGGACCTACAGGAGGCGTACTCCCACATCCCTGGAGGTACCTACATTCCTGCTAGGCAGGGAGTAAGATAACTCAGTCCTCCCTTTACGATTTGCAAATCTGTGCCCTAATAAAGGCACAAGCTAGAAGGGACACAGAATCTGTGCTGGCCCATTTAGTCAGCCAGGGCTTGAACCCTAACAGGGCAAGAGCCACTTCACCTCCAGAGACAGGGTTTTTTGATAACAGCAGCTGCCCAGGTCGTGCCACTTTGCCCACCGCGCATGCGCCCATTACAGCGGTGGTTGTCGGCACACAGGGTGTGGCCACACAAAGACAGACTGTGAATCCGTCCCTTCAGGCCAGTGTGAACGAGAGGGAACATCACCCCAGACACCTCCAAGATTGGCTGGGCAGCCATCTGAGAGGGTCAGTCCCTGCAAGGGTTGTGAAGCCCCTCATGAGTAGGGAAGCGCATCAGCCTTCTAGAAATGAAAGCAGTGCTTTGTGCATTGACCCATTTCCTCCCAGTGGTCCGAGGCAGACACATCCTCGTTCGGACAGACAGCTCCACTGTTGTTTCCTACAATAGCCAACAGGGTGGCGTTCAGTCTCTACCCAGTGGCCTCCAGCTCTGCTTTATCCTGTCCCACTTTCCTATCCTGTGCTTCCGGCAAGGATCAGCGTATTAGCACAAGTCCTGTTTGCTGCCACAAACTGGCCCCATCAGACCTGGATTACACCTAGTGGGGCTCCTCCCAACCAGAACGGATATGCTGTCGCAGGACCAAGGCCTGCTATGGCATCCAAACCTTTGGATTTACAGCCTGCATGATTTAGCCCCTGGATGGAGGTCGCTGTGGCACCTATATCCATGGTGCTAGAGACACTTCAGGCATTGAACGCCCCTTCTGCAAGGGCACTGTATGCTGGGAAGTGGAGCAGGTTCAGCTGCTGGTGCCACACTAAGGGGTCTGACCCAGTCTTACTTGGCATTCCATTAGTGTTCCTTCAGTCCCTTTTGGAAGAAGGGTTGGCGGAGTCTATGCTGAAAGGTTACTTAGCAGCCATCTCTGACTGCCATGCGCATATGAATGGCCTGAGGGAGGTTCTTCTCTGCTTTTCTTCTTCTGTGGAGTGGAAATGCTGTAAAAATGCTAAGGTTCATGGATACTGTAGTATTTGAAATACCAAACTAACAACAAAAAAAACATTATTTCTCCTACACAAAGTTGAAACATTTGTAACTGAGGGTCATAGCATAAATCATAACATGGATGGGCATATAGAAAATCCTTCAAAAAACACCATAAACTTTCGTTTTCAAAGACCGGAAACTCACCCGTGTCTCACTGGTGTCTTTTTGTAATTTACGTTTACGTTTAAAACATGTTTTAAATAAGTTTAAAGATTTATATAACTATTTTCAGTCGCTGTACAGCCATGGATTTAATAAAATGATAAATAAAACCTGATACAAAGCATACTTTGCAACGGTTTTTGTGTCAAAACATCAACGGACACCAGTGACCACTCGTGAGTTTCCCGTCTTTGAAAACGAAAGTCTATGGTGTTAAACACCGAACTTCTCCTTTGCATGCTGAACTTCGTTAGAACATTTTTTGAACAAGGAAATTCCCCATAAGCTAACGACCGGATCTTCTTCCAAACCCGAAGTGTAAAATATCATGAATGGAGCTTTTTACCTTTTCTGCGTTTTAGACCATGTGCTAAAATCGTCAAGATTGAGCCCCAGGTGTGAGCATCACAGGAAATTGGCTTAAATGAAGCAAGATAGTTTACGTTGTTCCATTTATAATACTAACTGATATTAGTTTATTTTCATAATTTAGGTCAAAATGAAGTGCCACAAATAAATGTTGCAGAACTACTAAAGATCTATGATGCAAAATGTAAGCAGTGTACCCTGTTAGGCCTTAGTGTCTCCAAATCTATCCAAAATAGCTAAATTGTGCACTGCTGTAAGTCATAAAATAATCATATATTGAACTACAAATCAACAGTTTTCACTCATGAAACTCAATTCTGCATCAGTTTCACATGGCAATTACTATCTTTTCATCAGTACAGGGGGATATATATATATCTATGGGTACAAAAGAAATATCCAAAACCTGTCATAAAATGAATAAAATACTTTTTGTCCATTATAAAGCATATTAATTTGCCCCTTAACCTCTTAATACCAAGGGCAAAATATACCAATTCTCGCCTGTTTTTACTAGTGACAAACAAAGCTGTTTATCTCAAAAACTGTAAAGGCTACAAATATGGTTCATAGCTTTTATTAAAACAGAGAACTGCACTATTATGACTAAGTAGTCATAATTCATATACATACACTTCTTGTTACTTAACTACAACAATGTATGTACAGAAATTGTGAAAAAACAATAAACGGGTACCTAAATTCAAATTTCAGATTTTTTACCTGATGAGCTACAAGAGCTATGGAGGAAATAAATCCTCTTTGTGATTCCTCAATATGCTGCCTATCTCTGCTAAAGATATGGTGTCAATATCTCAAATCATTTAAAAATTCTACAGAGCTTTTTTTCAGGTGAACCATTTCGGTTACCAAAGTTGGCACAAATTGTGCCAAATTGTGCAAAATGGCCCAGGTTCCAGAAAAGTCTCAATATAATTTATTTTTTTAAGTTTTACAATACAAATCTGATAATTGGCAATAAAAGTTACTTTTTAGATGTATTTTTGGTGTGTTTCATATTACACAACTAACTAGCCTAGCTGTGGTCCCCAAAAAGCTCTGCCTCATTAGCCAGAAATTAGTCCAGGTATATAAAATCAAATGTCCACCCTAGATAAAATAAACCCCTGCATAATAATCAACAACAACAAACTCATCCTCATGTTATCTCTCCCTCGTGTTAGGTCATGCATAAATTGCTCATTTGTTTACCTGCAGAGCCTGCTGTACTGCTTACAGAACAATTTACTCATGTGAAACAAAACAAACCCTTCAGACGCCATTGCATTCAAAAGAAACTCGGAACAGCTTGTCTCAGACACAAATAGATAGCTAGCTGCTATGTGTAATTTTGCTGGCTAGCTTGCCATTGTTACAATATAGTAATGTTAGCTATATTCATTTAATTCAGAGGGATTCGTTTTATACATAACAGTGAATTCGCACTGGTATACCGGCAAAATAATCTGTTACCTTATTTCACTCTGCGTCACTGAGACCGCAAAACCATATTTGGGCTAGGACCTGCTGTACGGAGAAACTCCTGAATAACCTAGACATAACTAACCAAAAACTGTATGAAAGAGACTGTAAAGTAAAAAGATAAACAGCACAGTTACCTTATGAATTGTGCTTTGCTAAACGGAATGTAGCGAGCTACGCTACAAGGTAAAAACACTGCGCCATCTTGGTTCGATAATTACGCTTGGTTGCCTCTTCCTCTTACGCAGGGCTGTATTTCCTTGATTTACGACAGTATTGTGTTGAATGAGGGCTTGTTTGAAAGATAAGAGTCTTGGCTATTGGCTGGAATATTTGACAGACAGTTTTAAAACCCAATGGAAAGCAAATAATACGGAGTGGAGGCGGGTCGAAGACAGTTTTTCACTTCAGATAGGCCTATTGTGCTATCAGTCAATGAAATATACCCAATTGATGACGGTTTTGCATAAATCTCTGCAAACAAGTACAAAACCACTCTGGCTAAAATATACTAAGCCATGGGATTGGTACTTCAGAAACTGGCTGAGTTTCACAACGCCAAACTGAACACAGCCGAACGAGTCGTAATCAAGTGCAAAAAAGCACAAGTCGATTTAAAATTGGAAAAAAAATCATGTACAGCCGTATGAAAGTTTTAAAGTATTTTTTCTTGAAGCCTAAAGGTATAATGATTTTTCAACCAAAGTTTTGTGAAATACAATTAAGCAGAACAGTTTACCAGCACATTGTTTATGGTGTGACATCAAGCTGCAATACATGTTTGAGAATTAGGTCAGAGTTTCCAACTTTATTTACGAAGTTTTATCTTGACGTTTTGGGCTTAAAAACCACTTTTCCAGAAGGAATGGATATATCTGAAGGATATTTAATCAAAATATTGAGGTGAGCAGTTTATTATATATTATTAAATTAATGAAATGTATAATTTAACAATTTCCGTAACGCCCGCGTTACCGCTAGGGGGCGTTTGGCAGCAAGAGGTTAAGATGAAAACATTGATACCACACTGGTACACACACCTAAAATATGTAGTCTAATCATTCACTCTTGTACTTCAATAAAACATCACTTTTTTCTGTACTGCAATCTGTAAGTATGTAATCTTTTGCTGCATGCCCTGGGATAACTTTTATTTCGCTGTAGTTTTTTACAAAAATGCTGTCATTCATAATGACTCCAAGGAAAATGTTACATTCATCTAGTACATATCAGCGCACAATAAATTGGAATGAGTATTGTTCATGCCCTAAGTGACAAGTATAGCCTTTTTTAATCTTTAACATTAGGGTTTAACACCGGCACGGGTTCCCGGTAATTCCAGACAGTGCTGTTATTTTAGAAAATATATGCGGTTTAATTTTGTTAAAAGCACCTGTAACAGCTGAGAATAAGCTACCAGAATATGGCTTCCGTCTCACCTTAGAAAACGCCAAATTAGCCTACTTGTTTAACACATTTTGTTTGATTATACAATGAAGCATTGTCAAACAACAATTCCATGAGGCTGTTCTCATGGAGTTCTCGAAGTTCAAGCTTCATCAGAAGTTCATTACGTGTATTCTGGGCTATTGATTAATAACATAAATAGTGTTGTTTTGCCTTAATGATGACACTAAATACACTAAAGCTGTCAGCCCATAGGTTCACGCATATTTTCCCTTGTTTTATAATGTCCTGCTTATGGAAATGTGACCAACGCGTTTTACGAGTAGCTTAATATTTTAAAAACAAGCCCACTTTCCCGGGAAGACCGTGAAAAGTGCGATTCAAGTGAAACGGACCTGCTCATGCATGAACTTAAAGCACACATGCAGAGAATGGCAAATTATTGTGAATTAATTGTGTAATGTGCGGCAAATTAGTTTTTTTTTTCTAATTAGACTCTTAGTTCTCTTTAGAATTGTTTTGTCAGTTATGGAATAGGTGAAATCAACGTGGTTTTAATAAGCTGAGAGTAAGCCTATGGAAACCTTCTGCAATTAAAAAATATGAAGGATGAAGAATAAGGTTCAAATTCTGTTAAAATTGTGAAATTAATCTCCGTTTTTTAACCGTAGTGTAATGGTGGCGTGACGTGTGAGGTAGGAGGGGCCAAACGCAGCAAGGGGGATTCATTAAGCACTAGGCCACTAGAACGGGAAACCTTGTAGTTAAGGGAAGGAGACAAGACAGGGAAACACACATACCAAGGCTACTAACCGGCTCACTGTCACACACCAATGAGTAGAAGCGCAAACGCCAGGTTTCTCAGTAAGAAAACCAAACAAGGCTATGGAACAAAGCACTGGGCTCCCATACTTCTACGAGCAAAGTGACTAAAGAAAGAGCCAGAAATAATAAACGCCCCTGTCTCGGTAACGAGACACATAAGAACAGGCGAGTAGCATAATGGCACAAATAACACACACCAAACGTACCGAACACTGCAAACTAATACGAATTAGTATACGAGGAGGAGAAAGGAACGGAGATCTAACATTCCAAGGCTACTCTCAGAAACTCGCAGTCAAACGCAAACCTGTCAACAAAAACGCCCAAGCTCCATATGAAGAGAGACAAACCTGGAGAACGAACAGAACTACAGTTCCGAACAAAATCGTCCCGCAAGTAAAAAGGACGAAACAGAACAGCTGCACCGGAATTACCGGCTAAAAGACTAACGCGAGTTTGATAGAAAATCGTCCCGCAAGTAAAAAGGACGAAACAGAACAGCTGCACCGGAATTACGGCTAAAAGACTAACGCGAGTTTGATAGAAAATAAACGCCCTGCCTCTTGGTAAAGAGGAATGTAACGAGGAGGCGAAGGAACAGATATAACATTCCATGGCTACTTTCATAGGCTCGCAGTCACATGCAAAGACCAGAAAGCAGGAACAGAAAAGAGCCAGGGGAGACCTAATAACTACATCTACTTAGGCAAGTACGCCAGGGGGGAAGAGTCCGGATAACTACATCCACATAGGCAAGTACGCCAGGGGGGAAGAGTCCGGATAACTACATCCACATAGGCAAGTATGCCGGGGGGGAAGAGTCCGGATAACTACATCCACATAGGCAAGTACGCCAGGGGGGAAGAGTCCTAATAACTACATCCACATAGGCAAGTCCCGCATTACTCCAGAAAACATAAAGCGGTAAACGCCCGATCTCCAGGAGAGAGAAACATTTTACAGGCAAGCAGACGAAGCACCGTCGTCCCATAACTTTACTAGCAAAAATGACTAACACAAGCTTAGTAGAAAATAAACACCCTAGTCTCTCGGTAAAGGAAAATGTAACGAGGCGAAGGAACAGAGAGCTAACGTTCCAAGGCTACTTTCAGAAATGCGCAGTCACACACAAACATGTCCACAACATCGCCCAAGCTCCATATAAGGAGAGACATCCCCGGAGAACAGAACAGAACAAACAAACACAGACTCCTCTCGCTTTCACGGAAGACAGCAGACAGAGAGAGGAGAAAGAGACAGAAAATGGCAAAAGATCTAGGCAACAGACAAAAAGGAAAGACCAGAAAGCGGTGACAGAAACGAGCACACAAAAAAGGAATTCAACCTTAAAGCTCAAAGCACAAAGGCAAGTCCCGCAAAACTCCAATAAAGCACAACGGAGCTAAACGGTCTCCTTAAAAACCTAGACCTAAACATACTGGCTAAACATTAAAAGGGCAAAATTATACCGCACACAAAACAGCACAAATAATGCCAGACAATACACCACAATACAAATCAACAAACAATCAATATAGAAGCCCCGAACGAAGGAAACGGAAGGCTTATATAGCTCACCGGCAAACACGCACACCTGTGAACGCTGACGAGACTTCTCCGCGAAAAGCAGAGATGGAGCCAAAACTCCACTAACAGAGCAGCGCCCACGTGTGGCGACCGAGGAACACGACCGCAAGGAAAAAAGGGTTAAAAATCATGACACGTAGTCTTATGCTTATCAAAAAACCCTTATGCACAACAAATCTACATACAACCTATATAACTAATTTATATAAGTGTTATCAGCAAAGTTTTTAATGGATAGCCCCTGAAAGATTACAGGAACTATTGACAAATATAAGTCATATCTTGATCCAAAAAAACTGCGAATAGTCTACATGTGTAACCTTACATGCACATCGCCTGGATGTTGATGGAGTGGGCTGAAAGCAATTTCATGCGGCATTTTTTATTTTTTGATATAGCCTACACAATAATAATATTTCACATTGTAACCTTGAAGTTTTTAGTCATGCTTGTGCGTTGCCCCTGTGTGTAACAGGAGGGTGTACGCACGTTGTGCACACGCCTATGTAGACACACTTATATGCGCCATTAAAATAACATAGAAATAACTGCAACATGACTTTAGACCAGGTTTGTGGTGGTTTTAGCGTAAGCGCTTTCTGCTGGCTCAAGATAGCAATACGCCAAAAATGATCCTGGCAACACCTCTTCTGAAGACCAACCCGCCTAGTTCACTTGCTATGGACGCAAGATCACCTGGTATTTAAACACCTTTGCGCAGAAGGTGGTGCCGGCGTCACTTTTTTGCTCAACTGAGACATTCGTTGCTACTGCAGCCAAACTATTATTGGAAATCACAAACTCTGTGTTTTAAATTTATTGGTAGACGGTTCGTGACGATTTCTGCCGAATACGTAGTTTCTAAGTGCCACTATTTCCCTGTAGCAAGTCCATTTATCAAGCAACCCCCCACCTAGTCTATACCTACCTATGCGTGACATAGTGGACAATAGCGTCTATGTTTGAGTTCATAATATATTTATTCATCATATAAAATTAGAATAACGTCATAGCAACGAGATAAACCCAACAATAGCCTGATCGTATGCCAGAAAAGCCGTGAAAAGCCCTGCTCACTCAAATGCAAAATAAACTGTGAAAGTACTATCTCATTCTACCATGTATTCTACTAGCAATATATGCTACTAAATATGAAATAAATATACAATCCTACCATTGGTTTTACACATGGAGATGTTCCTTTCAAAATTCAGTTGTCATTTATTGTCTGGTACAATCGGTTTGAGAAATATACAACACTTTATACCGCTATTACACTATCTGAAACGTCGCTGCGTAATAGCCCCATGCCCTGTAAGCCTGTCTCATGCATTACAGTTCATTCTGGTTTAATTGTCTGAGCTATCAAACGAGCCCCAAACCATCACTCTGTTGCCAGATATGGAGTAGATGTGGATGGATCACTTTAAGGGTTGTTTCTCCTGACTTTTTTCCCCATAGAGTTCTATAGGAAATGAGTCGGATAAATAACCCTTGCAGTGATCCATCCACATCTACTCCATATCTGGCAACAGAGTGATGGTTTGGGGCTCATTTGATAGCTCAGACCCTTGATAACTTACAGCCATTTAGCCAGCCATGTGTTCCATACTGTACAGTGTAATTTACAGCTGAATCTAGTCTCACCCCCCAATTTCCATAGAGATCCATTCAAATGCAGAGAGGTTATAGTATCGCTTGTAACAGTACCTGAAAATAAGATAGACAGTTTTTTGATGTTGATGGTCACAGACTTCAGGAAGTAACAGCATGTAAAGGATATGCGACCAAATATGAAATATGATACTTTAAAAATACATTAAAGCAAAGGGTATGAATACTTATGTAAATGAGAAATTTTATTTTTTTATTTTTAATAAATTTGCAAAAATCTCAAAGAAACTTTTTTCACATTGTCATTATGGGGTGTTGTGTGTAGAATTTTGAGGGAAAAAAATGAATTTAATCAATTTTGGAATAAGGCTGTAACAGAACAAAATGTGGAAAAAGTGAAGCGCTGTGAATACTTTCCGGATGCACTGTATGCCAAGTCTTTTTGGGTGCTTGGAGCAATTTACTACAGCCCAGCATAACGGCAGTTTTCGTTTTAACTGTCTAGTATTACGCAACCGCTATAGAATACGCATTATGCAGGGTAATTTCCCTTTTTCCATTTTTGCGTCTAAAATACCGTTGGTCTCGCTGGCTACATACGTACGTTCGTGTTTCCACTCGAGCACTGTCTTTCCAATATGTTTGATAGCCCTATTGTTATTTTCGCATTTTGAGTGCATTTCACATACTGTAGTGCAATCGTTAAATGTATTTTTGAAGTAGGCTACCGATGTTCATTGAAGATAGAACATTTGGCAGCATTTTGCAGATGGTGGAAAACTATTTTATGTTCATGTTATCATACATAATATAGGCTATGGCGTATACTTGTCTCTTAGGGCATGACAAATGCTCATTCCAATTTACTGTGCGCTGATATGTGGTAGATTAGGGTAAAAATTTCCTTGGAGTCATTATGAATAGGAAAATATAAAAGATTAAAAGAATACAGAAAAATGCAATCCCAGGACAAAAGTATACATACTGTAGAGTACAGAGACAAGTGATGTTTTATTGAGGTACAAGAGTGAATGATTAGGCAACATATTTAGGTGTATGTAACACTGTGATATCAATGTTTTTCATCTTAAGCCATCAGAAGGAGCAAATGTATTTGTTTTGTAATGGACAAAACTAATTAATTCATTTTATGGCACGTTTTGCAGAGGGGTTTTGGACCCATAGATATGTACCCCCCTATACTGATGAAAATATAGTAATTCCCACTTGAAAATTATGCAAAAGTGAGTTTTATGAGCCAAAACTGTTGATTTGTAGTTAAATATATCTTTTTTTTATTTTATTTAGAGCAGTGCACAATTTAGCCATTTGGATAGATTTGGAGACACTAATGGACAACAGGGTACACTGCTATATTTTGCACCATAGACCTTTAGTAGTTCTGCATATCATCCTCAGATTTTGCTAAACTTGTGGACATGGAGTTTATGATCCAGGAAATGTATATATATTACCGATTTCACTTATGTAGCTCCTCAGCAAAATAAAAATAAAACTATTTTTTAAATTTTCTTTGCATTTGTGGCACTTTATTTTGAATAAAATTATGAAAATAAACAAATCTAAGTTTGTATTGTAAATGGTACACCTGTCTTCTTTCATTTAAGCCATTTACCAAGTTTATGTGATGCTCACACCTGGAGTTATAAAGCCTTAAACAGAGCACCCCATAAATAGGTGAAATTTGCCATCTGTGCCAAGGGGTTAAACAATGTGGGCGTTTGGCGCTATAATGAACCCTGCGCCGGGTGTAAGATAGCAAAGACACTTGCGTTTGGGTTAGCGCCGGGTGTAAGATAGCAAAGACACTTGCGTTTGGGTTAAGTGCCGCTTAGCGCCAGATAATGAACCCTGCGCCGGGTCTAAGATAGCAAAGACACTTGCGTTTGGGTTAAGTGCCGCTTAGCGCCAGATGTACGATAGGTCCCACTGTTTGAGTATTGTGATATGTAACATCCTTTGTACTTCCTAAAATCCAAGTGCCATTAAAATACATTGAAGGGACCTCATCTTGGTGTTATTACCAAGAAAGAATATTAACACACATTTTAAAAGAAAATAATATTGTGCAAAGTAAATACAATCTAAACATGAAGTCTGGGCAAGTTATGGTGTGCAATTTTGAACGTTTTTCCCTATATTGCTGTTAAAGTACAATGAAGCAAGGGGCTGAATACTTAAGGAAATTATTGTTTTATATTTGTAAATAATTTGTAACAAATTTTAGATTTTACTTTTCACGTTGAAAATGTAGTTATTTGTATTGAATACCAGCAAAAAACCTGATTAAATCTATTTTTATCAAATGCTCGTACAAAATAAATATGAAAAATTTCTGAATACTTTTTCAACCCACTGTATATACAGTGAGCACCATAATTCATTGGACAATGACACATTCTTTGTTATTTTGGGTTCTGTATTCTTGCACTTTGAGTTAGGATACAATTGTAAAGGATACAATCAATGACAATTAAGTGAAGTGCAGACTGTCAGCTTTAATTAAGCCTCCCCCATAGAGGGTGGCTTATACCAGTTCTTGGGTTTCTATCTACATTGATTTCCTGCAGGAATTATATGCGTCATCCACCCACTAGTCCAAAACCACTCTCAAAAAAATTATAATTTTTTCTTCTGGCCAGTTAATTTTGTGACGGCAGAATCTCAGAAACTGCAAGGTCCTGTAACTAGTCATTGTACATCAGATATGTATGTTTACTGAAGTTGTGCAACATTTATTTGTTTTGTGACCTTGACCTACTTTTCCAAGATGGCCGCCCTACCAGACAAAAACACGTTTTCGCTGATAACTCGAGAAGTATATATCAGATCGGGACAAACAAAGATTCAACTTGAAGCTTGACTCAAATTACATCTTTTTCAAATGACAACTATATAGGTCAGAGGTCAAGGTCATATGGCCATTTGAAAAAGAGGTGCGACAAAAATTGTCACTTTTTGGGGCTAAAATTGTCTATACTCCCTTGGTTTGCATTAAATCTATGCCAAAGCGTAAATAGGTGAATGCATATAGCCCGGTTATTCAATCTGGACATGAACATACTTTCAACATGGATTTCAACTTAAACAGCCTAGCAGAATTTACTGTACTAGTCCTTGTACATCAGAGATGTATATTTACTGAAGTTGTGCAACATCTATTTGTTTTGTGACCTTGACCTACTTTTCGTCCGGTAGGGCAGCCATCTTGGAAAACACATTTTTGCTGATAACTCGAGAACTATATGTCCGATCGGGACAACCAAAGTATGAACTTGAAGCTTGACTTGGGGCACATATTTCTCAATTGACAACTATATAGGTCAGAGGTCAAGGTCATATGGATACATTCAAAAAGAGGTGCAACAAAATGGGCTAAAATTGTCTATACTCCCTTGGTTTGCATTAAATCTATGCCAAAGCGTAAATAGGTGAAATGCATATAGCCCGGTTATTCAATCTGGACATACTTTCAACATGGATTTCAACTTAACAGCCTAGCAGAATTTACCCATCTCAGTGTCCCAACATATCTACATACAGTTGAAGTTGAATTTTTAACCACTTCAGATTTTATGTCCGCAAACTATAGTGTTGGCAAGTCAGTTAGGACATCTACTTTGTGTATGACACAAGTAATTTTTTCAACAATTGTTTACAGACAGATTGTTTCACTTTTAATTCACTATATCACAATTCCAGAGGGCCAGAAGTTA
Source organism: Synaphobranchus kaupii (assembly GCA_029718625.1). Lineage (NCBI taxonomy): Eukaryota > Metazoa > Chordata > Actinopteri > Anguilliformes > Synaphobranchidae > Synaphobranchus > Synaphobranchus kaupii. The sequence goes on from CM056376.1 coordinate 75,341,527, forward strand.
ACATACACTAACATACACAGTTGACTGTGCCTTTAAATTTTTTTATATTTGGTCGCATATCCTTTGGCTTTGCATGCCATGACTTCCTGATGTCTGTGACCCAACAACATCAAAAGACTCTTGATATCTTATTTTCTGGTACTCTTACAAGCAATACTAAAATGTCTCTGCATTTGAATGGGAATTGGGGGGTGGGACTAGATGTAGCTGTAAATTACACTGGAACAGTATGGAACACATGGTTCGCTAAATGGCTGTAAGTCATCAAGGATCTGACATATCAAACAAGCCTTAAATCATCACTCTGCTGCCAGAAATACAGTAGATATGGATGGATAACCTGAAGGGTTTCTTGTCCGGACTTATTATCGGATGAACCGTTTAGAAATAATAGAAACTTTTGTACATAGTCCCCCCCATTTTCGGGCATCAAAAAATATTGGACAGTTTAACATAATGTAGAATAAAGTAATTGTAACATATTTTGCGGTCTCCCTCAGAGCGGAGGGAAGGAAAGCGGTTCCCACGGTGTGAAACAAGCTAATTGCGAGATAAGAAGGCTTAATTGAACTAATGATTGGCACCTGTGGGGAGAAGTGAATAATTGGAAGCAGGGAATTGAATGATTGAAAGGGGAACACTGGAGCTGGGTTCCTGAGGGAATAAATAGAGTGCACCTGGGGTAAACGGGAGAAGATGATGTGGCAGGTTTTTCCTTTTGACTTTTAAACCTCCTTATTACCTTTATTTGTGTGCGAGTAACGTGTGTGGGTTCAGTCTGATGTGAGCGGGGAACTGAGCGGCAGTGGGTGTGTCTTTCTTTCCCCTGCCTAGAGTCGGTGTCCCGTGGCAAACCCGGCCAGTGTGACGAGGGCGGCGGAGAGCAGTGGAGGGACTGTAACCCGAGTTCACCCGAGTGCGGGGCAGGCGGATTCCTCATTAGCGACCACTAAGGGGTGGCGGAGCTGCCCTGTTGTGTGTTGGTTGTGTGTGTGTGTGTGTGTTTGTGTGTGTGTCTAATTATTGTTTGCCGGACGGCTAATATTTGGTTTCTTTTATTTAGTGGCTGTCCTCCCTTTGGTGTGGGCAGGACTCCACTCTTTGCTTTCTTGTGGTTATTGTTAAGTGTTTGGTGTCGTATGCAAGAGTTCGGTTTTGCGTGAATGTGTGCCATCGTGTCTGTCTGTGATTTTCCCCCCTCTAGCGTGCGTGCGTGCCTTCGTCGCGGTTACCTGTGGGTGGGGGCGGCTTCGTCTGGCAAAGTGTGTCTGGAGGGAGGGGACCGAAACGCACAGACATGGCAAAGTCCACCGTCTACATCAGCTGAGCTTTTATGAATTGTGTCTCCAATAAAGCTTGTATTTTTACCTTTTACTTCTTGGTCTGTGTACTGCTTGGGGAAGGGTGGATCATAACTTGAAGGGTTTCTTCTCCTGACTTATTTTTCATGTGGCTACGTATGGCCGCTAAATCATGTTTTGGTGAAAAGTAACGTTAACAGTGAGAACATCTGTGCGAGGTTTTAATATTATGTGTGATGAGCATAAGATACACACCCTGTTGTTGCAAATATTTTTCTAAAATATTTGGTGAATAATTTCTCCCATGAAAAAAAAAATTCCTGGCTAACTGTAATGGATTTTGAAATGAATTACATTTCTACCATTGTTATCGTAGAAAAGTGTACAGATATCCATAGTTGGCGCTGAAGAAACTATTACTGCTCTGAAAACTAATTTGGGTTGTTTCTCTGCACTTATTTTTCAATAGGAAAATTTGTCAGGAGAAAAACCTGTAACGTGATCCATCCATATCTGGTGGCAGAGTGATGGTTTGAGGCTCGTTTGATACCTCAGACCCTTGATGATTTACAGCCATTTTGCCAACCATGTATTCCATACTGTTCCAGCATAATTTTCAGCTAAATCTAGTCCCACCCTCCAATTCCATAATGATCCATTCAAATTGCAATGAGCCAGTTTTCCTATTTGCAACACACAAGGAAAAGGGGTCAAGTTAATTGAACAAATGTAGAAAACCTAGGAAGCATTTATTTGTAATATGGCGTGTATGCTTTGCTCATTTTATATTTGCTTTGCAAGCACATTGGAGTTAGGATTAAGAGGCTTTAATAAATGTGCGGCTTGTTTCATAAAACCAATGTGACCATTTTAACTGTTTTTAGTTGAGCATGCTAACATTGTCCACGTGTTAATATAATCTTAAATGGTCCGAATATAATTATGAATATAAATCCTATCAAAGAAAGTCTTGGAATGAAAATTATTGCCAAGTGGCTCATTGCCTACAGCACTTCAGCAAGTTCTGCAAAATGCATAACAAATACATGAACGTGAACAAAATTACAATTTCTTCATGAAACGCTCCAAAAGGAGAGAAAATTACTTAATCTCACAGATATTAGCTTGCATGTCATGTCTTTCACAACCCCCTGAAATGTACTTGCTAAGGTTGCTTAACATCAGCTGTGGCTCCTCTCAGGCTGTATCTAATCATTCCCATGCTTGTGGACCGTAAGACATAACCCCTCCTGGATTCACCTAGGTTACTTACCCAGACAACTCTTACAAAATTACTAACAGTTCTACTTTCAAATTTCTGTAGAGATTTCAGTATGATATTCACTTGTGTGAGTACTTTTTACTGGCAGAAAGCTCAGGCTAAATTGATATACTGAACCGTGTCGCAGAAGTGCAATTTCAGATGTGACTTAAAGATCCTTCCAAATGCAATGTGGAAACATGCAGGTGTTTCTTCTGCACATTGTGTTTGCTTGTTACATTACATTACATTACAGGCATTTAGCAGACGTTCTTATCCAGAGCGACTTACACAACTTTTTAGCATTTTTTACATATTATCCATTTATACAGCTGGATATATACTGAAGCGATTCAGGTTAAGTACCTTGCTCAAGGGTACAACGGCAGTGTCCTACCTGGGAATCGAACCTGCAACCTTTCGGTTACAAGGCCAGTTCCTTAACCATTATACTACACTGCCGCTCTTGTGTGTGTGTGTGTGTGTGTACAAATTACATTTCATACAAAAACATTCATGTAACGATGGAATGCAATGCAAAAAAACAACAAAGTTTCTGGAACCATTGGTAGCTCCAAAAGGAATGTGTCAAGCAATGTGTCAAGAGAGAAGGACTGGGAGCCATGGCAGTATGCCAGCAGCCATACCACGATCGCATGTACCCTGCTCCCACTGAATGGCTGAAGATACTGTAAGCATGTGTGGGCTTGGTTAATACTTACAGTTACAGTTGGTCATTTAACAGACGCTCTTATCCAGAGCGACTTACAGCTTACAGCTCCATGACAACACAGGTAGAAATTACATCACAGGGCACGCACTCCATTCACTGACACACTCATGACTGACTGGGCAATTCACCTAACCTGCATGTCTTTGGACTGTGGGAGGAAACCCACTCGGACACGGGGAGAACATGCAAACTCCACGCAGAAAGGCCCTCGGCCGGGATTCGAACTCGGCACCTTCTTGCAGTGCTAACCACTGCACCACCATGCCACTTGGATGGGAGACCTGCTGGGAAAACTAAGTTGCTGCTTAAAGTGGTGTTGGTAGGGGCTGATCTTCCGTCTGGTCAAAACAAACTGCAAGGCCCCAGTGCAGTGATGGAGACACTGCGCTGTAGGAAATTCCGTCTTTCGGACAAGACATTAAACAGAGGTCCTGACTCACTATGGTCATTAAAGATCCCAGGGCACTCATTGCAAAGAGTTGGGGGTTCCTCTGTGTCCTTTGCTGTGTCTGAATCAGAGCCCGATCTACCACATTGTGTGTCCTGTGTACAGGCATACTGTGTGCTGCTAATGCATACTGTTTAGTATGTGACAAAATGTCCCAACCTGGCTCTCAACCTGCCACCTCATCATCCCCTGATTTAATTGGCTAGAAATTCTCTCCCTCTCCATCTCAGCTGATGCGTGGTGAGCATTCTGGTGCAAAATAACCTAAGTCGGTGCAACACATTGGTGGTGTTTGTTGTGTATTTCACTGTAAAGTGCTTTGATGTGAGAAAAGCTCTATATAACTACAAGGAATTATTGCTATTTTTGTTATCATTATTATTATTATAGTTTTCCTATATTTTCTTTATTATTATTATGGAAAATATAAACTGGCTCATTGCAGTCTGAATAAGGGCAGTATTTCAGAGAGAATGAGAGCTGGAAAAAACTATGAAACACTGAATCTGTGATCTGTGAAATATGTCACAAACTTTGAATCAGATATTTTTTAAATAAATGTATTCTACCTCTTTTGATTCTATAAGAGGACTTTGTTTAAAGTTTTTCACCACCATAGGTGCCCATACTTTGAGTTCATTGAGTTGTTTGTGTGAGATCTGGGTTGGAAGAGTTGATGTTGATGATGTTGCCTACAGCAATGAGACAGCATTCTTTTTCAGAACAGTATGTGAGTGTTTTCTCAAGTCATCATGTTTAAAATATTTTTCAAAGCACACTGTGAGCCAGAATGCGACTTTCAGGAGACAAAATCCTCACACATTGTGATAGGACTAGGCAGGTGCACAAGCGTGAGTCACTTTCACCTCTTTGTGGCGTATCCCAGTTGTGCAGTGCTTCAGGACATGGCTTCATATTTTGATAATTCCACAGGATTCCTTGGCTGTGTCCGAATCAATGCCCTTCTATATTAGTGATTATGCTAGTTGAGTACACTGGATGACAACCTTAAGTAGACAAAATGTTCTCTGATAATAGTATGCAGGATATTTTTTGCATACTGCATGTCACTAAACAGTGCAGAAAGCAGTACACGGTATGCAGGTATACAGCACACAGAACGTAGTAGATAGGGTTCTGATTCACACACAACCCAGGATTCAGTAGGAACATGTCGGACAGCACAAATCAGCCAGGATTTTTCATTTGGATTGAACATTTATGCTTAATGTTGACTTAGTTGATTTTCAGTCAATGATGATTCAATCTCGACCATCAGTTCTGAAATGTGCAATTCACTACCATTCAAAATTTCTTCACTTTGTTAAGTGAATAGAGATAAGATGCGCCCTACCCATATGATTAGTTGCTGGTGCTGGTCAACTCAGGAATGTTCATGAGCCAGGAGGAATATGAAGAGGACCGCACACAGTCTTATTCTTTTCAATGGTTTTATTCGAACAGCTGGAAGGTGCCCGACGTTTAAGGTCACACCTTTCATCAGGGGCAAACACTTTCTGTCTCAAAAGAGATCCTTTAAAACATTTAGGGCCACCCTCAGGTGCCATGTAGTAATTGCTGGTGGTGTCCTATAGGCTTGGCAATAACACAATATATTATAATTATCATACAATACACTCATTGGGCCCTATCTTGGCGATCTTAGCACTTGGTCTAAGCGCATGGCGTTAAGTGCATTTAGCGCGTGTCCAAGTACACTTTTGCTATTTTGACGGCGTGTTTTTTGAGCGCTAAGCACGGAGCAATGTGCAAATGGTCTATCCCATTCCCTTTAAAAGCCTGCTTTTCCACCTTGGCGGATTGCTTATATGATGGCGAAACAGACATGCTCGTATGTGTTTAGTGCGAGCAAGGAATAGGCTATATGGATCAATAGTATGATCAATATTATTCAGACTAACCATTATGAGTTCCCGGTAATTCCCCACAGTGCTGTTATAATACTAAATATATGCTGTTAAACAGCTGAGAATAAGCTACCAATGGCTTAACTTAATGGCTTCCGTCTCACCTTAGAAAACGCCAAATTAGCCTGCTTGTTTAACGAATTTCGTTTGATTATGCAATAAAACATTGTCAAACATCAATTCCATGAGGCTGTTCTCATGCAAGTTCAAGCTTCATCTGAAGTTCATTACCTGCATTCTAATATTGATTAATAACACAAATACCGTTATGTTGCCTTCATGGTGGCACTAAATACAATAAAGCTGTCTGATTGGCAACCCAGAGGTCCACACATATTTTCCCTTGTTTTATAATATCCTTATTACAAAACAATATATAGAAATGTGACCAATGCGTTTTACTAGCAGCTAATGCTTTAAAAACAAGTCCACTTTCCCAGGAAGACCGTGAAAAGTGCAATTTAAAGCATGCAGGTGAAACAGACCTGCTACTGTATGAAGTTAAAGCGCACATGCAGATGTGACAGGATTGATAAAATCCTAGAATTGACCCTCATATAATTGGGTCATGCTGTACCAGGCTATGAAACTAGCTAGCATGCTAGGTAGGTTTTCCCATTCTTTTACTCGGTTCGCTCAGAGCCAAGTCAATCAAAGTGAATTGGCTATAAATGAGCGCATTTTCCCGTAAGCAAGGAAGCCTTACCTGTGACGGTTCTTGACTCATTCCCGTATTCCTGTGTGCAACTTCCTTGTCATTGAACAGGTAGGATGGTGGACTGCTTCCTTGCTTCTCACTGCAACTCGAACTAGGTCTGACGTTGTCTTCTCCATAGGTATCCATATAGCGTGAGCGGCGGTGCCTGGCTAATTCGGCAAGCTGTCAGAAATAAGTCAAGGTACTGGTAAACTTTTATTGTTAAGCCTTAACTTAAGGGTATTTGTAGGAAAGCTTTGCTTCCGAGGTAATGTGTTAGTCGGTACAAATGTATGTATGAACTAATGCTTGTCTTGATCTCCATAGGAGACTGCTGTCTGCTGTTTTGCCTACGACGCTGAAGTTGGCTCCCGATTCGCAGCTCCCGATTCGGAATTGCCGGTCCACCTTAAATCGGTCGCGAAATGTTTGTATGCTTTCACGGTCATCCTTCCGCTTTTTTCTCCGCTAAATCTAATTGGCTCAACATTCTGACAGCCTAGTTGTGTGCAAGGCCGGCGGTAGCTATGGGCAGGGGTGGGCTCAGCCCACCCAAACTTGCGTCTTGCCCACCCAATCAAAAGTTAAGAAAAAAAATTAATTTTGTACAGCCAATGGAAAAATAGCACAGAAAATACCAGTACCGTTTCTAACTTCTGATTGGGTGGGCAGCCTACAGCCTGCCTCCAAAGTCTCCCACTGTGTTCACCCCCTCTTCTCGCCGTGTTCAGGCACAAACACACAGAGCTCTGAAGCAGACCCGTCCGCTGCTCAGAGTGTCTCTCGGAGTCTCAGACTGCGTCCCAATCCAGTTTTTGCTCCACCCTCGTAAACTTCACTTGCAAACTTCACTTGGGAGGATGTGACGCACATACCAATAAAACAGGAGTATACACTTGCGTTTAGCGAGTGGGAGGGAGCGAGGGCGGAGCGGGTTATTTGAATTGAGACGCACTTCACCCCCATCTATACTCGGAAGTAACCGCGCTGCTGCACAGTGGCGTATCGTGGGATCTCGGATCATGTAAAACGCCTGTCACCGTAGACTACATTTAAACGGATGAAACTCTCAACCTGTTTACATTAATTATCAGTCAAGCAATTGATTTACTGAATAACAAATATCAATACATACAGCAAGTTTTGTGGGCAAGCATATTTCTTTATGTCATAAATTCGTGTAGCATTTACATAGCCTATGTAGGACAGTCCGTGCGCTGGAATAAAGCATTTAAACCGAACATATTCTCAACCTGTTTCCGTTCATTTTGCTTGCTTATGTCAATCAAACAAAGTCCCTGAATCAATTATATATAGGCTAATGATTAACAAATGACAATGACAAAGAGATTACTAACGTGAGATTGTTTAATAAGGGTGGCAATAATTCTGAATAATTAACTGGCAAAAAATCCCAGCGTTTTCTGTGAGTTGCACGTTAGCATTGCGTTTTTCCTCATCACGTTAAAGAATGTAATTTAACACTTTCGATTTGGTCAAAACGATTTATACATTAGAAAGCATACCTCTTAAGAAAGAAAAACCTCTTAAATTGCTGGAACCAGCGTTTAGCGCAATGCATGCTTTCAAGCTAGAAAAACGAATTTACCTAAATATGTGCTGTTCATTGATCACTTCGCACTTAATAGTCAATTAACGCATTTTGCGTCAGCACAAATGTGGATAAAGCCTAGTAAAATGCTGTACAAGTTTATTTACCTATTCGTCTTGGTTATTGTGAAATTAAATTGTTTGGCTATCTGGGAAATTATAGGCTACGGAAAAATAATTAGACACGAGTAGCCTAATAATCCGTTTAAAAGCAAGATTAAGATAGAGAACCTGGTAGCCTACATCACCCAGTACGCTACACTGTTGCTGCATAAAGCAATTTGCTAAACCATGAAATACAAAATAGCAAACTACTACTTGATTAACCTGTGTTTATTAGCCTATACAGCGTCTTTTCCATTCTGTATGCGCTTTTAATGTATAATACCGCGATAAACATTAACGTGATTATCCACCACCACCCAATATTATCACTGAACAGGACGTTCGATGTGAATTGTGGGTAATATGAGCTTGCAGAGTCTACTCTTTTGCAGACTCGTTCCCTTGAGAAAAGTTGAGGGTGGAGGGGCTATGTCACAAACTTCACTTGGCTTTCTAACGGATTGGACTCACACTTAAAATGGAGACCGAGGGTACATCCTGGTCTCAAAAGGGATTCCCCCAAGTGAAGTTTGCGAAGGTGGAGCAAAAACTGGATTGGGACGCAGCCTCAGTGTCATGCCGGGGCGGGGGGGGGGTGGCCATGACAACTATGAACTCTGATGGGTCAGATTGCACACACATAGGGCAAAGCAAATTAGTGTTCTAAATGTTAGTTTAACTTTAGTTAAGTTTTTGTTTATTGCGCTTATTTTTGTCAGGGATTATGTACAAAAACAGTAATCTCAGCGAGAGGAGAAAATGTGCAGGTGACCGTTTGAAAATTGTATATTATCGGTTTCATCTGCAACAAGTTATTTCTCCAAGTTATCTTGCATCTTTAACCCCTTCCACCATACCATGTTGCATGGGCGAAAGCAAAACCTGGTTATTCTTGCTCATGAGAAGGCCATTTCATCGGCTCTTGATATGGATTAAAGTAGGCTAGCCTACGTGTTTTTAAAAAAAAAATTTGTTTTATTTTCAGATTTCCCCCCCCCAATTGAACCCCTATTCTAATTCAATTCCCCCGGGCCGTGTAGCAACCGCTAGAGAATCACAGCTGCACAACCTCGTCAGCCGGAGGTAGACAGAGGTCATCATGTCCTTATTCAGGGCGCAACTCCTCCAAGCCCGACCGTGATTCCAACTCGCCCAGGGCAGCTATAGCCTATGCGCAGCGATTCTCTCCGATAGATTAAACATTTTATTTTAGAAAATACCCTGTGTGAGGTTGTGTAGAAATGCAGGAAATAAGTTTTAAAAGGCTCAAAATTTTCTGGGGGAGGACCCCCAGACCCCCCGCTACTTCATTCCCCTTTGTGCCCCACCAACATCTCTTCATGCCCCCCCAATCAAAACAGTCTAGAACCGGGCCTGGTTGTGTGTATATATATATATATATATATTTTTTTTTTTTTGGATACTGCACCGTTTTGAAATAATCGCTCTCCAAACTTCCTATGTCCACCAATGTAAATGACTAAAAAAGGTTCAATTTTGAATAGGATTTTCTTGCCAATTTTAGAACGTCTCAAACTTTTGACACTTGGGGGTGAGAGAAGAGGTCCTCCTCTATATCTGACCCGAGTTGGGTGAAATATTACTGTAGCATTTTCAAATAATCCCTCTTCAAACTTTCTATGTAATCCAATGTAAATCGACTGAAAAAGGTGACATTTTGAATAGGATTTTCTTGCCAATTTTAGAACGTCTCAAACTTTTGACACTTGGGTATAAGAGAAGAGGTCCTCCACTATATCTGACCCGAGTTGGGTGAAATATTACTGTAGCATTTTCAAATAATCCCACTTCAAACTTTCTATGTAATCCAATGTAAATCGACTGAAAAAGGTGACATTTTGAATTGGATTTTCTTGCCAATTTTAGAACGTCTCAAACTTTTGACACTTGGGTATGAGAGAAGAGGTCCTCCACTATATCTGACCCGAGTTGGGTGAAATATTACTGTAGCATTTTCAAATAATCCCTCTTCAAACTTTCTATGTAATCCAATGTAAATCGACTGAAAAAGGTGACATTTTGAATAGGATTTTCTTGCCAATTTTAGAACGTCTCAAACTTTTGACACTTGGGTATAAGAGAAGAGGTCCTCCACTATATCTGACCCGAGTTGGGTGAAATATTACTGTAGCATTTTCAAATAATCCCTCTTCAAACTTTCTATGTAATCCAATGTAAATCGACTGAAAAAGGTGACATTTTGAATAGGATTTTCTTGCCAATTTTAGAACGTCTCAAACTTTTGACACTTGGCTATGAGAGAAGAGGTCCCCCACTATATGTGACCCGAGTTTGGTGAAATATTACTGTAGCATTTTCAAATAATCCCTCTTCAAACTTTCTATGTAATCCAATGTAAATCGACTGAAAAAGGTGACATTTTGAATAGGATTTTCTTGCCAATTTTAGAACGTCTCAAACTTTTGACACTTGGGTATGAGAGAAGAGGTCCCCCACTATATGTGACCCGAGTTGGGTGAAATATTACTGTAGCATTTTCAAATAATCCCTCTTCAAACTTTCTATGTAATCCAATGTAAATCGACTGAAAAAGGTGACATTTTGAATAGGATTTTCTTGCCAATTTTAGAACGTCTCAAACTTTTGACACTTGGGTATCAGAGAAGAGGTCCCCCACTATATGTGACCAGAGTTTGGTGAAATATTACTGTAGCATTTTCAAATAATCCCTCTTCAAACTTTCTATGTAATCCAATGTAAATCGACTGAAAAAGGTGACATTTTGAATTGGATTTTCTTGCCAATTTTAGAACGTCTCAAACTTTTGACACTTGAGTATGAGAGAAGAGGTCAACCACTATATATGACCCGAGTTTGGTGAAATATTACTGTAGCATTTTCAAATAATCCCACTTCAAACTTTCTATGTAATCCAATGTAAATCGACTGAAAAAGGTGACATTTTGAATAGGATTTTCTTGCCAATTTTAGAACGTCTCAAACTTTTGACACTTGGTTATAAGAGAAGGGGTCCTCCCCTATATCTGACCCGAGTTGGGTGAAATATTACTGTAGCATTTTCAAATAATCCCTCTTCAAACTTTCTATGTAATCCAATGTAAATCGACTGAAAAAGGTGACATTTTGAATAGGATTTTCTTGCCAATTTTAGAACGTCTCAAACTTTTGACACGTGGGTATGAGAGAAGAGGTCCCCCACTATATGTGACCCGAGTTGGGTGAAATATTACTGTAGCATTTTCAAATAATCCCTCTTCAAACTTTCTATGTAATCCAATGTAAATCGACTGAAAAAGGTGACATTTTGAATTGGATTTTCTTGCCAATTTTAGAACGTCTCAAACTTTTGACACTTGAGTATGAGAGAAGAGGTCCCCCACTATATATGACCCGAGGTTGGTGAAATATTACTGTAGCATTTTCAAATAATCCCACTTCAAACTTTCTATGTAATCCAATGTAAATCGACTGAAAAAGGTGACATTTTGAATAGGATTTTCTTGCCAATTTTAGAACGTCTCAAACTTTTGACACTTGGATATGACAGACGAACGAGGTTCTATTTCATATCGGTCAACATGCCACACTATGGGGCATCCTCGCTGAGAGGAAGAGCTGCTGGGAAACTGAATTGCAAATTAACCACCACTACGGGCGGAACCACGTCACGCCATAAATATGGCGCTTGTACGCCGCCCGGCCTCTTTTGCCGACTTGAGGGCACTTGCCATCCTGAGGGTGCAAGGTTCCCCGTCTGACCACGGTATTGGTCACAGAATACCAAATAACGTTGGGCGCGGTATGTAGTGGGGTACCAGGACCGCAGGTCATTGCATTAGTGCGAATCCTGTAAAAAACAAAATGCACTATTGGCTGCTGTTCTTACCAGAAGAGCAAGCTCAAGTGGGAAACGTGGAAAATAACCACGGGTAATAGAAACCCTAAATCATCACAAAATTACATACAAGGTTGCTCCGCTGCCCTGAGGACAGAGGAGGCAACTGATGCCGATGATGCTACGTCCAGGTGATAAAACCTGTTGAAAGTGAGTGATGAGGCCCAGCCCGCTGCTGCGCAAATGTCAGCAATTGTGGCGCCACGTAGTAAGGCCCAGGAGGTAGCTACGCCCCGAGTGGAGTGAGCTACCACGCCTGTGGGAGGGGATGTGTCAGAACTGCTGCACGCCATGGAACCGTCTCTATGATCCAGAGGGCTGCGCGCTGTACAATAGGGCAAAGCCCTTCATAGCCCCTCCAAAACAATAAAAGGATTTTTGGTCTTCCTCACTGCACTTGTGCAGGAGATATAAGACCGTAGAGCCCGGGCGGGGCACAGTGAGTGCAGCCTGGCTTCTTCAGGGGTCTCGTGGGGAGGATGGTGAAACGGCTCCAACACCATAGACAGAGATGTACGACCGCGAGAGGGCCTTAGGCTCAAACACAAGGTTAAGAAGCAGAAAGACCGATGAGCTACTGTCACCCAACCGCATATAGGAGGGTTTTACTGACAGTGCATGCAGCTCGCTCACACGCCTCGCGGAGGTGATAGCGAGCAGGAATGCAGTCTTCAAGGTTAGACTGAGTCCATCCAGCTCGAAGGGCGGCTCAGTGAGTGGATTCAAAGCCAGTTGTAAGTCCCATGAAGGGACTAAGTTAGACCTGGGTGGGCAAAGCCACCTGGCTCCTCAGGGAAACTGGCTGGCGAGAGGGTGAGATCCCACCATCAGGCCCTCAATACGCTCATGGCTGTCAAATATGGCTGCCAGATAACACCTTAGCGTGGACTCCACTAGCCCCTCTTTGAAGAGGGACTGGAGGAATGCCAAAATGACTGAACTGTCATAATTGGGTAAACCCATTATTGTGGTACCAGCCGCTAACATCTGCCCACTTCCCAGCGTAGAGCCCCCTCGTAGATGGGGCTTTGATGCCTGAAATGTTTCCAGTACTGCTGGCCCCAGGCCCTGTGGCCACTCCCATCTAGGGGCCAAGCAGGTCATACAACTGTGGATTTGGTTGCCATAGCAGGCCTGCGGCAGCAAATCCGCTGTGGTCGGGAGGTGCGAAGGGGTGCCCACTAGCAACTCCCTAAATGAACTGCACTGTCTGGGTGCAGGCACCATTTCCCCGCTCTCAGGCCACCCCTGGACAGCCTATCGGCTTCCACATTGATTGTGCCCAGTACATGTACTGCCTTCGGGGACATACCCTAGGCCTGTGCCCACAGCAGGAGTTGACATGCTTTGCATGTCGAGTTAGAGACCAAAGCCCAACCTGTTGGTTGAGGTAGGAGACCACAGTGGAATTGTCTGTCCGGACAAGAACCTGTCTGTGTCGGACCACTGGGAGGAATGGGTCAATGCCTGATGCACTGCCTCCGTTTCTGGCAGGTTGATGTGCTTCCCGACCCATGAGTGGCTCCACAACCCTTGTAGGGAATGACCCTCTCCGACCGCTCCCAGCCAGTCTTGGAGGCGTCCGTGGTGGTCGTCACCCTAGGTAACACACTGGGTAAATAGGGAGGAGTCGCCGCCTGTCCTCGTGCGGGCTTACTCCCTGTGCTGCCGCCCAACGCTGTAATGGACACGTATGCAGCAGCCCAAGTGGCACCACCTGGGCCGCTGAAGCCATCAAGCCAAGCAACCTCCGGTTAATGTTTACTGTCACCTGCTGCGCTGCAGCAAAGTGGGACAGACTGTCCATCAAAAACATGCTGCCTCTCTGGGTCAGAGGGGCCTGCATGGACATTGAGACCAAAACCGGGCCCAGGAAAACCCTCTCTCTGGAGGGGCTGAGGTGGCTCTTTTCCCCTGTTCAGGGTCAGGCCCAAGCTAGCTAAGTGGGCCAGTACTGACCTTGTATCCCTTCTGGCTTGCTCCTCTGAAGGATCGCAGATTAGCCAGTCGTCCAGGTAGTTCGCAATGCAAATCCCTTAGTGACAGAGTGGGATCAGCGTGTCTCCTTGCACTTCATAAAAAGTGTGTGGGGCCAGGGCTAGGCCGAAGGAGAGGACCGAGTGATCGTACCCTTTGCCTTGGAAGGAAAAGCGGAGGTACTTCCGGTGATCCCGGTGTATGGGGATATGGAAGTATACATCCGGCAGGGACACAGAGGTGAACCAATCGCTGTCTCCCACCAGTAGGGGGAGACTGGAACGGCGGAGCATGTGGAAGGGCAGGCGCTTTAGGAAGCAGTTGAGCCCTCTCCGGCCGCGTGTGAACTGGAGCTTGTACCCCGACTCCAAGGTGCTGAGCACTGAAGGACATCGGGTACGTGGGCGCCATAGCAAGGTTACTGGGGGTAGCGGAGGACATATCGTGCGGAAATCCCTCCAACACACCACAGGCAGCGTAGTGTCGGCTAGCTAAGCCAACCAAGCAGAGGCCTAGTAGGCTGGCGCAGGTGGCTAGCAGTAGGCCCGAATCAGTAGCACTGAAGGGCCGCCAGAGACCGCTAAAACCTCAGGTAGCGTGTGTCTGTGTCCACTGACACAGAGGCTACTTCCGGCTTGTCCCTTTTCCCTTTCTTAGTAACAACAAGGAGAAAGAAAATTCAATGCCTCAACAGGACAAAATACAATCAGAAGATATCGGCATAACCCGATCTACTTCTGCAAGGAAAACCGGCAGTGAACTGCCTAACAAAAGGTAACAACTCTACCGAGTAATGGTAGCCAAACAAACAGCAACAAACCGTGATTCCGCGTTGCTGGGGAGGGAAAGCCCCAGAAAGCATACTTCGTTCAGGACGTAGCTCCGGGCAATAGGGAGAGGCAAGAAATTCTAAAGGGTACCATACAAACCAGTCTCAGCTCAAACCGAGACAAAAAAAGGCCGGATGGCGTACAAGCCCCATATTTATGGCGTGACGTGGTTCCTCCCGTAGTGGTGGTTAATTTGCTATTCAGTCTCCTCCCATACCATGCCGTATTGAACAATATGAAATAGAACCTTCTTCCTCTCTCATATCCAAGTGTCAAAAGTTTGAGACGTTTTAAAATTGGCAAGAAATTCCGATTCAAAATTCAAAGTTTTATTCAGTAGATTGACATTGGATTACATAGAAAGTTTGAAGAGGGATTATGTGAAAATGCTACAGTAATATTTCACCCAACTCAGGTCAGATATAGGGGAGGACCTCTTCTCTCATATACACATGTCAAAAGTTTGAGACGTTCTAAAATTGGCAAGAAAATCCTATTCAAAATTTCACCTTTTTCAGTCGTTTTACATTGGATTACATAGAAAGTTTGAAGAGGGATTATTTGAAAATGCTACAGTAATATTTCACCCAACTCGGATCACATATAGTGGGGGACCTCTTCTCTTATACCCAAGTGTCAAAAGTTTGAGACGTTCTAAAATTGGCAAGAAAATCCTATTCAAAATGTCACCTTTTTCAGTCGATTTACATTGGATTACATAGAAAGTTTGAAGAGGGATTATTTGAAAATGCTACAGTAATATTTCACCCAACTCGGGTCAGATATAGAGGAGGACCTTTTCTCTCATAGCCAAGTGTCAAAAGTTTGAGAGGTTCTAAAATTGGCAAGAAAATCCTATTCAAAATGTCACCTTTTTCAGTCGATTTACATTGGATTACATAGAAAGTTTGAAGAGGGATTATTTGAAAATGCTACAGTAATATTTCACCCAACTCGGGTCACATATAGTGGGGGACCTCTTCTCTCATACTCAAGTGTCAAAAGTTTGAGACGTTCTAAAATTGGCAAGAAAATCCAATTCAAAATGTCACCTTTTTCAGTCGATTTACATTGGATTACATAGAAAGTTTGAAGAGGGATTATTTGAAAATGCTACAGTAATATTTCACCCAACTCGGATCACATATAGTGGGGGACCTCTTCTCTTATACCCAAGTGTCAAAGGTTTGAGACGTTCTAAAATTGGCAAGAAAATCCTATTCAAAATGTCACCTTTTTCAGTCGATTTACATTGGATTACATAGAAAGTTTGAAGAGGGATTATTTGAAAATGCTACAGTAATATTTCACCAAACTCGGGTCACATATAGTGGGGGACCTCTTCTCTTATACCCAAGTGTCAAAAGTTTGAGACGTTCTAAAATTGGCAAGAAAATCCTATTCAAAATGTCACCTTTTTCAGTCGTTTTACATTGGATTACATATAAAGTTTGAAGTGGGATTATTTCAAAATGCTACAGTAATGTTTCACCCAACTCGGGTCAGATATAGAGGAGGACCTCTTCTCTCATAGCCAAGTGTCAAAAGTTTGAGACGTTCTAAAATTGGCAAGAAAATCCAATTCAAAATGTCACCTTTTTCAGTCGATTTACATTGGATTACATAGAAAGTTTGAAGAGGGATTATTTGAAAATGCTACAGTAATATTTCACCCAACTCGGATCACATATAGTGGGGGACCTCTTCTCTTATACCCAAGTGTCAAAAGTTTGAGACGTTCTAAAATTGGCAAGAAAATCCTATTCAAAATGTCACCTTTTTCAGTCGATTTACATTGGATTACATAGAAAGTTTGAAGAGGGATTATTTGAAAATGCTACAGTAATATTTCACCCAACTCGGGTCAGATATAGAGGAGGACCTTTTCTCTCATAGCCAAGTGTCAAAAGTTTGAGAGGTTCTAAAATTGGCAAGAAAATCCTATTCAAAATGTCACCTTTTTCAGTCGATTTACATTGGATTACATAGAAAGTTTGAAGAGGGATTATTTGAAAATGCTACAGTAATATTTCACCCAACTCGGATCACATATAGTGGGGGACCTCTTCTCTTATACCCAAGTGTCAAAAGTTTGAGACGTTCTAAAATTGGCAAGAAAATCCTATTCAAAATGTCACCTTTTTCAGTCGATTTACATTGGATTACATAGAAAGTTTGAAGAGGGATTATTTGAAAATGCTACAGTAATATTTCACCAAACTCGGGTCACATATAGTGGGGGACCTCTTCTCTCATACTCAAGTGTCAAAAGTTTGAGACGTTCTAAAATTGGCAAGAAAATCCAATTTAAAATGTTACCTTTTTCAGTCGATTTACATTGAATTACATAGAAAGTTTGAAGAGGGATTATTTGAAAATGCTACAGTAATATTTCACCAAACTCGGGTCAGATATAGTGGGGGACCTCTTCTCTCATACCCAAGTGTCAAAAGTTTGAGACGTTCTAAATTTGGCAAGAAAATCCTATTCACAATTTAACCTTTTTTAGTCATTGGTGGACATAGGAAGTTTGGAGAGCGATTATTTCAAAACGGTGCAGTATCCAAAAAAATTATATATATATATATATATATATATATATACACACAACTAGGCTGTCAGAATGTTGAGCCAATTAGATTTAGCGGAGAAAAAAGCGGAAGGATGACCGTGAAAGCATACAAACATTTCGCGACCGATTTAAGGTGGACCGGCAATTCCGAATCGGGAGCTGCGAATCGGGAGCCAACTTCAGCGTCGTGTTTTGCCTATAGTTTTATGATTGCAACGATTGTTTTATGTTCATTTTAACGGAGACAATTTCGCTTCAGTGCTATACCGGGGCGAATAAGCAGCCTAATATAGTGGCGGTTAACCATTGTCCAGCTGGCTAACTGGAGCTGCGGTTACTGGACCTCCATTCTATGTTGCTTTTCGCCGTATCTGTCTATTAATTGTCTTTGTCATAGTTAGCGTGTGATTTCTGTATTGTTCTTAATTGACAAACCAACGGGGCTACGAGGTTGTTTTTACCTTTTTTCTTGGCAGCTGTGCATTGGGCTCGTAACAGCAGGAGGGATGCGGTAGCGAGTTACCGGGAGGGGAAAACTTTCTTTACACTGTGTGTGTGTGTGTTTACAAAACGTACACTTAACTGCACTATATTTTAATAGTCCACGGTTGCTGTGAGTGTGTGACCCTCACCATCACGAGTGCCTGTGGTGAAGGATGAAGACTAAGGCTAAAATTCAGTTAACATGGTGAAATTTATCTCCGTTTTTTAACCATAGGCTATCGAAAAAACCTTATGCACAGCGAATCCTGGGGACTGTAGCCTAGGCTATTTGAAAAACAATAAATGCAATATTCACTGGACAAGGTTTTTAACTTTATTCAGTCAAAACCATTATATTTACTTACAGGCTGTAGGACTAGATGAACAGAGCTGTATTGTAATGACATCTGAAGCGCATTTTCAGAGCTCAAATGTCCGTCTATTGCAGTGCACGAGTTTTCCATTGAATGACAATTCACGCATTAGGTGTAAATGACAATTCGCGCATTAGGCTTGATATAGGTGTTATCAGCAACGTTTTTAATGGATAGCCATTGTCCCGTAACAGAATATTGTAATCTTGATATTTTTAGTCATGCTTGTGCGCGCCCCTGGGTGTAACAGACAGGAGGGTGTACGCACGTTGTGCACACACCTAGATAGACGCACTTAAATGCGCCGTTAAAATAACATGTAAACAATTGGGACGTGACTTTAGACCAGGTTTGTGGTGGTTTTAGCGCAAGTGCTTTCTGCTGGCTCAAGATAGCAATACGCCAAAAATTATCCTGGCCACACCTCACCTTAAGACCAACACGCCCAGTTCACTTGCAACGGGCGCAAGAATACATGGTATTTAAACGACGTGAGCGCTAGGCGTTATAATGAACCCTGCACTGGGTGTAAGATAGCAAAGACACTTGCGTTTGGGTTAGCGCCGTTTAGCACCTTGTGTAAGATGGGGTCCATTGTCTTAAAGGGTAAGTTCGCTATTTTGGACCTTGGACCCTATTTGCGGTCTGTCTTCCATGAACCTGACACATTGAGTCAATTTTTTCGCTGATCGGTCCAGTATTGAGTTCGCTACAGATTTCCTGTAGGCTCTCACTGGGCTACAATAGAAGTAAACGGGGCAATTATAAATGTTATGGAAAAACAACGATAAATGTGCTTTTATAGCTCAATGTGTATTCTTACGGTCTCAGTATGCTCTCCTGTGAAATGTAGGCTATTGCAAACGCAAACCGAACGTTGAAACAACATTTCCATTTGAAACAGAACTATTTCTCCGACCGCACTACCTCGCACTGACTTCGGATAACATTACCTGCGCAACTTCAGCCTCTCTCTCTTCTCTTGCTCTCTTATCATCCATCTCTTGTAGTTCCGTGTCCGTGTATTCTGGCTCAAATCTGTAGCCAGTAACGTCAGTCAAAATCGAATTCTTCGTCTTCGTAATCATTATAGTAATCCATCATCCAAGTTTTTTTGTGCAAAGTGTAGCCTACGTTGCTGCAGGTAAACAAACGCAGACTGCTCACCTAGATAGTTTCGTAAACGGCCGGCACACCTTCCCGCTCCCCTACCCCCGACACATAGTACTCCGCGGGAGCAGCGAAAACAAGCAACAGAGAAATGCTTACTTCCAAGCCATGCCAAGCACGTAAAAATGTTCGGATTGAGATACATTTCACAGGAGAGCATACTGAGACTGGTAACAATACACCCTGAGATTCCCGTCTCATTTATTGTACATGAAAGCACATTTATCATTGTTTTTCCATAACATTTATAATTGCCCCCGTTGACTTCTATTACCGATCAGCGAAAAAATGGACTCAATGTGTCAGGTTCATGGAAGACAGACCGCAAATAGGGTCCAAGGTCCAAAATAGCGAACTTACCCTTTAAGTTGAATATTTCATAATAGATGCAACATCTTTTTCATTTGTGTTCATATTGTGTTCACATTAAATTGTGTTCATATTAGCATTAACACAGAGTGAAACAGATACAAACCACATCAGAAACAAGGAAAAAACAACCGTTCAGGAGGAAAGGCCTGAGGTCCAATTCCTCATTTAGGCCATGAGCGGCCACTGTGTTTAATTTATGGATCCAGAAGGCCTCACGCTGGAGCAGCTTGAGGTCTACATTGCCTCCTCATCTAGCACACTCCACCTTCTCTATGCCCTGAAACCTCAGACTAGGTACTGGGTGGTTATACTCAAAGAAGTGCCTGGCTATGGGAGAGTGGGGATCACTCTTGTGCTCGGTCACTCTCACTTTAAGTTGTCTTTTGGTTTTGCCAATGTAGGCTAAGTCACTGGGGAATCGTAACATATAGTATACAGCATTGCTTGTGGCACATGTGATATGACCTTTAACCTTGAATGTCTGTCCAGAATGAGGGTGCCTAAACACTTCAGTAGAGAAGGTAATGTTACAGTGGGTACATTAATAACAGGGGGTGTTCAGACATCTGGAAAGCACATTTGTTCGTCTTAAGTCTGAAGAAACAAGCTTGTCTTTTAAATTGTTACCCCTTTTGTATGCAGAGGGGGTTATTTGAAGGCCGTGGGTTTAGTGTACAAAGTAGTAGACTAAGTAACATCCAAAAAATTTATAGATTCATAACTGGAACACACATCAAATGACAATGTAAGCCTCAATGTATTCATGTACAGCTTAAACTATTCTAGTTTGTCAATATCACTGCTAAATATAAGACAGATATCATCTAACACCCCCAAAACTTAATATACTGGCTGTAGGGGTTGTTGTTGTAAATACAGCCCATTTCAAATTTCCCCAAAAATAAATTGCCATAATTAGGGTCCATGCAAGACCCCATTACAGTGCCTTGTATATGTAAAAAGAAAGAATCATCAAAGCAAAAGTAATTCTTATTCAAAATCAAATCAGCTAATTGAATCAAAAATTCAACTGAAAGGGTCTGGTTTACATCATTGGATAAATAATACCGCAGGGCAGTATTGAAATATTCAACTTAAGACAATGAGTGCATTGTACGACAATTATAATATATTGTTTTATTGCTGAACCTATAGGACGCCTCCAGTAATTACCACGTGGCACCAGAGGGTGCCCTAAATGTTTAAAAGGATCTCTTTTGAGTCAGAATCTGTTTGCCCCTGATGAAAGTGTGAGCTGAAATGTGGGGCACCTTCCAGCTTTATGCTGGAATAAATGCATTGAAAAGAATAAGACGATGTGCGGTCCTCTTCAATTTCTTAAGTGAAATTATTATTGGATTTTCACACATTACACCACATTAACAATACCAACACCCACCAATCCGACTCCCTAACATGCTTAACATAGAGAGCCATAGAGTTTGGAGCTTAACCTCTTTGCGCAGATGGCAAATTTGGTCAATTCTCACCTATTTAGGGGGTGCTTATGGCGGCATATCAATGCCAAAAATCGCAAAAATGCCAATAAAATCTACGCGTGTGTAATTCGAGGAGCCGTGTGCACAGCCCGAAACTCTGTGCATGCAAATTGTTTTGCCATGTGTTTTTACACAACTCGCACACGAGTAAAGTATGTATTTGAGTGCAATATTGTGGCCTTTGAGGAGAAATCCAGGCTTTGAGCGCGCACATAACATGAACGAGCGCGCAAAACTGTTATCCGAGCACAGCTATCTGCTCACGCTCAAGTTTCTCTTTCATGCTTGCGGTTCTCTTTTCTGCTCACGCAACTATTTTTTCTTTTTGACAGTGGATGTGGCCGATAGTCAGTTGGTGTCTGTCATAGTTCAGGGGCGGGCGGGGCCAGCGAGGGGGAAAACAATGCTGCGTCTGTCACTGTTCTGAGTAGGGACATATTATAGATCAAGCTAACTATCGTTGTTATTTTATTATAATGTCAGAAAATTACATTGACACGTTGTTTCCTAAAGATAGTTTGGCAAAATAAACCAAACAGTAACCCTACAAACACACAACGTTTTGACAACGATTCCAAGGTTGGTCATGACATTACCACGTGACTACGTTGTGACAACGTTGTGTTAAAGTTATGGATTTGTTGGTGTCGAGGTGACGTGGTTACAACATTGTAACAACGTTGTACCAATACGTTGTATATTTGTAATTTCTGACGTGATTGGGCGATGTTGTGACAACGTTGTGTTAAAGTTATGGATTTGTTGGTGTCGAGGTGACGTGGTTACAACGTTGTAACAATGTTGTACCAATACGTTGTATATTTGTCATTTCTGACGTGATTGGGCGACGTTGTGACAACGTTGTACAAATAAATATATCGTTTATAATTTCAGACGTACTTGGGTAACTTTGTGACAACGTTGTTACAATGTTGTTTAAATAGCCTACGTTGTATTTGTCATGCTTGGGTGACGTTATGACTAAGCTGTAGCTATAGGCTACATATTTATAATCGGCACGTTTGTGACAACCCCTTTGCGTAGAAGGTGACACCGGCGGAACCTTTTTGCTCAACTGAGACATTAGTTGCTACTGCAGCCAAACTATTATAACTATCTGTTTTAAATTTATTGGTAGACGGTTCGTGACGATTTCTGCTGAAGCGAGTTTCTAAGTGTCACTATTTCCCCGTAGCAAGTCCATTTAACAAGCAACCCCCCACCTAGTCTATACCTACCCATGTGTGACATAGTGGACAATAGCGTCTATGTTTGAGTTCATAAATATATTTATTCATCATATAAAATTAGAATAACGTCATAGCAACGAGATAAACCCAACAATAGCCTGATCGTATGCCAGAAAGGCCGTGAAAAGCCCTGCTCACTCAAATGCAAAATAAACTGTGAAAGGACTGTCTCATTCTACCATGTATTCTACTAGCAATATATGCTACTAAATATAAAATAAATATACAATCCTACCATTGGTTTTACACATGGAGATGTTCCTTTCAAAATTCAGTGGTCATTTATTGTCTGGTACAATCGGTTTGAGAAATATACAACACTTTATACCGCTATTATACTATCTGAAACGTCGACGCGTAATACCCCCATACCCTGTAAGCCTGCCTCATTCATTACAGTTCATTCTGGTTTAATTGTCGGCTTTTTTATCCAATAGAGTACATTATAACCTTAGCAACGGTA
Organism: Synaphobranchus kaupii; assembly: GCA_029718625.1. NCBI lineage: Eukaryota > Metazoa > Chordata > Actinopteri > Anguilliformes > Synaphobranchidae > Synaphobranchus > Synaphobranchus kaupii. Next base: position 75,364,499 of record CM056376.1, read on the forward strand.
TATGCCGCGTCTTTTTGGGTGCTTTGAGCAATTTACTACAGCCCAGCGTAACGCCAGTTTTTGTTTTAACTGTCTAGTATTATGCAAGCTCTATAGAATACGCATTAATGAGGGGAGTTTCCCTTTTCCGATATGCAAGTATTTTTGCGTCTAAAATGCCGTTGGTCTCGCTGGCTACATATGTACGTTCGTGTTTCCACTCGAGCACTGTCTTTCCAATATGTTTGATAGCCCTATTGTTATTTTCGCATTTTGAGTGCATTTCACATACTGTAGTGTAATCTTTAAATGTATTTTTGATGTAGGCTACCGATGTTCATTGAAGATAGAACATTTGGCAGCATTTTGCTGATGGTGGAATACTATTTTTATGTTATCGTACATAATATAGGCTATGGCATATATACTTGTCTCTTAGGGCAGTGGTCCTCAACCCTGGTCCTGGGGACCCCCTGTGTATGCTGGTTTTCGTTCCAACCACAATTGCAATACGTGAATTTTAACAAGCTGTTAATTTTTCTTAATTAGGTGTTTTTAATGTTTAGAGGGATTATTTACATTCTTAAGCCACATTATGTTAGTAATAGCTATGCATGCCATGAAGAATAAAAGTCCAATATTCACATTGTGCTGTATTGTAAACAATTAAAAGGAGGTAAAAAATGTTTTAACTGATCAAATTAAAGACTGAGGTGAATCAATTGACTCATAATTGGTGAAATTGTGGACACATGGCCACTAAAACTAACAGTTTGGTAAATAATGAAGAATTCAAAGACAAAGCAAATGATAACGAGCCAAACCTGCATTGTGTTAACAAGTTTAAGGAAAACATTATGAAGGAACTTAAACTTGTGTTCAATTACCTAATTAGGAGCCTATTCACCTGAGTTCTTACCTCTTCTTTGTAATTGTTTGCAATATAACACAATGAGCATAATGAACATGGGATTTTTTTTTCTTCAAAGCATGCATAGCTATTGCTAACATAACGTGGCTTAAGAGAGTAAAGAGTTTAAAGTGTTCTCTCTACACAATGAAAACACCTAATTAAGAAAAAATAACAGCTTGTTAAAATTCTGGTATTGCAATTGTGGTTGGAACGAAAACCAGCATACACAAGGGGTCCCCAGGACCAGGGTTGAGGACCACTGTCTTAGGGCATGACAAATGCTCATTCCAATTTACTGTGCACTGATATGTGGTAGATTAAGGTAAAAATTTCCTTGGAGTCATTATGAATAGGAAAATTAAAAAAACTACAGAAAAATGCAGTCCCAGGACAAAAGTATACATACTGTAGAGTACAGGGACAAGTGATGTTTTATTGAAGTACAAGAGTGAATGATTAGGCAACATATTTAGGTGTATGTAACTGTGATATCAATGTTTTTTATCTTAAGCCATCAGAAGGAGCAAATGTATATGCGTTATAATGGACAAAACTAATTTTATTCATTTTATGACATGTTTTGCATAGGGGTTTTGGACCCATAGATATCTACCCCCTATACTGATGAAAATATGTAATTCCCACTTGGAAATTATGCAAAAGTGAGTTTTATGAGCCAAAACTGTTGATTTGTAGTTAAATATATAATTTGTTTTTTATTTACAGCAGTGCACAATTTAGCCATTTGGATAGATTTGGAGACACTAATGGACAACAGGGTACACTGCTATATTTTGCACCATAGACCTTTAGTAGTTCTGCATATCATCCTCAGACTTTGCAAAACTTGTGGACATGGAGTTTATGATCCAGGAAATGTATAGATATTACCGACTTCACTTATGTCGCTCTCTGCAAACTAAAGAAAAACCTTTTTTTTTTTTAAATTCTTCCAAACTTTCTTTGCATTTGTGGTCCTTTATTTCTGTCTTTCTTAAATTTTTTTAAAGTATTGGACGAAATTAAACCACTCCCAACAATTTATGAATTGTATATTATAAAACGTTTTTTTTTTTTCCATGTTCATTTTAATATTAGTAGGCTATAACTTTACATTCTTTTTGTAGACTACAATGTACCACAATGTATATAGTAACATAAGAACTGTCACCAAACCACAAAATAGTTTTTATAATTGCATACATAAAAATGTTGTCAATATGTGCAAACTATAATGTTGTCACGACGTATTTATACAACTTTGCTACAACTTGTACAACGTTGTCACAACGCTGCCACAATGTCGCATTATAACGTTGTGACAACGTATCTGGGAATTACAGTTTTACGTTGTCACAACGTAATGATGCAACATTGTGGCAACGAAAACATGATGTTCCCACAACGTTGTACCAATGTAATTTTGTTAGCAGGGAAGCTACTTCAGTGCTGTCCTTATGCGGTTAGTCAGTGGACAAATGTAATGTAAAGAATGTAATTCATTTTAAGACGGTACTCAAATTAGTCAAAGCAATTTAAACATTAGAAAGCAAACAGGACAGCCTCTTGTCTCAAACCGTTGAGCTCAACACATAGCCTAATTAAGGCAAGAAAAACCTATTTCCAATCTACGAAACATTGAACATTTAAACATGGAGCATTTAAAAGCAAAATCTTTGCATGATAACACGTCATCATAAATGTGGATATATAAAAATGCAACAAGTTTATGATGCATAGAACAATATTGCTATCTCAAAATAAATTGGTAGCCTAATAATTTATTCATTGATCTTGGTTATTAAGCCAATCAATTGTTTGATTGACAATCAGCCAAAGTATACGGAAACAGATTAGTGATCACCCGTTAAAGGTAAGATTAGGCTACAGAAGGCCTATTTTACAGCTGACGGTAGGCTACGCCAGTGGTTCTCAACCAAGTTGTTATTTTTCGTAATTAGGTGCTTTTTATGTTTAGAGGGATTATTTACCTTCTTAACCCACATTATGTCAGACATAGCTATGCATGCCATGAAGAATAAAATGTCCATGTTCACATATGCTTATTGCGATATTGAAAACATATACAAAAGGAGAGGTAAAAAATGTTTTTTTAACTGATCAAATTAAAGACTGCAGTGAATCAATAGGCTCCTAATTAGGTAGTTGAACATGTGTTTAGATGCCTTCATAATTTATTCCGTAAACTTATTAACAAATGCAGGTTTGGCTTGTTATCATTTGCATTGTCTTTGAATTATTCATTACTTACCACAGTTAGTGGTAAGTGTTAGTGGCTAGATGTCCACAGATGTACAAGCCTATTGATTCATCTTAGTATTTAATTTTATCAGTTAAATTGTTTTACCTCTCTTTTGTAGATGTTTGTAATATAGCACAATGTGAATATTAGACTTTTTCTTCATGGAATGCATAGCTATTGCAAACATAATGCGGCTTAAGAGGGTAAAAAATGCCTCTAAACATGAAATGAACCTAGTTAATAACAATTAACAGCTTGTTAAAATTCTGGGATTGCACTTGTGGTTGGAAAGAAAACCAGGAAACACAAGGGGCCCCCAGGACCGAGGTTGAGAACCACTGTTTTAAACAATAAGCTTAACCATATTTAACAATATTTTTACTTGTTAAACTCAAATTAGTTTCAGGATTACCTCCTTTTAGCTCAATGAAATAAATAATATTAGCTGGTGCTCATGGATTGACACATGTCTTCTGTATTTCTTTTGCCATCACTTCATGAATTTACATTCTTACTTGGCCCATGTAGCATTGCTGTCTAATGAAGGCTGCATTGCTCATTATCATAAACAGAGGTGTAAAATCCAGGTTCAGAAAGTAAAAGTTCTCCCCAATATTTGGTTCCAATCACCTGGATTTGCTAATTAGTACAATTCTTCAGCCAGGAGGTAGAACTAATTAGTGAAATCATTAGTGAGTTCATGGGTGGAAGAAACTCATGGCAGTACTTTTACTTTCTGACCCCTGGATTTTACACCTCTGATCATAAAGTTAGAGGTTCAACATTTGTATTTAGTGTTGCATCTAAATTATAGTGGTCCTGATTGCTACTAGATGGTAACAATCACACTGGTGGGGGTAATCAAAAGAATCCAAGAAGGTCTACCCCCCTCCCCTCTACCCCAATCATAATATTTCCACATAACAATATTGGAATATAATTATAAAACTGTAACAAGTAATAGTTCAAACAAATAGTTTTTTCTGTGCTGGAAAACGGCGTATTTTGGGCTCATGGAATGGCGAGATTGGGACCACAGGCAGAATCAATATGGAGGCGGCACAGACGGTCTATCGAGTCCATTTTAAAATACAAACAAAAAAACGAGCATAAATACAGTAATCGAGTTTGATGGTCAGTAAGTGACATTTCAAAACGGGGCACACGGTGATTCTACCTGTGCCTTTTCTTTCTTTAAAAATGTGTTTTTAAAGGCAGGAGTTGTGAAAAAGTGCCGTGATTAGGCGCAGCTATGCTATATTGCAAATAATTACATAAAAAGAAAAAACTCCAGGCCAAACCCCCCATGGCGAAAATTTGGTGGAGTTTCCATAGGAAATCAATGAAGCGGCCAGTTATAGGTCTTTAAATTAAGACAAAATCTAGTAATATATTAAAAACATTGCAATTTTTGAAATGCCAAAAAGGACAGCCAAACTATATTTTGGAAACAACGTGTCAATGTAATTTTCTGACATTATAATAAAATAACAATGATAGTTTGTTCGCTTGATCTACGATGTGTCCCTACTCAGAACAGTAGTGTTGTGTCGTTCGCGAACGATTCGTTCAAAAGAACGAATCTTTTGGGTGAACGAACTGAACTGAATCACTTACTGAAAAGATCCGTTCATTTCTCAGTTCAGTTCAGTTCACGAACGGATCTGATCAGCAGCGAGCGTGCACCGTGCAGGGAGGGGGAGGGACTGCCGCGAGCGAACGTGATTCGTCCCTTGCGAACCAGGGGCCGGTTGCACCAGCTATACGTAAGTTCAAACGTAGGCTAGTTATAACGTAAGTGTTTACTAAATTAAGGTTTACACATTACTAAATAAAAATGGGTTGCACCACACAAACTAGTTTGTACGTTGAGCTTAGTAGCTACTAAATATTTACACCTACCCCTAGGTATAAAAAAAATACACAAACTGTAACCGTCTGTTCATCTAATTGGCTACCTCCGCCGTTTCTTCAGCAAACACTGTAAAAATAGTTGACGCGTGGAAAACGTTCAGTTTCAAAACAAAGTTCTTTATAGTTCAAAAGAGAGGCAAACAGAACAGTCCCGTAACTTAGGCTAAGTTTCCATATATTTTCAAAGCACATAATGGGCTCTATTTTAATAAACCAAACGCAATGGTGAACGCAAGAGTAATCGCTTGGCGGTATCGCTCTGAGGGCGTGTCGGCGAGAAATTTGGTAATTTCATGACGGCAATCTTGGCGCATCTGATGGCGGTATTGCTAAAAGGCTGGGTTTAAATGTCCAAGGTGTGTCTCTATGGTAGCCAATCAAAAGTTGTTCTCATGCTTTAAAAAAAAGCCAGTTGGAACGCAATCGCTCCATGCAATTTCATAATGAGCAACCCAAACGCACTGGACCGTCAACGACAAGAGCGATTTTCCGCACAGGAATCAGACATACTTGTAACAGAAGTACAGGCTAGGACTAGTAATTTATGGATCACAATCCACACCACCTCGTCTCCCAGAAGTTCGGAAGGCACGGGAGGAGGTGGCAAATGCATTAATTAGCCTACATGAGGTGATGTAGGCATAATTATGATTCAAATGGTAGGCTTATGATTCAACTGTGTCAATGTGTAATTTATATATTATAGGCTATTGGCCTACATGATCGCAAGTTTCTTGTAAGCTGTCCTGTTTTATTCTAGTAGTTTAAATTAAAATTAATTAATTAATAATAATTATAGGCTATTTGTTCATTAAATGGAAGTGTAATGTTGGCATCACCTATAGACACTACATAGAACTACATGACTAACAAGTTGTCAAATTGCCAGAGTCTATTGCGTTGCCGCTAAGAGGTGGTTCCAGCGGATCATAACGCAATGGGTTTTCGTTGGTTCAAATTGTCACTGAGCCGAAAGTATTTTAGAACACGCCCCAGACAGCGCCACCCATCCCACTGCAGCGCAAGCGAAAGGATGTTATGTTGAGAATTTGTTGATCCTAGCGGTATTGCTGAGAAACGCCATAGCGCCAGTTTTAAGACGTTGATGCTGTCAACAAGCTTGCGTTTGACTATACCGTCCCCTTGCGCTGGTTTGAAAATAGAGCCCAATGGCTGTAACATAAATAAATAGGCTAAACAAACAAATAAGGATATTTTGAATTTTATTCGTAAAAACATAAACATGCACACATTGTAATTCTGTTCAATGTTCTATTTTTTTCCCATGGAATGCAAAATAAGTCGCCTGTTAAACTCAATGCAAGTTGATTTCCGTGTTTACATTGTAGCTTATTGATTGATTGGTTATGGATTTGTTATCGTCATGATAAAGCGACAATGTTTACCTTAGTATTGAACTAAGCATTACTTAGTTTTCACTAGCTAAGACATTACTTACGTATTGGTGGTGCAACCGAATTTAGTAAAGCGATAGTTTGAAACTAACTAGTAGCAACTAAGGACCTAGTAAATACTTTACGCGCAAACTTAGTCACAAACTTACGTATGACCGGTGCAACCCAGCCCAGTTCTGCTGTGCTGAACGAATCATTCGCATTTGCTTCTTCCTATTCCATTTCGGACGTATTGTTCTAAGTATTGTATAGCCGAAATGAGTACCGTGTTTGCGTGTTGTATACTAGAAAGTTTTTTTTTCTCTAATTTGTTTCCTAAATTGTTCGAAATAAAGTTTATATTAAAAAAAAAAATTATAAAAAAAATTCACGGGCGGGCGGGCGCCGAGCGAGGCAGCGAGCGTGCAGAGTGGACTGATTCATTCACTGCGTGACGTGACGTGATCCTGAGTGATAATCAGCGGCTCAAACTGCCAGAATCAGGCCCAGCAAGTTAAGACTTAAAAGTCATTGAAACCCAGCGTTCACCTCCAATATTGATATTCAACGAGGAAACTTTTAAAATATCAAGATTTGTAAACGGAGTTTGGCGCATTTGTCAAAGCGACAGCACTTCCGCATGAACTGTTCGGCCGTCAGTTCACTGAGTGAACGAACTGTGACGCAACGGTGCAAGTTCAGTGATCCGTTCACTGAAGCTACTAGACACAGTGAGTTAACGTGGCGTGATCCTGAGTGATAATCAGCGGCTCAAACTGCCAGAATCAGGCCCAGCAAGTTAAGACTTAAAAGTCATTGAAAACCAGCGTTCACCTCCAATATTGATATTCAACGAGGAAACTTTTAAAATATCAAGATTTGTAAACGGAGTTTGGCGCATTTGTCAAAGCGACAGCACTTCCGCATGAACTGTTCGGCCGTCAGTTCACTGAGTGAACGAACTGTGACGCAACGGTGCAAGTTCGTTCACTCAGTGAACTGACGGGCCGAACAGTTCACTGAGTGAACGAACTGTGACGCAACGGTGCAAGTTCAGTGATCCGTTCACTGAAGCTACTAGACACAGTGAGTTAACGTGACGTGATCCTGAGTGATAATCAGCGGCTCAAACTGCCAGAATCAGGCCCAGCCAGTTAAGACTTAAAAGTCATTGAAAACCAGCGTTCACCTCCAATATTGATATTCAACGAGGAAACTTTTAAAATATCAAGATTTGTAAACGGAGTTTGGCGCATTTGTCAAAGCGACAGCACTTCCGCATGAACTGTTCGGCCGTCAGTTCACTGAGTGAGTCGGACTACGCAGTACGCAGTCGGAGCTCCGCCCAAGCACTGAACGATTCGGTGAACGAATCTTTTGAACGAATCTTTTTAATGAACTGATTCTAGTGATTCGTGTCACTGAAGTGAACTGTTTTGCCCATCACTACAGAACAGTGACAGACGTGGCATTATATTTCCCCCTCGCTGGCCCCGCCCCTGAACTATGACAGACACCGACTGACTATGGACACGCCCGCCACTGTCAAAAAGAAAAAATAGTTGCGCGAGCAGAAAAGAGAACCGCGAGCAAGAGAAACGCGAGCGCGAGCAGATAGCTGTGTTTGGAAAAGTTTTGCGCGCTCGTTCAGATTATGTGTGCGCTTAAAGCCTGGATTTCTCCTCAAAGGCTACAATATTGCACTCAAATATGGACTTTACTCGCGTGCAAGTTGGGTAAAAACACACGGCAAAATAATTTGCATGCACGGAGTTTCGGGCTGTGCACACGGCTCCTCGATTTCCAGGCGGAAATTTTATTTTCTCTCGCGATTTTTGGCATAGATATACCGCCATAGGTGCTCTGTTTAAGGCTTTATAACTCCAGGTTTGAGCATCATATAAACTTGGTAAATGGCTTAACCTAAACAAGACAGGTGCACCATTTACAATACGAACATAAAGTGGCACAAATGCAAAGAAACTTTGGAAATATGCAAAAAGTTTTGTTTTTAGTTTGCAACAAAATAATTACTGTATTTTCATCAGTATTGGGGGTAGATATCTATGGGTCCAAAACCCCTATAATAATAAACTTTTCATAATATTTTTATAATAATAATAATAAGCACCTTTCATACAACAAGTAGCAGCCCAAAGTGCTTCACACTAGGGAAATAATAATAAACAGTTAAAACAGGAAAATATTGGATAAAACAATATAACATTATATAACATTAATATAACAATAAAACACAATGAAATAAAAGACAATATAACGGAATAAAACAAATCTGAAGAAAAAATTAAATAAATAAATAAATAAAATAAAAATAATAAAATAAATGGGAAAAAAAATACATAAAAATAATAATAATAAAATGGGATAAAACAAAATGCAATAAAACACAATGAAATACAAGACAATATAGATGTATATTTATAAAACAAGTAAAAACTAAAATAGGATACAATCAAGTAAAAGCCATCCTAAAGAAGTACGTTTTCAGAAGGCTTTTAAAAAGTGCTACATTTGGTGCCTCTCTGATATGTCTGGGCAAGCTATTCCATAGTGTGGGGGCATAGAAATAAAAAGAAGCTTCTCCACTTCTTTTATAATTTACTTTTGGAATACATAACAAGTTATCACCAGAAGATCTGAGGGCACATATGGGCTGATATCTATTCAGCAGGTCAGATATGTAAAGTGGTGCTAAACCAGTCAGAGCTTTAAAAACAAGTAAAATAATTTTAAAATCAATTCTAAATTTCACGGGCAGCCAATGCAGAGATGCAAGTACAGGTGTGATATGAGCTCTCTTCTTGGTTCGTGTCAAGATTCTTGCAGCTGAGTTTTGCACAAGTTGTAGCTGCTCTATGTATTTTTTTGGAAGACCAGAGAAGAGAGCATTACAGTAGTCTAATCTACTTGTAACAAAGGCATGTATTAACCGTTCAGCATCAGCTTGCGTCAGGAAAGGCCTTACTTTAGTAACATTTCGCAAATGGAAAAAGGCTACCCTTCTTACATTTCTTATATGTGGCAGAAAGCTTAGGTCAGCATCCAAGATTACACCTAGATTCTTAACTTGAGGTTTATTGTTTGACACTAGAGGTCCTAGGTTCTTAGATAATCTTTCTCTCTGGGCCTTAGATCCAATAATAATTATCTCAGTCTTATCCTGATTCAACTGAAGAAAATTCTGAGACATCCAGAGATTAATATCCTTCAGACAGTTTTCTAAGGAACTGATTGGGCTTTCATCCCCAGGCAATACAGAAATATACAGCTGTGTATCATCAGCATAGCTATGAAAATTAACCCCATGGTTACTGATGATTTTACCAAGTGGAAGCATGTATAAAGAAAAGAGCAATGGGCCAATGATAGAACCCTGAGGAATCCCACAGTTAATAATAGTTTTTTCTGATACAGAACCCCCCAGGGCAACACAAAATTTTCTTCCATCCAGATATGAATAAAACCATTTAAGAACTGTTCCTGAGAGACCTACCCATTGTTCAAGTCGATGTAGCAAAATATTATGGTCCACAGTGTCAAATGCAGCACTGAGATCTAGCAGAACCAGAACAGATCTATACACATTCGAATATCATTGATTACCTTGACTAGAGCAGTTTCTGTGCTTTTTCAATGTGCGTGAGAGCTTCACTAGTGAATGTGAGAGCCATTGTACATGTACACTACTCACAAAAAGTTAGGGATATTTGGCTTTCGGGTGAAATTTATGGAAAATGTAAGTTCACGCTACAGTGATATTATACATATCATGAAAGTAGGGCATTTAAGTAGAAGCATGCAATGGTGATTTCCTCATCTCAAACAATTTATTGAAACAAAAGCCAACAACAGTGGTGGGTATACCACAACAAAAATGTCAATGTCTCAATAACTTGTCATGTGCCCTTGAGCATCAATTACAGCTTGACAACGACGTCTCATGCTGTTCACAAGTCGACTTATTGTCTGCTGAGGCATGGCATCCCACTCTTCTTGAAGGGCGGCCCTCAGGTCATTGAGGTTCTGGGGTACAGAGTTACGAGCCTCTACACGGTGAGTCAGCTGATCCCATAGGTTTTCTATGGGATTCAGGTCTGGAGAAAGTGCAGGCCACTCCATTTGAGGTACCCCAGTCTCCAGCAGCCTTTCCCTAATGATGCGACCTCGATGAGCTGGAGCATTGTCGTCCATGAAGATGAAATTAGGCCTGTGTTGTTCATGCAGGGGCACAATGACTGGATTAATGATGTTATTCAGGTAGTATGGGCTTATCACTGTACCATTCACAAAGTGTAGGGCAGTTCTGTATTGACTAGACACACCTGCCCACACTGTAACACCGCCACCACCAAAGGGTCGTCTGGTGACAACAGTGGCTGATGCATAGCGCTCTCCTTGACGTCTCCAACATCGTTGGCGGCCATCATTTCTGCTCAACGTGAATCGACTTTCATCAGAGAACAGCACTGAGGCCCACTGGTCCCTCGTCCAGCGTAAATGCTCCCTGGCCCATGCAAGACGATGACGCCTGTGTCTGGTGGTGTGGTCAGGTACCCTTGCAGGTCGTCTAGCACGCAGACCACGCTGCTGTAAACGGTTTCGAATGGTCTGACGTGACACTTGGGTGCCTCTCACCTCCCTTAAATGTGCCTGGAGTTGAGTGGCATTCATCATCCGGTTCCGCAGGGCACTGTTCACAATGAAGCGGTCATCAGTGTGGGATGTGGCCAAAGGACGTCCACTTCTATGCCTTTCTGTGACTCTTCCAGTCTCTCTGTATCTCTGTTGCAACCTGCTGATGACACTCTGTGACACTCTAAGCTCAGTGGCCACTTCCCTCTGAGAACATCCTGTTTGAAGCCTCGCAATGGCGAGGTACTGTTGATCAATTGTTAGGTGTCGTCTTGGTCTCATGATGTCAAAATGTGAACAGCATGATGAAGAGGACTGTTTAAATACCAATTCTAATTGAACCAGGAAATTTATTGGTCGATTCATGGATCAAAAACCTGTTGTAAATTTTGCCGTTCAGCTCCTTGTTAGAGAACAGCAAGTTGTGCAAAAAGTACTGAAACATTGAATAGTTGGACATGTGCATTCAAAAGTTTAGAGAAGGTCAAATTAATTTCACCTGTAAAGGTTATAGTGCATTTTAGGTTCATCCTGAAATTTCACCCGAAAGCCGAATATCCCTAACTTTTTGTGAGTAGTGTATGTGCAAGCTCTTTGTGTTTATATGAGAAGATTTAGGGTGTGTGTGCAAGCATTTAGATGTTATGCACAAGCTTTTTCAGTGCACGTGAGAGCTTCACTAGTGAATGTGAGAGCCATTGTACGTGTATGTGCGAGCTCTTTGTGTTTATATGAGAAGATTTAGGGTGTGTGTGCAAGCATTTAGATGTTATGTACAAGCTTTTTCAGTGCGCGTGAGAGCTTCACTAGTGAATGTGAGAGCCATTGTACGTGTATGTGCGAGCTCTTTGTGTTTATATGAGAAGATTTAGGGTGTGTGCAAGCATTTAGATGTTATGTACAAGCTTTTTCAGTGCGCGTGAGAGCTTCACTAGTGAATGTGAGAGCATTGTACGTGTATGTGCGAGCTCTTTGTGTTTATATGAGAAGATTTAGGGTGTGTGTGCAAGAATTTAGATGTCATGTACAAGCTTTTTCAGTGCGCATGAGAGCTTCACTAGTGAATGTGAGAGTCAATTATGAATTTTGGCTTAAACGGCCCCTCATAATTGTGCACTGGTGGGCAACTCCTGGAGGGCCGGTGTGTATGAAGGTTTTTGCTGCCACCGTCCATTCAAATGCAGAGAAGTTATAGTATCGCTTGTAAGAGTACCAGAAAATAAGATATCAAGAGTCTTTTGATGTTGTTGGGTCACAGACATCAGGATGTCATGGCATGCAAAGGATATGCAACCAAATATTAAAAATGATTACTTTATTCTATATATAAATGCAGGAGTGCCAATAATTGTGGCACACATGGTTTTGTTAGAAATAATTATTTCTTGATGAGATTTTTTTTTCCTCATAATAAATTTACTTCAATTAAAGATAGTTTTCAATTTTTTCAGTAAACGGCGAATTTTTTATAACCCTTTTTACTCATCTTTACCAGTGGTGCCAATAATAGTGGAGGGCACTGTATATATATATATATATATATATATATACGTATATACACACACACACAGACGGTGACAATTAAAGGAAAAACCCCTACAGTGAGGGGGTCCGTTGGCTGTTATGCTGTGGGAGGCATTTTTCTGGCATAGTTTGGCTTCACCTGTCCCCTTAGAGGGAAGGGTCACTGCAAATCAACACAAAGTTATTCTGAGTGATCATTAAACAATAAGAATAAAAAATCGAATTGGTGTAATGGCATAACAACTGAAAAGTTTCTGTGACAAAATTATTGGCACCCTTTAGAACAATTCCAATCAGTTTAGTTAGGAACTAGATTCTCATTTGCAGTGGAATTACACTCACCTGTGATAGATTGCACATGGTCATATGATATAAATTAACAAAATATACGTTTTAAAGATGGAAAACAGTCCATTCTGAGTCCCTGTTACTTTGTGACAATGGTGAACCTGTGTCAAGGCCTGTAATCTGCAATTGGAAAAAGGAATCCATTGCAATGGAATGCATTGCAATTGAAGAGTGGGAGAAACTACCAGCAGAAAGGTGCAAGACGTTTGTAGATGACTACAAGATACGTTTGGAAGTTGTCATTATTACCAAGGGTTGTGCAACTAAGTATTAGAAAAGGGTGCCCTTAATACTGCAGGCCATTTTTTTTTCCTTCAGTGAATAATAAATAAATAAAAAAGTTTAAACAGATATATTTTTCATTCTAAACTTTGAAAACCCAATAAAACTGTTCTGATGATCAAAAGTTGCTACATTTCCAATTATTTCTGAAGATATTGTACATTTTATACTTACAATGCAAAGGTGCCAATACCATTTGATGGAAATATATCAAATTAAAGCTGAAAGTCTGCACTTTAACTTCATAGTGCTCTGTCAGAGTGACCCTCGGGTTCCTGCTCACCTCCCTGGCCAAGGCCCGTCTTCCCCGATTGCTCAGTTTGGCCGGGCGGCCAGGTCTAGGAAGATTCTTGGTGGTTCCAAACTTCTTCCATTTACAAATGATGGGGGCCACTGTGCTCTTTGGGACCTGTAAAGCTAGAGATTTTTCCGTACCCTTCTCCAGATCTATGCCTTGACACAATCCTGTTTCTGAGGTCTGCAGATAATTCCTTTGACCCCATGGCTTGGAGTTTGCTCTGACATGCACTGTCAACTGTGGGACCTTATATAGGCAGGTGTTGGCAATCCCCAATCATGTCCAATCAATTGAATTTATCACAGGTGGACTCCAATTAAGTTGTAGAAACATCTCAAGCAGTATCAGTGGAAACAAAATGCACCTCAGCTCACTTTTGGGTGTCATATCAAAGGGTGTGCACACTTGTGTACATATGATATTTTACATTTAGATTTTTAATAAATTAGCACAAATGTCTAAAAACCTGTTTTCACTTTGTCATTATGGGCTATTTTGTGTAGAATTTTGAGACAAAAAATGAACTCAATCTATTGTAGAATATGTCTGTAACGTAATAAAACGTGGAGAAGGTGAAAGGGGTGTGCAGACTTTCCGGCTTGACTGTATATATGTGTGTGTGTGTGTGTGTGTGTGTGTGTGTGTGTGTGTGTGTGTGTGTGTGTGTGTGTGTGTGTGTGTGTGTGTGTGTGTGTGTGTGTGTGTGTGTGTGTGTGTGTGTGTGTGTGTGTGTGTGTGTGTGTGTGTGTGTCATAATAAAAAACGTACATCCTATGCCAGGCTCCAAAGCAACTACATTATGTAAGAACTGAAAGAGTTTTATGTGACTGTAAATAATCTTTTTTCCCATACACTGGAAGGCTTGCACTGTGTGTAGCTAGGTGTAGTATTTCACAATTGGATAAACCCCTCTGACGAAATCTGAAAAACAAATGCAACAAAAGTGTAGGACTATGATTTTTTAGTCAAGGGAAAATTACACATTTATGACAAACTAGAGCATTCAGTGACATTACACAAGATAGCCATCTTTTAACTAATACATTCCAGTTGGTTTTCCTATCACGTGTTGCTTGACTGAGTGCTTCACATTGTGGAGTATAAAAATGTTGCAGGGATCTTTATACTCACTTTTTTCCCCCAGCACTGTCCCAGAACCATCCTGAAGTATAATTGCAACTGTCCTGAACTGAACACCAATATAAATATTAAATCTAGTTTTTTTTTTTACATTATTACTAGTCTCGGTGTTCTATTAACATTCAGAAACATTAAAAACATGAAATTACAATAATCTGAACTGCACCAATGTTTTTAAAAATATTTTATTTAACCAGGAAGACCCCATTGAGATTGAAATTTATTTTACAAGGGGGACTTGACATAAAACAAAGTTAGACAAGATAATTGACAATACAATTACAAGCATCAAACAGGGGATAAGACAGTATTACAATTAAAGAGCATAGCATGAGCATAGCCTACTTCAGCCTCTTTTCCCCCCCCAATTTCTCTTGCAGCGGTCTGTTGTTAATCGCCACAGGTACTTCCGCCTTTGATCTAGTGATGAATCACATAATTCAAATTATGACAAAAACAGGCAAAGCTACATGATCTTCCAGAATAAATTATATTGGGCCCATTTAGACTCACAGAATTAAACTATGGGGAACAGAAGTAATCTATTGTAAAGTTTAAACCTTTAATTAACGTTATGTTTGTGCTGAATTGCTTAATTATGTCATCATACTGGCATGATTTTAAGACTGATATGTTTTTAAAAAAAACATGTTTACGCCACATGAATACTTTAAATGACTGTCACAGCACTGTTTTGCAAGGGCAGGCTAAGTCTCGTGAAACAGACGTTTAGAAAAGAAATTTATGAAAATTCTAACTTCATAAAGGAACGGTTGCTTCAGCTTAGCTTTGCATTCAACAGAAAAAAACGAAGTAAGGTGCAGCTAACTTTGCTAACGACCACGGGAAAAATCCCTAAATTATCTACTCTCAACCAGGTAACCTAGTTAGTAACGTGGCCAGTGTACTGCAATTGTTTTCATTTCCATCTTTTTTTTTTACAGATAAACTAACGTTAACTTACGCTCGATAAGTTCGTAGCTGGATATCTGTGGTCAGATAGAATACGTTAGCTAGCTGCTAGCTTAACGTTACCGCTAGCTAACTGTCTACATGTCATTTTAACTGGTATTAAAACCGTCGTTTAGTATTCAGTTAACGTTAACTAAACAAGCCAGGTAATACATTAACGTTACACTTTGAGCTACAAACAGTTTACATTAACGTTAGTAAAACAATGACCGAGTCTATTGGCACAAAAATATTGTCTGAAAGATCTATTCGGCGTTTAGTAAAGAGAAAAACTGATGCTGTAATGAATGAGATTACCAAAAAAATTTGTGACCCACCTGAAGATATGGCGATATCCGAATTGATTCACGATGACAACAGCTGTAGTGACGAGTCTGACTGACGGACCGGTTCAGCTTTACGCTCAATACGCTGCTGCATCACATCCATTGGGTCACAGTTTCAGGCTTGACAGTGAGATGGATGACAGTTACTCTGTATCATCTGAGTCAGAGATAGAGAGTAGGCCAGATTTACGTACTGAACTCAGAGTGGGCTGCTCAGAGTAATATTCCATTGTGTCACATTTCCAGTCTCTTACATATACTGAGGAAGCATTTCCCAGACCTACCCAGGGATGGGTGGACCTTAAAGGTTGTATCAGCGATTTTGGGTGGAAACATAAATGATCACATTCATCTGATTTTTCCTCACGATCCGCTAGCTGCCCGCCCCATAAGCAGGCCGTCAAAAAACCGCGTCTCTGTAGGCAGCCTATGCTCCGAGATCGTACACAAAAACAATGGTACTACCAACTACTCAAAACCAAAATAAACAGTATTCCAACCAATCACAATGATCTGCACAAACGTGACGTCACTTCTGAAGCGAAATCCCAAACAAACATACTTATGAATAATTATGTTATGTTTTAAAAAATAGTGTTCAAGCATCCAGAATTATAACCACGTTAATAACGTTTGTAAGAAACCAAACCGTTTGTAAATCCGTCAAGATTTCAGCGAGATAAGAGTATTAGCGTTTGTGCAGATCATTGTGATTGGTTGGAATACTGTTTATTTTGGTTTTGAGTGGTTGGTAGTACCATTTGTTTTTGTGTACGATCTCGGAGCATAGGCTGCCTACAGAGACGCGGTTTTTTTGACGGCCTGCTTATGGGGCGGGCAGCTAGCGGATCGTGAGGAAAAATCAGATGAATGTGATCATTTATGTTTCCACCCAAAATCGCTGATACAACCTTTAATGTCTACTCCTTCCACAACTCCCATACATGAGGTTGCTGGCGGGCATTTTCATTATTTTGGTGTTGCAAATGGAATATATGATCAATTTGCATGTAATCCTGGTCTTGGCTCCAATTCTTGTCTCAAAATTCAGGTAAACATTGATGGATTGCCTTTGCTCAAGTCCAGTAATGAACAGTTTTAGCCGATTTTAGGCCTAGTTGAAGAGGACAGTGAAAGAAATCCCTTTCTGATTGGTCTGTTTGTTGGAAAGTTTAAACCAACAGATTGCAATGCATACCTCTCAGACTTTGTTGAAGAGATGGACAGGCTTCAATCACAAGGTATCCTTATTGATGGCAAGGTCATTATGGTTAAAATTTCTGCATTTGTTCCTGCAAGAGCATTTGTCAAAAACATTAAACCACATAATGTTACGATCCAGATACGGGACGAACCCAAGTGCAACGACCAGGAGGCAGATTCAAAGAATGGTATATTTATTTAAGCTTTGGGGTAGTCCCAAAGCTGTACAGAAAAGAAAAACACAGTATCACACAGGGAAACACAGGAAGTCCGATACGGACTGCTCCAAGCCGGAGCTGGACTTGAAAACCAGGAGCGTGTTCCAAGCCGGAACTGGGCTTGAACTGGCGGTGTACTTCACACCGGGACAGGACTGGAACTGGACCGGGAGGTCCACTCAGGAAACGGATTACTGGAACGGCAAACTTGTTCCAAGCCGGAACTGGACTTTTACAGGCGGTGTACTTCACACCGGGACAGGACTGGAACTGGACCGGGAGGTCCACTCAGGAAACGGATTACTGGAACGGCAAACTTGTTCCAAGCCGGAACTGGACTTTTACAGGCGGTGAACTTCACACCGGGACTGGACTGGAACTGGACCGGGAGGTCCACTCAGGAAACGGGTTACTGGAACGGCAAACTTGTTCCAAGCCGGAACTGGACTTTTACAGGCGGTGAACTTCACACCGGGACTGGACTGGAACTGGACCGGGTGGTCCACTCAGGAACTGGATTACTGGAACGGCAATTTTGTTCCAAGCCGAAACTGGACTCTTACGGGTGGAGAACTTCACCCCGGGACTGGACTGGAACTGGACCAGAAGGTCCACTCGGGAACTGGACAGAAAACAGAGGGAGCGTTAGAATGGAACTAGACAGGAGTTGGACCGGGAGGTTTCACGGAAGTTGCCCGAAAACAAAGGTAGGTAGCCGGCAGAACTCGGCTGGGCTGGGCGGTGTGGCGGAGCTCAGGTAGGTCCGGTTGGAGCTGGCTGGATTTCAGCGGAACCTGGAACCGTAACCGCAGCACAGGAGGTAGCTACGGCCGGACAGGAACAACTGCAGGATTGCCAGGCTTAAAACTCAACTGCGGACATAGCTCGAGCTGGAGTTGGAGGTAGCGTAACATACACAGGGAAATGACACTGCTACAGACGGGTAGAAGCTGGGACAGCTGGTGGTTAGAAGGAGACAGGTTAGAGGCATGCAAACAGCAAAACGTCAGGGGTGGATATCTACCAAACTGCAGGACAGGTAAACTGAAAGCTGTAAGGAGTTTAACCCACAACCAAGCGATCAGAAAACACGGGACCAGAAACGAGGAGACCATACAACGAACGAGGTAAGTTAACGAACTGGCGCCGACTAGCAACCAGACGGGGGTTTAACCTCTTAATGCCAAACGCCCCCTAGCGGTAACGCCGGCGTGACGGAAATTATTACATTATACATTTCATTAATTTAATAATATATAATAAACTGCTCACCTCAATATTTTGATTAAATATCCTTAAGATATATCCATTCCTTCTGGGAAAGTGGTTTTTAAGCCCAAAACGTCGGAATAAAACTTCGTAAATAACGTTGGAAACTCGGACCTAATTCTCAAACATGTATTGCAGCTTGATGTCACACCATAAACAATGTGCTGGTAAACTGTTCTGCTTAATTGTATTTCACAAAACTTTGGTTTGAAAAATCATTATACCTTTAGGCTTCAAGAAAAAATACTTTAAAACTTTCATACGGCTGTACATTATTTTTTTCCAATTTTAAACCGACTTGTGCTTTTTTGCACTTGATTACGACTCGTTCGGCTGTGTTCACTTTGGCGTTGTGAAACTCAGCCAGTTTCTGGAGTACCAATCCCATGGCTTAGTATATGTTAGCCAGAGTAGTTTTGAACTTGCTTGCAGAGATTTATGCAAAACCGTCGTCAATTGGGTGTATTTCTTTGACTGATAGCACAATAGGCCTATCTGAAGTGGGAAAAACCGTCTTCCACCCGCCTCCACTCTGAGTATTATTTGCTTTCCATTGGGTTTTAAAACTGTCTGTCAAATATTCCAGGCAATAGCCAAGACTC
Source organism: Synaphobranchus kaupii (assembly GCA_029718625.1). Taxonomy (NCBI): domain Eukaryota; kingdom Metazoa; phylum Chordata; class Actinopteri; order Anguilliformes; family Synaphobranchidae; genus Synaphobranchus; species Synaphobranchus kaupii. Next base: position 75,383,797 of record CM056376.1, read on the forward strand.
TTATCTTTGAAACAAGCCGGCTATTGAATACAATAGCCGTCGTAAAAAAGGAAATCGAGCCGTGCGTATGAGGAAGTGGCGACCACGCGTAATTATCGAACCAAAATGGCGCAGTGTTTTTACCTTGTAGCGTAGCTCGCTACATTCCGTTTAGCAAAGCACAATTAATTAGGTAAGGCCCGCAGTTACATTTTTTACTTTAGAGTATTTTTGATACAGTTTTTGTGTAGTTATGTCGAGATTTTTGAGGCGTTTATCCGTGCACCAAGTGCTAGACGAACTGGATAAGCCAGAAGATGTTTTTGCCGAGGGAGACTCATCCTGTCTCAGTGACGCTGAATCCACTGATGACCGAGATGATGTTGCTGACATGTAAGTTGTTTTATCATACTAACAGTGTTATGCTATAAACGCATTGAATTTCGCCATGGCAGGTAACGTCGTTAGGGCTGGTGGTATTACCGATTTTTCGATATACCAGTGTGAATTCACGCAATGCCATGCGGGTTCGTAATTACATTGTCAACTGTATTTTATTGTTTTTCATACAATTAATATTACAAATTGCACATTCCAACGGTATGATAAATAATTTATGAAGTAAACTTAGGGTGTATTGTCTGTGTTGACAAACTCGCACGTGTTACGTGGCGTTGCCAACAACACAGATGTTTGGTGTAAGCATCGAAGGAAATTTAGCTGCAATGCGTGAATCCCTGTGTTTCTTCTGTGAAGCTAACTAACCTTATATACTTATGCATAAAATCGGTCCCTCTCAGCTAAATTAATATAGATAGTATTGCCTTTACAGTGGCAAGCTAGCAAGCATCCCTGTGTTTTCCTGTCTGTTTATTATAGTTTATACGAGTATTAGGAATGGAAGTGTGGTGTTGCTGATTTGCCCACAGCTTACTGTGAACTACAGTCGACGTTCATTGCTAGGGATAGCTGCTACATTATGCGAAGGATGTGCTTTGCCTTGTCTGTTCTGTAGTGATCTTGATGTCTCTGTGCGCACTTACTGTACGTCGCTTTGGATAAAAGCGTCTGCTAAATAAATGTAATGTAATGTAATGCAAGCAAAATTACAGGTAACAAGCAGCTAGCTATCTATTTGTGTCTGAGATGAGCTACTAAAATGATTTTTTTGAGTGTGAAATGGCTTCTGGAAGTGTTTAGTAAAGTCATTGTTCCACCTGAGTAAATTGTTCTGTATGCAGTACAGAAGGCTGTGCAGGTAAACAAAATGGTAATTTATGCATGGTATGAGGGAGAGAACATGATAACATGAGGGAGTACTTGTTGATTATTATTATTGTTGATTGTTGTTGTATAAGGGGGACTAATGGGTATATCAACATGGTGGACAATTCCATGGACAGGGTTAGTGGGATTTGTAATGATGCAGATTGCTCTCCTGAGGGAATGTGTAGTCTAAATGGCTTCTGTATGAATGGTTAAATAATCTCTCCTCAACCTCCACCCCCATGTTTTGATCCTTTAGCTTTTTTTGTTTTTAGTTCATTTTTTTTAGCTTTTTGGACCCTGCCATTTTGTACTTTCTTTGTGTAAATACGGTAACTTCAGCAATTAGAGGCAAGGATCTTTTTATTTGTTACAGCAGGGGTGTTTTTATTTTTTATCTAGGAAACTGGTGGACTTTTGATTTTTTATCCACTGCACTTTTAGTAGTACACCTTAGTGCACTTGTATATAGTTGATATATGTTTGTCATGTATAAAGTTTTGCCTCCTAAAACCCAACCCCAACGTCCCTGTCATAGGAGGTGGCAACAGAATAAAGGACAGGACTGGCAAGCATTAATGTGTAGGGAAGTTTCATACTATTCCCATTATTCATTTAAACCTGTTTGCACATTCCTGGACTCATTTCTGGCTAATGGGGCTCTGGTGAAATACACAAGATTCACTGTGCTGCTACATGGGTTTTGACAGCTTTTTGTAACCTTGGGTAGTTAGTTGTGTAATATGCAGAACACCAAGAACACGTCTAAAAATGAACTTTTATTGCCAATATTGACAAATTATCTCATTTTATTGTAAAAACCTAAAAAATAAATCATATTGATACCTTTCTGGAACATTGCCATTTTTGGCACATTTGGCACCATTTGGCACCATTTGGATAACGAAAAAGGTTCACCTGAAAAAAACCCTGTAAAATTTGAATGGTTTGAGATATTGACACCAGATTGTTACCAGAGGTAGGCAGCATATTGATGAATCAGATAGAGGAGTCATTTCCTTGATTGCATTTGTAGCTCCCCAGGTAAAAATTCTTAAACTTGAATGTAGGTACTCGTTTTTTAGTTTTTTTTATATTTTCTGTACATAAATTGTTGTAGTTAAGTATCAAAAACTGGATTTCTATGAGTTCTCACTGCTTAGTCGTAATATTGCAGGTGTCTGCTTTAATAAAAGCCAAGAACCATATTTGTAGCATTTATAGTTTTTGAGATAACCACCTTTGTTTGTCACTAGTGAAAACAGGCAAAATTTGGCCTATTTTGCCCTCGGTAGGAAGAGGTTAAATAGGGCAGTGAAATTGGAATAAATAAGGCACAGGTGTGGAAATTAACCGGGAGTGATTGCTAAACACAAAGGTGAGGAATGCATGCAACGAGGGGGGAAAGCGATAGGCGGAAACTAAAGTGGGAAACCAAACGAACGAGACAGAGGGGAAACGCCCAGTCTGCAGCAGAGGGGAAAACACGGACAAGGGGATCCAACATGACACGGAAGGAAAAAGGGAAAACACGGAAAAAGGACAGGAAGGGAACGGAACGTTACAGTACCCCCCCCCTCAATGGACGCCACCTGGCGTACCTGGTGGCCTGATCTTATCCGGAAACAGTCTGTGGAAATCCTGGATGAGCGAGTGGTCCAGAATGAGGCTTTTGTGGAGCCAGGACCGCTCCTCAGGACCATATCCCTCCCAGTCGACGAGGTACTGGAAACCCCGGCCCTTACGGCGGATGTCAATTATTCGGTCCACCGTGTAGGCCGGGGCGTCGTCGATGATCCGGGAAGGAGGAGGAGGGATGGTAGGCGCACTGAGGGGGCTGGAGGCGACAGGCTTTACTTGGCTGACATGAAAAACAGGGTAAACTTTGAGGGAGGCAGGGAGGGAGAGTTTAACAGAAACAGGGTTAACTAAACAAATAATAGAAAAGGGACCTATAAAACGGGGCTGGAGTTTCTTAGAGGAAGAGGGAAGGGGAATATTGGCGGTAGAGAGCCAGACCTGCTGACCGGCCCTATACTGCGGGGCTGCGGTCCTGTGAAGGTCCGCCAGACGTTGGGAACGGGTATTAGAGCGAAGGAGTGCGGTACGCGTAAGTCTCCACATGCGCTTGCATCTGAGGAGGTGAGACCTTACAGAGGGGACTGCTACCTCAACCTCCTGGGCCGACAGGAGAGGAGGTTGATAACCCAAAGAGCATTCGAAGGGGGACAACCCTGTGGAAGCACATTTAAGGGAGTTATGAGCGTATTCCACCCAAGGGAGAAAACGGCTCCAGGAAGCGGGATTACGGGCAGTGACGCACCGCAGGGCGGACCCCAGGTCCTGGTTGGCCCTCTCTGCCTGGCCGTTAGACTGGGGATGAAAACCAGACGACAAACTAGCAGAGGCACCCAGGGCTACACAGAACGCCTTCCATACCTGGGAGGAGAATTGGGGCCCACGGTCTGAAACAATGTCGGAGGGGATCCCGTGCAGCCTGACCACGTGCAACACCAGGAGCTCAGCAGTTTTGAGGGCGGACGGGAGCTTGGGAAGAGGGATAAAGTGAACCGCCTTGGAGAACCGGTCCACAATTGTCAGAATGACGGTATTACCCTCTGACAACGGCAGACCGGTGACGAAGTCCACGCCGATGTGACTCCAAGGACGGCCCGGGACAGGGAGGGGATGGAGAAGACCGGAGGGAGGCTGGTGGGATGCCTTGCTCCTGGCGCAAACAGAGCAGGCCAGGACGAAGGCACGGGTATCCCCCTTGAGGGTAGGCCACCAAAAACTCCTCCTGACAAGGGCGATCGTTCTGGCAACACCTGGGTGACAAGCCAGACAGGAGGCGTGAACCCATTCCAGGACCTGGGAGCGGACGGAATTGGGCACAAATAAAGAGGAGTTAGGGTTACTGCGGGGATCCGGTTGGGAAGTCTGAGCGGCCCTCACGATCTCCTCGATCTCCCAGGAGACCGCAGCCACCACACAGGATGCCGGTAGGATGGGCTCCGGATCAGCAGGACTGGAGGGGAGCTTCGTGAACGTGACTGCTTGAGAGAGGGGTTCAAACGCGGTGTTAATCAGGGGAAGAGGGTATTTGTTGCGGACGGTGACCTCATTGAGACCTCGGTAGTCGATGCAGGGCCGCAGAGAGCCGTCCTTCTTCCCTACGAAGAAGAACCCTGCACCAACCGGGGATGAGGAGGGATGGATAATACCCGAAGCGAGGGACTCGTGAATGTAGTTCTCCATAGCCAGTTTCTCCGGACCCGACAAGCTGTAGAGGCGACCAGATGGAAGTTTGGCTCCCGCCAATAGGTCAATACAGCAGTCGTAGGGCCTGTGAGGAGGTAAAGATAGAGCACGTGACTTGGAGAACACATGAAATAGGTCATGATACTGTTGAGGAACGTTAGTTAAATCGGGTTCAGGTTGGTCGATACTGTGACTCTTGGACCCCGGGGGGGGTAGAGCGGAGCGGAGACAGCTGGCTAAACAATGGGCACTCCACGCCAGGATGCGACCAGCTTGCCAGTCGATATGGGGGTTGTGGAGGCGGAGCCAGGTCTGACCTAAGACCATGGATGACTGCTTGGAGTGAATGAGAAGGAGTTGAATCGTCTCCCGGTGGTTGCCAGACAAAACTAATTGGACAGGAACGGTGGAGTGGGTAACTAACCCCAGGCTCCTACCGTCCAGAGCAAGAGCAGAAATGGGAGAGGGTAGAACCTCCGTGGGGATGCCGGCCCTCCTGGCGAAGGTGATGTCTATGAAGTTGGCGTCGGCCCCGGAGTCGATGAGGGCCGATGAGGAAGCTGAATTGTCCCTCCAGAGGAGAGTGGCCTTGAACACAAGGCGGTTCTGAGCTGCATGGTTAGGAATGATGGGGCTCGTCAGTACGCCCAGTTTTACTGGCGAGCCAATTCTTTTGGGCGAATGGGACAGGAGGCAATCTGATGGCCTGGTTTGCCACAGTAGAAACAGGACCTAGTGCGAAGACGACGTTGGCGCTCCTCAGCATCGACCGAAACTCTGCCCAGTTGCATAGGCTCCTCCTCGGAGACACCAGACGAAGCTCTAGGTCCTGTGACAGAAGAGTGTTGACGTAAATTAGGAGAGTCGGAGAGTGAGTGACGGCCGGGGTTCCTCCCTCGCTCACGGGCCCGGATACGGAGACGATTATCAATAGCAATGGCAAGGCTGATGAGACTGTTGAGGGAGTTGGACTCCTCACGGGTAGCAAGCTGGTCCTTGAGTTCCTCACTGAGGGCCTGGCGAAAAGCCCCCTGGAGGGAGGTGTCATTCCATCCAGACTCCGCAGCGAGGGTACGGAACTGAATGGCCATTTCGGCGACACTGCGGCTGCCTTGGCGAACTTGGAGCAGGCGCTGGGTAGCGTCTCGCCCACAGGTTGGGTGGTCGAAAACGCGCCGCATCTCAGAGGTAAAGGCTGCAAAGTTATTGCATAACGGAGCCTGACTGTCCCAAATGGATGTAACCCACTCCAGGGCACTCCCTCCCAAGCTGCTCATAATGAACGCGATCTTACAAGGGTCGGAGGCGAAGGAGGTGGGCTGCATACGGAACACGATGTCACACTTCATGAGGAACTCGCGACACCTCCCCAACCCCCCACGGTATAATTCGGGGTGTTGCACTCTGGGCTCCCGGCTAGAAGTGGGAACCGGAGCCTCGGGAGGCGGTTCAGGAGCGGGAGGTATAGGGCCCACAGGAATCCGCGGAAGCGGCTGGTGAAGCGACAGCTGAGCCACCTGCTCCGTGATGCCTCTCAGTACCTCCAAAACGTCATCCAAACGGCGGCCCTGTTGGTCGCTGACCGCAGTTTGGCAGGAGAAGGCGTGGCGAATCTGTTCCAGGTCGGCTGGGTCCATGCTTTTGGCCAGTTCGTTCTGTTACGATCCAGATACGGGACGAACCCAAGTGCAACGACCAGGAGGCAGATTCAAAGAATGGTATATTTATTTAAGCTTTGGGGTAGTCCCAAAGCTGTACAGAAAAGAAAAACACAGTATCACACAGGGAAACACAGGAAGTCCGATACGGACTACTCCAAGCCGGAGCTGGACTTGAAAACCAGGAGCGTGTTCCAAGCCGGAACTGGGCTTGAACTGGCGGTGTACTTCACACCGGGACAGGACTGGAACTGGACCGGGAGGTCCACTCAGGAAACGGATTACTGGAACGGCAAACTTGTTCCAAGCCGGAACTGGACTTTTACAGGCGGTGTACTTCACACCGGGACAGGACTGGAACTGGACCGGGAGGTCCACTCAGGAAACGGATTACTGGAACGGCAAACTTGTTCCAAGCCAGAACTGGACTTTTACAGGCGGTGAACTTCACACCGGGACTGGACTGGAACTGGACCGGGAGGTCCACTCAGGAAACGGGTTACTGGAACGGCAAACTTGTTCCAAGCCGGAACTGGACTTTTGCAGGCGGTGAACTTCACACCGGGACTGGACTGGAACTGGACCGGGTGGTCCACTCAGGAACTGGATTACTGGAACGGCAATTTTGTTCCAAGCCGAAACTGGACTCTTACGGGTGGAGAACTTCACCCCGGGACTGGACTGGAACTGGACCAGAAGGTCCACTCGGGAACTGGACAGAAAACAGAGGGAGCGTTAGAATGGAACTAGACAGGAGTTGGACCGGGAGGTTTCACGGAAGTTGCCCGAAAACAAAGGTAGGTAGCCGGCAGAACTCGGCTGGGCTGGGCGGTGTGGCGGAGCTCAGGTAGGTCCGGTTGGAGCTGGCTGGATTTCAGCGGAACCTGGAACCGTAACCGCAGCACAGGAGGTAGCTACGGCCGGACAGGAACAACTGCAGGATTGCCAGGCTTAAAACTCAACTGCGGACATAGCTCGAGCTGGAGTTGGAGGTACCGTAACATACACAGGGAAATGACACTGCTACAGACGGGTAGAAGCTGGGACAGCTGGTGGTTAGAAGGAGACAGGTTAGAGGCATGCAAACAGCAAAACGTCAGGGGTGGATATCTACCAAACTGCAGGACAGGTAAACTGAAAGCTGTAAGGAGTTTAACCCACAACCAAGCGATCAGAAAACACGGGACCAGAAACGAGGAGACCATACAACGAACGAGGTAAGTTAACGAACTGGCGCCGACTAGCAACCAGACGGGGGTTTAAATAGGGCAGTGAAATTGGAATAAATAAGGCACAGGTGTGGAAATTAACCGGGAGTGATTGCTAAACACAAAGGTGAGGAATGCATGCAACGAGGGGGGAAAGCGATAGGCGGAAACTAAAGTGGGAAACCAAACGAACGAGACAGAGGGGAAACGCCCAGTCTGCAGCAGAGGGGAAAACACGGACAAGGGGATCCAACATGACACGGAAGGAAAAAGGGAAAACACAGAAAAAGGACAGGAAGGGAACGGAACGTTACACATAATTCCTACCATGGCTGCGAGAAATGCGATCAAGAGGGTGTTTGGGAGAATAAACGCATGACTTTCCCAGAGGTAGATGCTCACGTCCGCACTGATGAATCTTTCAAGCAAAAACTAGATAGGGAACACCATAAGGGTGATAGTTTACTTTTGAAAATGAATGTGGGAATGGTTTCTCAGTTTGTGTTAGATTTTATGCATCTGGTGTGCTTGGGGGTAATGAGGAAGATGCTCTTGCTCTGGATGAGAGGACCACTTCCTACAAGGATTGGTTGTCAGAAAGTCCAGCTCATTTCGCAGTGCATTTTAAGCTTAGTGAGTCACTTGCCCAAAGAATTTGCCAGGAAAGGAAGAGCCCTGGCAGTTCTTGATCGGTGCAAAGCAACCGAATTCCGTACTTTCCTACTGTACACTGGACCAGTTGCCATGAAAGACACATTGCCTGATACACTGTATCAACATTTCCTTTTGTTGCATGTTGCCATAACTATATTGTGCAGTCCATCACTGTGTGTTACGTACAGTGATTATGCAGAGCAGTTGCTGGTCACATTTGTTCAGAACTTCATTTCATCTTATGGCAATTTTGTGGTATATAATGTCCATAGCTTGGTGCACCTTGCAAATGATGTCAGGAATTTTGGACCTCTAACAAACTTTTCAGCCTTTCCATTTGAAAACATCCTGCACAGTCTGAAGAAAATGATAAGAAAGCCAACTTGTCCTCTTCAACAAATAATCCGCCGGCTTAGTGAAAAGGAAGGTCTGGAAAAGAAAAGAAAAAGACAAAGTGGTGTCAAAAATGAACATTTTGACGGACCATTACTTAGCCATTTTCCATCAAACACACAACAATACAAAGAATTTTATTTTGAAAAACTTATGGTTTCTGTGCACAAAGGAGATAATGCAATACTTCTTGATCATAACATATTTGTTGTAAGGAATATTGTTGTTTCAGAGGGCCATCCATTCCTCATTTGTCAAATGTTCAGAGATAAATGCCCATTTTTTAGTTATCCGGTGGATTCACTTAAGCTCAATATAGCAGTTGTAGGAAATCTTAAATCGGAGCTCAGTGTTATTTCAGCATTTGACATCTCTACAAAAGTAATTCTCATGCCTTACAAAAATGGCTTTGTGTCCTATCCTTTGATTCCCACAATGTAGATTAAACATTTCTTTGTGCATGTTGTATACAAATACACCCTAGAATAATGCCCTCTATAAATGCAGAATTACAATATTCCCCAATAACCACAATTACACAATACCTAACTAACTGGGATACTATCTACCCATTAAAATTTTTATATAGGCCTACACATGCACACTGTAATTCAGTTACCCACCCAATAAATATTTGTATTTAATAATTGTTTACCCCCTTTCTATTTATAAAGACTATGTATGCAGTGGTGGTCTTCACAGAAAAAAATGAAGTGGAAGTCGTACCAACAAACTGGTTGAGTTTAGATAAAAAAATAAGTTTCTGGCCCCCTTATAAAAATGCAACCCAAATTAAAAGAGCTGTAGAACACTGTGAAGAGCCCGACGAGGAATGGAATGAGTTCTTTGTTTCGGTTCTCAGAGAGTACGGTAAGTCCATTACATTTATTTACATTGTAATCATTTCTGTTCAACAAGATAAGTCTATAGAATGGTTTGCTGTAGGGCTATACACTAATTCTATACCCACCCCACAGTGATGACCTAAACCTAATACAACCACATTATGACTATCCAATCAGACAGTAACTAGCCAAACCAATTAGCCCTTTGTACTTACCTTGTCTTTACTACTACACTGCTATCTACTCTGCTTTAAGTATTAAACTTACACTGACCCCAGTATTGTTATAAACACATGTTTTGTTTCGTTTTAAGCGACATACGAGAAGGCCAGAAAGAAGCTCATTAAGGCAACAAATAGAGATGACCTTGAAACGACAGATGATGACAGAGCTAGAAAAAGAAAGTGAGTTTTAAGTTAATCCTTTCATGCATGCTGTCCACAAATGTACAGATATTCAAAGGTGGTTTTTACCAATTGAAACTAGTTCCTGATCTCCCAAATAAAAAATGATAGGTTCCTTGGTCCTTTAGCTACAGTATATTTTGATTAGTTTGATATGTTCTGTCTATCAACATTTGTCTTTTATGTTAGTGATAAACACTTGTTCTGGTGTTTAAGCCATTTTGTGTTCATCCAAATAACTCATCCCTCTTAACACAATTTCTCACTTGCCAGTCATCAAACATTTTCTGCCACTATTGTGGCAAATTGATTGAATGCAGATCTCCATTCAGTACATTTTCAGTGAATCGGTGAGGAAACACTGATTCTATTCTATGCAAAAAATACATTACCTTTATGTAGTAAAAGTTAATAAATCAAATTTATTAAAAATGTATTTTTGAAATAGTTTTTTAAACAAGTGCTTGGACGTCCTAAAAATATTTGAATTTTTTTTTTTCCCCCATCATTCTTGCATGGTAGAATTAATAAAAAAGGCAATTCTTTCCAATGGGTCAATTTACTATGATATTAATTTCTCTTTGCTTTTATCTGTCCCACAGACTATCTGCAAAAGTCATGGAGAGCTGGGAAGTAAAATGTTCCACAATTCAACCACCCCCCAAATTTCCATCTTCGCCAGCATTAACACTAAGCACCCCCCTGACACCTACAACAACTTTTAAAGCACCTTGAAAAAGGTATGCAGAATTGAGCAGTATGCATTTCAAATATGTGTGTTGTTCTAAGCTCTAAGGTCTCTTTGAAGGGTTACTACTTCTGCCAGCAAGATCCTGTTGAGCTGTTAATTGTAGTAGACTTGGGTTCCATATGTGATGAACTGGAGTGTCATCTATGAATGTTTAGATGTACCTCTTTCTGTAGGGCTGTGCCGGTAACAGAATTTGCATACTCGGTTAACCATTCTTAAATTAACCACGGTAGACTGCTAAACCGGGGTGGGGTTTGCACATTTTCCTTTGCCATTTTCACTTGCTTCGGTTTTTAGTTGGAAAATTTTTGACGTTTCAGCAACATTGATATCAACAGCAGCTGATGAATGTCCTTTTGCCTGTATTTTATAGTTTTATTGTGGTCTAATATATGAGTGAATCGATGTTGGTGTATATGTCTAATTAGCTGATTGAGCCAGCGTAACTGGTTGCAGCAAAAAACTCCAGGACTTGAGTTGCCCACCCCTGTTCAGTGCAAATCTGTAAAAGGCATATGCTAAACATAATGGCAAAAATCACGGTTCCGTGACACCCGCGACTTCCGTGGCAAATAGACTACCCAGCCTTAAATATATCTGCCTGCCACAATAGCACACAGCAACGTCCCCTCCCCTAGTGCAGCAGAAAAGCCGCATTTCTACTTCAGGAGAATAATATCATCCAGCCCAGTGGTTCTCAAACTCGGTCCTGAGGGACCCCTGTGTATGCTGGTTTTTGTTACAGCCAATCTCTTGCTCAATTAAGGTTGTTGAACACGTGTTTAAATTCTTGCAAAACATCTTTCCCCTTGAACTCATTAACACAATGCAGGTTTGGCTCATTATCATTTCCGTTGTCTTTGAATTGTTCACTGTCTACCATATGGTTAGTTTTAGTAACCAGGTGTCCATAATTTCATCAATTAAGAGCCTATTGATTCACTCAGTCTTTAATTTGATCAGCTAAAGAAAGTTTTACCTCTTTATGTAATAGTGTGTAATGTAGCACAATAAGCACAATGTTTGAGAACCGCTGATCTAGCCTAATGTTACTTTAGTCACAATAAATGTGTTACTAATGTAGGCCACCACCCACCACATATTTAAAGGTTCTTGTGTGTTGCCTGGGAAATAGGAGCTATACTAGTGTCTTACCATGATATGCTCAAATAAATTAATGACCTTTTTTTAAACCGACGGTTAATAATTTTTTGCCGTCATAGGGGCATGCTACCTGGGTTAACCAATTGCCGGCACAGCCCTATTTCTGTACAGTAATGTCATGCAGATCAATCTGTATGTTATTAATTACACAGATCACAAACAACAGATGAAAACACAGCATCTCCTGAAATACCCCAGACTCCTAACCCCACCAGTCCTAATTCCATCCTCCTCCACCCAGTGTTCCTGTCATCCGGGTAAATACATATTTTGCTTTCCTCATCACACAAAATGTCATTAGACAGTACACTTCACCAATTTAATTTTATATCTGTAAAATGACCATATACAAACTAACCCTATTCTTTATCAGCTTTGAATTTTATCCCAACACTGCACACTACATACTGTCCAATGAATTATGGTGCTCACTGTGACACATTTTGTGTTATTTTGGTTCTGTACTCTAGCACTTTGAGTTTGAAAGGATACAATGAGGTTGAACTGAACTGAACTGTTTAGAAATTATAGAACCTTTCATACATAGTCCCGTCCCCCCCCTTTTTCGGGCATCAAAAATATTGGACAGTTTAACATAATGTAGAATAAAGCAATCATTTTTAATATTTGGTCACATATCCTTTGCATGCCATGACTTCCTGATGTCTGTTACCCAACAATATCAAAAGACTCTTGGGGCTCTATTTTAATAAACCAAACGCAATGGTGAACGCAAGAGTAAGCGCTTGGCGGTATCGCTCTGAGGCCGTGTCAGTGAGAAATTAGGTAATTTCATGAAGGCAATCTTGGCGCACCTTATGGCGGTATTGCTAAAAGGCTGGGTTTAAATGTCCAAGGTGTGTCTCTATGGTAGCCAATCAAATTGTTGTTCTCATGCTTTAAAAAAAAGCCAGTTGGAACACAATCGCTCCATGCAATTTCATAATGAGCAACCCAAACGCACTGGACCGTCAACTTGGATGTGTGTATGATTCTACGTGGGAACATGCATTGAAATGTTCATTTTAAAAGCTGATCCGATACTTATCATTTATCTAGCCCTATTAAACCGCTCAGCCAGTTGATTTCTCTTTGCTCTGGCTGTGATGGGGACCGCGACCACTGGTGCAGGTGGGGCAAGCTAATTGTGTCGCATGTCACCTGGACATTGATGGAATGTGTTCCTTTGCGATTGACGAAAACTATTGCATGCTCGGGTGGTGCGCGGATTTGTATGTGCGTGCAGTTGATAGCACCAAGCACCCCGGGGAACCCACACTTGAGAAAAAATGCGAGTTTTGACTTTTTACTGCATTCATTGTCCGTATAGTTGAGGAAGGACACCCGCTGAAAGTATATCCTTTCTGTGTATTGTGTAGTGGTAGGCTTATGATTCAACTGTGCCAATGTGTAATTTATATATTATAGTCTATTGGCCTACATGATCGCAAGTTTCTTGTAAGCTGTCCTGTTTTATTCTAGTAGTTTAAATTAAAATTAATTAATAATAATAATTATAGGCTATTAGTTCATTAAATGGAAGTGTAATGTTGGCATCACCTATAGACACTACATAGAACTACATGACTAATAAGTTGCCAAATTGCCAGAGTCTATTGCGTTGCCGCTAAGAGGTGGTTCCAGCTGATCATAACGCAATGGGTTTTCGTTGGTTCAAATTGTCACTGCGCCAAAAGTATTTTAGAACACGCCCCAGACAGCGCCACCCATCCCACTGCAGCGCAAGCGAAAGGATGTTATGTTGAGAATTTGTTGATCCTAGCGGTATTGCTGAGAAACGCCATAGCGCCAGTTTTAAGACATTGATGCTGTCAACAAGCTTGCGTTTGACTATACCGTCCCCTTGCGCTGGTTTGCGCCGGTTTGAAAATAGAGCCCTTGATATCTTATTTTCTGGTACTCCTACAAGTGATACGTACAATGTACGAAAGGTTCTATAATTTCTAAACGGTTCATCCGATATGGATGAAAATACCCTCAAATTAAAGCTGACAGTCTGCACTTCAACCTTGTCATTGTCATTGTATCCTCTCACACTCAAAGTGCTAGAGTACAGAACCAAAATAACAATAAATGCGTCACTGTCCAATGAATTATGGTGCTCACTGTATGATGCATCAGTAGCACAATAAATGGTAAAATCATATTTTGCATTAAGAAAATGAAAACAATAGACTGCACTATTCACAAGATATTAACAGTTTGATCAATGTACTTACATAGAAAGAGATCGACAAATCTTTAAGGTGCTGGAGGAGATCAAGGCACAAGTGCACCAAAGCACCGCCATCCTCCATGCCATATTGAAAAGGTAACCTCTGCAGGACTCCTTGCCAGATGTCTCTTTCAGATTTCCTTTGAGAACAAGAGAGGCAACATCAGCAACTTAGAGGAAATCCTGAAAAGCAAAACAAAAGAGAATGCTCTGGTATGTAAATCTCTTATACATATCAACATGACATTGAAGAGTAATAAGAATTTATAGAGCAAATGGTGAGAAATTTCTTTTTGGTTTTGCGAGGGTCACCATGACTGACATGCTTTAGAAAAAATGGTGACTAGTTGTCGCGAGGTGAGCACCACCGCTCCCGTGCAGAGACAGTAACCAGGCAGGATTTCCAGAGAACACGGTTTTATTTGTGGCTTTCTCTGCGTTTTACACACACACACACACACACACACACACACACACACACACACACACACACACACACACACACACACACACACACACACACACACACACACACACACATTAATTCCGGCCTCCGCTCTCCTCTCCGCAGATGTTCCGGCCGGCTTTATGCACTCAGGCTCACTGTCGAACAATCAAGGCAATTGGTTAATTGATACAAACAATAATACAATCAATCGTTACCAATTGCATGATTCCCGAGAGCTGTGTCGGCTCCACAAACCACACGCGTTCACTCTCTCTCTTGCCGGCAGCGCCTAAAACCACGCCCCCCTACCCACATACCCCCACCGCCCGACTTAGGCCGGGAAGCCATCCGGCCGATGACCGACCCCCCCCTCCTCCTCCCCCACCGGGCGAGAGAGAAAGTCCGCCACCACCATCTGCGCTCCCGGCCTATGAATCACCTTGAAATTAAAAGGCTGTAAAGCCAGATACCAACGAGTGATTCGGGCGTTAGTATCCTTCATGCGGTGAAGCCATTGGAGGGGAGCATGGTCCGAACAGAGGGTGAATGGGCGACCCAGTAGGTAGTAACGGAGGGACCCGACCGCCCACCGAATGGCCAGACACTCTTTCTCGACCGTGCTGTACTTAGCTTCGCGTTGTGAAAGTTTCCTGCTAATGTACAGCACTGGTCGGTCGACCCCCTCCACCTGCTGCGTCAAAACGGCCCCCAGCCCTCTGTCTGATGCGTCTGTCTGCACATTAAAAGGGAGAGAGAAGTTAGGGGTGAACAGGAGCGGTTTCCCACAAAGAGCTTCCTTCACCCGCTCAAACGCCTGCCGGCACAATTCCGTCCACTGGACCGGATCTGAGGCACCTTTCCGAGTCAAGTCGGTTAGGGGACTGGTCAGCTCCGAGAAGGCAGGAATAAACCTTCTGTAGTAGCCAGCCAGCCCCAAAAACCTCCTCACCTCTTTTTTTGTCTTGGGTCGGAGGCAGGTCGCAATCGCTGCGGTTTTGTCCACTAGAGGCCGCACCTGTCCACTTCCCAAGTGGTACCCCAAATACCGTACCTCCGCTCGGCCAATTGCACACTTCTTTGGGTTAGCCGTGAGCCCCGCCTGTCTCAGGGACTCTAACACCGCCCCCACATGCCGCACATGCTGAGCCCAGCTGTTGCTGTGGATGATAATGTCATCCAAATAGGCTGCAGCGAAAGCAGCATGCGGACGCAGTACCCTGTCCATGAGACGTTGAAAAGTGGCAGGGGCCCCGAATAACCCAAACGGAAGTGTCCGAAATTGGTACAACCCGTCCGGAGCGGAGAAAGCCGTTTTTTCCTTGGACTCTGGAGACAAGGGAATCTGCCAGTAGCCCTTGGTTAAATCCAGTGTCGAAAAAAAACGAGCTGTGCCCAGCCGATCCAAGAGTTCGTCGACCCGAGGCATTGGATAGGCATCAAAACGTGACACTTCGTTCACCTTACGATAGTCTACACAGAACCGAATAGACCCATCCGGCTTACCCACTAGCACGATGGGACTATTCCAGGCACTGTTAGACTCCTCTATTACCCCCAATTCCAGCATTGCCTTTATTTCTGCCTGAACCAATTTCTTTTTATGTTCCGGTAGTCTATAGGGCCGTGAACGCGCCGTCACGCCCGGGGTTGTCTCAATGTGGTGGCTTATGAGGTTAGTGCGACCTGGTAGAGGGGAAAACACATCCGCAAACCGCTTTTGCAACAAGGCAAGATCCGCTCTCTGATTCGGTAGGAGATGGCTATCCGAAAGGGGTGAGGTTTGATCGGTAGAATTTGGTACCTCAGGCCCCAGCTCATCTCTCTCCTGATCCACCGTGACCAGAGAGACCGGTACCACCTCTTTCCATGCTTTTAGTAGATTGAGGTGATAAATCTGTTTCGCCCCCTCTCTATCAGATCGCACCACCTCATAATCGACTTCCCCCACTCGTCGTGTAACCACGAAGGGTCCTTGCCACTTGGCGAGTAATTTTGTGCTGGACGTCGGGAGTAATACCAGGACTTTATCTCCCGGTGAAAATTGACGTAGCTTAGTTCCTCTATCGTAGTGCTTCTGCTGACGTTCCTGAGCCTCGAGCAAATTCTCCCGTGACAATCTACCCAGTGTATGGAGTTTTGCTCGCAGGTCCATGACGTACTGAATTTCGTTTTTACTGGGACTTGGACCCTCCTCCCAGCTTTCCTTAACTAGATCCAAGACACCCCGTGGTCGTCTACCGAACAGCAATTCAAAGGGAGAAAATCCCGTGGAGGCCTGGGGAACCTCTCGCACTGCAAACAAGAGAGGAACTAACCACTTATCCCAATTTCGGCTATCATCGTGTACGAACTTCCGAATCATAGACTTCAAAGTCCTATTAAAACGCTCCACGAGCCCATTTGTTTGCGGATGGTATACGCTGGTTTTAATAGACTGAATCCCCAATAATTCATATAATTTGCGTAATGTGCGTGACATAAAGGAAGTGCCTTGATCCGTCAGAATCTCTTTCGGGATTCCGACGCGGGAGATTATCTGAAACAAAGCCTGCGCAACACTCTTAGCCGAGATATTGCGCAACGGCACTGCTTCGGGATACCTAGTTGCATAATCCACCAGAACTAACACAAATCGGTATCCCTGCGTGCTTCTGTCAAATGGCCCGATGAGATCCATGCCCACTCTATCAAAAGGGACCTCAATTAACGGTAGAGGGCGCAACGGCGCTTTTGGGATGGCCGGGGAATTCACTAGCTGACAGTCTGGGCAGGACGCACACCACCGACGTACGTCCGCCCAAATGCCCGGCCAATAGAATCGGGCCATTATCCGGTTTAGTGTTTTCTCATACCCTAAATGACCAGCCATGGGGTTGTAATGAGCCGCCTGGAAAATCATTTCCCGGCGGCTTTTAGGTACCAACAACTGGGTCATCTCCTCACCTGTCTGAGGGTCACGACTCACTCTGTACAATCTGTCCTTAATGATTATAAAATATGGGTGAGAGCGTGCAGCGTCAGGGCGCACCAGCTGACCATCCACATATACGACCTGATCAAAGGCAAAGCGTAGGGTGTCGTCGCGAGACTGCGCGAGTGGGAAATCCTCCACGGGGTGAAACACCGGCACCTGGGGAGTCTCCACCGGAGGCTCTCCCGGAGCCGTCCCCCCCCCCCGGCAGTGTCGGGCGACCCACCACACGTCAACTGCACACACGTCACACTTCCCTAGCGGTCGTGATCGCACCCCCATCAGCTTCTCAGCTACCTGTTTAAACCCCGCCCAATCTGTGCCCAGAATCAGAGGGTGCGAGAGGCGTGAGCTAACCGCAGCCTCTAGAATATGCTTTTTCTCTTTGAAACAAATTTCCACTGGCACTATAGGGTACTTGTGTATATCCCCATGCACACACCTAATAGATACCCAACGTGCCGTCACCAACGCCTCTGGCCGAACCAGGTTCTGTAGGATCATGGACTGCATCGCCCCTGAGTCCAACAGTGCCCGGTGTTCACTCCCTTGCACCCTTACCGGAATGCAGTACGCCCCGTCTAGATCGGGAGCGGAGGTGGGCGGGCCGACGACACGGACCACCTGCCCCACCTCCATGAGCGGACAATCGCGGCGCAGGTGGCCTGGCTGTCCGCACCGCCAACACCCCGGTCCAGGCGTCTGAGGAGCTCCCTGTGGGCCGGACTGCACCGCCACTGAGCCTGAGTGGGGAGAAGGAGGAGACAAAATAAACGGATTAACACGAGGGAAGGAGGGGTTTTGGGGACGGGAAACGGGAAGGGGAAGAGCACGGGTGGTGAACTTTTTCCGGGGCGCTGGCTCCGGTTTCTGCTGCTGGGTGAAGGGGTGTTGTGCCAGGTGGTCCTCCGCCAGGGTGACGGTGGGCCGGTGGCACTGGACCCAGCTGGCCGTATCCGCCGGCAACCCTGCGGTGAAGCGCTCGAGGACCACCTGCTCCACGACTCCAGCTGCGGATCTTATCTCCGGCTGCAGCCAGCGCCTCGCCATGTCGGTCAGCCGCTGGGCGTATGCAAATGGCCGGTCCTCTCCCGTCAGGGTGGTCTCCCGGAAGCGACGTCGGTGATCCTCCGGGCTGAACCCCATTCGGTCGAGGACCGCCTTTTTTATATTCCGAAAATCCTTCCTAGCGGCTGCCGGCAGTCCATGCGCCGCCTGTTGCGCCTCCCCTGATAAGAGGGGCAGGAGACGTACCGACCACTCTTCCAGTGGCCACCTGCACGTCTCCGCTGCCACCTCAAACGCCTCGAGGAAGGCCTGAGCGTCATCGTCCGCTGTCATCTTTGGGAGGTGAAATTTCCGGGACGAGACGCTCTGCCCTCCCCTGGAACCCCCGGCAGCAGCCAGTTGTAGCAGCGCCTGCGTCTGGAGGCTAGACTGCTCTCGCAGGGCTTGCATCTGCTCGGCGTGAGCAGCCGACTGTTGTACCTGCATAGCAGCTAGCCCCTCCAGCAATTTTCCCAGCGCTGCTACGGAGGTTGGCTGCTCCGGCTGCTCCTGGCTGTTATCCATTGCTTTTTTTTTTTTTTTTAAAAAAAAAAAAAGAAATCCTGCTTTTCTGTCCTCTGCACCGTTTTCGCCTTTCTTGTTCCCCGTACGGGCCACCACTGTGGCGAGGTGAGCACCACCGCTCCCGTGCAGAGACAGTAACCAGGCAGGATTTCCAGAGAACACGGTTTTATTTGTGGCTTTCTCTGCGTTTTACACACACACACACACACACACACACACACACACACACACACACACACACACACACACACATTAATTCCGGCCTCCGCTCTCCTCTCCGCAGATGTTCCGGCCGGCTTTATGCACTCAGGCTCACTGTCGAATAATCAAGGCAATTGGTTAATTGATACAAACAATAATACAATCAATCGTTACCAATTGCATGATTCCCGAGAACTGTGTCGGCTCCACAAACCACACGCGTTCACTCTCTCTCTTGCCGGCAGCGCCTAAAACCACGCCCCCCTACCACACTAGTTTTTTCTGCTAATTATTTGTTATTGCAAATGAAATTAAACATTTTTGAATTCAAGTGGCCTCTCCTGTTTCAATGTAATAGACTATGCATCTGTCAACAATCGGGGGGACGACAGCAAAGGACATCATGGGCAGGCTGATGAGGCACATTCTGGTCAACGAATTGGCAACAAGTTTCAACTGGGTAGGAAGCGGAAATAAGAGCCCCTTCTCTACCCTAAGAATTATAAGTTCAATAAAAGGTATGTCATAATGTACGGAAAGGGTCATTCCATGCCATTTGACACACAATGACACCCAACATCTCAGATTGTTCTGAAATGTTTCCAGTAGTTAGAAAAAGTTAAGAAACAGTCATGCAACTTTATGTTGTAAAAATATACATTTTATCTTTGAGAAATCAAGATAATTGATTGTGCCAGAAATTGACATTTTAGCTTGGTATTGTTCACATAATATTAAATATAGTACCCTAAATCTAATAGACCAAAATCCTTCCTAACGATTAAGTAATAAGGAAGCCAAATAAATGGTCAAAATCCACCCACGGACCTGCCAAACCCCATCATAATCCCACCTGATTCTAATAAGTGATTATCTTATACTTATCTGTTTCTATCTACAGGACATATTTCAGAACAATCCGAGATAGTGGGTTTAGAAATCCACTTTGTGTGAAATTAAATTGAATGATCCAAAATGTTAAGACTAACAGTATGATATTTTTGGACTGAAATAATGATTCAAACTGAACCAAACTCTTAGCTGCAGCAAAAAAGCATGGAGTTACAGAGGCTGAGTGCGAGTGCCACATTAAGCAATGGCTGAAGCACAGCAGTGACCGAGATGGAGGGAGAAAAAACAGGCAACACAAGGCCGTAGAAGGTAACCCTAGTTATCAGAAAGAGCTTTCATATATGGACGGTTACATTGTGACATGTTGAATCACTACACTTAGTTTTCAACAGCAGCATCATTCAAGAGGGTGATCTCTGACACAACCGACTGACTAAAGAAGGCAGTAAGTTCCATTGTTGAATTCTCTAAAATGCACAATATGATTAAATTAAATGTATTAATTTATTTTACATTTTTTGTTACAGATTACATCACCCGACCCTGGATCTTCTTTTTTTTTACATAGTTTTTTGTATTACATAATGTGTAATATTTCTAATTCTTGTTTATTGATCATTCTTTATTTAATTGTTGATTGTTTAACTAAACATAATATATCATATGTAAAATGTATATATTGTGGTACACTTGCTGGGGTATGGAGTGTCCACGAGACTGAAAAACAATAATTTCACTGTCCACACTGAACGAATTGAATTTCAAAAGCTTTAATGCTGTTTGATGGGGAAAATAGGTAGCTGTCACTTTAAATAACAGTGTCCAATCCGCAATCGATGTCCGGAAGCAGGGGTCGGCACACAGAGACGGATTCTCAGACGGTCCGGCATTGGGCGAGGCGGGGGAAAGTCAGGCAGGCGAGGGTGAAACACAGGGCGGGTTTTCAGACGGTCCAGGGCGATAGCACACAGCACGTTCCTCCTACGAATCAAACACAGGGCTTTTTCTTTTTCTTTTTCTTTTTCTTTTTCTTTTTCTTTTTCTTTTTCTCTCTCTCCCTCTCCGGTTTGATTTCGCGCAGCTGGGCTCTGCTGATTCTACACAGGTGAGCTGCGTTGTGTCCTCAGTGCTAACTTGGTGCTAATATGGGCTTCCGCGGCACGACAGGGAGAAGCACATATCGGCCATTTACCACCACTCCTCTCGGGTGCTTCTGCCGGTTGCCACAATATATATATATATATATATATATATATGTAGATCAATTAATTATTCTTGTGCATTTTATTTTACTATCCCATGCATTTCATTACTTAATGTGTTTGTATTATAAGTAGTTCTTTGTGTATTTAATTGTTGATACTTTGTCATAAAATATATATTTCTGTTCAAAAAACTGTATGCAGCTGATCAGTTAATTATCCCTATGCCAACATATTTGGTAATACAAGCCCTGCTGCGTACAAGATAATCAGGTATGTATCTTTAAAAAAAAAAATAAGATGCATTTATTCATTATTTACAGATTTAACATTTTTGGTCCAATCCAGCAGTAACAGATGCTTTAACAGATAAAGGTCTTAAAGATCAGTTGGCTACCATGGTAATTGAGGTCGTCTGGAACAGGAAATGTGAACCCCTGCAGCTTTCCAGGACCATGAGTGAGTGGCTTTCCACTGACCTAAATGATGACTGCACTCTTTACAAACTTTCTATTTGTAAATGTATTCTAAAATATAGGCCATACAATTAACTATTTAAAATTTTCATTGGCTTGGTCTTGATTAAGCTGATATTTAGACTAACTGTAGTGTATTAGTCTCCCCTCAAACAAATCCACTGAAATCCGAACTGCCAGGAAATAACCATGGACCTGAATGTTTACTTGAGGTTTATGATTTATAGGCTAATGCATGTACCCTACAACTGCTTCAGTTTTTCCGTAAATAATGACAAGATTGAAATGTACTTACCATGTTTAAAAATGATGTTTTGGTCATTTTCATCCGAAGTAATATTCCTGCTGATCCTCTTCTGAGTGAAAACCGTGACCGTTAGGTTCGTGAGCGTTGCGGGAAAATTTGAACTTTGGAGAGGTAACTGTAATTCGAGTCATAGGCTACGATTAATAAATTGTGTTGAAAGCGCTACCCATGCCGATTGGCTCCACATACCTTCAGAAGCCAAGCATGAGATTAATAAATGCATTGTTAATAACATGCACGAGTGCTTCGAATTATTGTCATTGATGACTTTCTTTTGTTATAGGGGGTTGGCCGGTCTACGAATATGAAGTCCATTGAGGTGGGATTTAGCCAAACTGCAAACTTCATGTTAATCAGATAAATTTATGAAAAATGCTGTCACATCTGTAGGTAACTCCTCTCTCTCTCTCTCTCTCTCTCGAACTTTGTGGAAGAGCGTGCAGATGCCACCGGCGCGCCAGTGCACGATGCAAAAGCAATACGTCTGTTTCCATCTATAAGGTGGGATATCCTAACCCTAAACACTTATCTTCGTGGAACATTGTGGACTGTTTAGTCGTACCTGTCTGACTGGTCAAAGGGGAGGCGAACCATTGTTAAGCTGTGTAGCCAACCTGCCTAAAAATAACCAGAGAGTTTATGCACAACAACACTTTGAACAGTCACTTATATCCCACAAAATGTCAAGACGGTTAGGCTAATCAAACGTGCAGCAGCTGCGCTCTCAGTGCCAGATTTACTAAGGAAATAGTCGGGAAATGGCGCAAATGTGTCGGTCATTATTTACCCTTTATTTTACCAGGCAGGTAAAAATTAAGAAATCTTATGTACAATGACGGCCATCATCTTGTTGATAAACGTGCGCTAAATTTAATCAGTGCCGTAGGCTGTTTGTGACTTGCTAACTAAGTAACCAGCTGTAAATAAGCTAACGTTATACAATTGACCATAAATCAAAACGTACCATTTTGGCGGCATTTCCTAGGATAATTCTGTCCCTTTCTGTTTGTAAATGGTTTCCCAGCATTTTTCAGTAGACTAATCCTTTAGAAATTTCCATGCGTTTCTGTCAATAAAAAAATAGTCACGCACGAAGCTACACAACAGATCAAAAACGGTGCTGCTCACACCAGTGCTGACTGACAGCTGACAAAATGCGATACAATGTCAACAACGCTGAGCAATTAGTCAGAGTAGACGGCGCTACTCAGATAAACAACCATTTGCGTAACGTTACTTTCGGCCAAATTCATCGACCACAAACGCCTCGGTTCCGCAGTCTGTGCTCGCCTCTCCGTCACCCATGCAGCTAAGTGACGATGGCCTGCTTTAATCCGCGATATTACGAAGGGGTTGGGGTCAAATTTGATTAATGTCCACGAATGTAAAGCAGACAGGCTTTTTGCCCAGAGCATTTTACGGGACTTGCTGTCTGTGTCATTTGCAGCTGAAAACCTCCTTTCGCACTCGGTCAAGGTAGGGATGTGAATTTGGCTGTCGATCATGATTTTGGACAATGTCTTACCTGCCTGTGTACCCTGCATCTTCCAGTCCCTGAATTCCGACACTGTGTTATTTGTTTTCTCTTCCATTTTTAAAAGAAATAATGAAATGTTGAAGTGGCGCCAATATACGTTATCTAAGTGTGAGAACGTAAACGATTTTCACAAAGAAAAAATTCTTGCTCTCTACACAGCGCCTCCCTAGGGTTGGCCGACAACTGCAGTAGGCTACGTCTGGGGAAAATGGTATAATCCACCATAGGGGTGGTCAAATTTGTAATATACAATATTACGTCGCAGATCAACATTTAAATCTTAAAAATTGAATTCAAATAGATGTATTAAAACAGACTCCCCCAAAGAGTTCCCCTGGTGAATCTCCAGGGGCGCTCTCGTCACATCCGGGGGTTTAGCTCCCCTGACCGCCGTAATTTGCACCTGGCCTAGATAATTAAAATTCTGTTTAAATACATAGCATAGCATAAATGCATCTGTTTAAATACACGTAAGAGGCTGACAATTAGCCGAATATACCCTATAAGAGCCAGCTGCAGGGTCGGAGAAGCCTCACACTTGATAGAAGCCTCACTACATGAACATGAAATGCATTGAGAGTCCGAATCTCGTATTTATTTGTGTCCAAAACAAACTGTGACCAAAACAATTTACATCTATACATAACCATCTAAGAGTCTATATATTACAGTAACAATCTAGTACTATGTATTGCTGTAACAATCTAATATGATATATTACTGTAATAATGTAGTAAGTCTATTATATATTAGGCTACCACAACACAAGATGCCTTTAAATCTTAAGGATTTAGAGGCAGATTAATAGCCTATTTCCCAATTACCCTCATATGACTTGTTAATGATTTGTTAATTATACTAGATGATTACAGTAATGAGTAGACTATTAGATAGGTTTTTAGTAAAAAAAAAAAAAAAAAAAAAGGATCATATGAGGGTCATTGGGAAATAGGCTACGAATCTGCCTCTAAATCAGCGGTGGGCAACTCCAGGCCTCGTGGGCTGGTGTGTATGCATGTTTTTACTGCCACCAGTTACCACAGCTCGATCAGCTAATTAGTCATACACACAATCACGATTCACTCGTAAATTACAGAACGATAAAACGCTACAATACACGCATACCGGCACAAGAACATTCATCAGCTGCTGTTCATATCGCGGATATGTAGATTAAAATATCAGATCATGTAAACGATTGGGCTAATTAAATAATTGTTAACTGGTGGCAGCAAAAACCTGCATACACACTGGCCCGCGAGGCCTGGAGTTGCCCACCCCTGCTCTAAATCCTTCATGTAAGATTTAAATGCATCTAGACTTAGGCTAATACATTACAGTAATGTATCATATTAGATTGTTACAGCAATATATATAGTACTAGATTGTTACTGTAATATATAGACTCTTAGATGGTTATGTATAGATGTTAATTGGTCACAGTTCGTTTTGGTCACAAATAAATAGGCTACGAGGTTTGGACTCTCAATGCATTTCATGTTCTCTGCTTTAATTTCCATGTAGCCATGCTTCACCATTTGGAAGGATCACATTATTATTTTACCATTGATTTGTTAAAGGGTAACTACAATTTTGAAAATTAAGATTTTTTTAGCTGTAAACGTGTTTGTATGCCTACCTTATAATGAAACTTATTCATCCATTCCGTTATTTCAACAATTCTGAAATAATAACATAAATCAGGAGAAACTGGTAGAAAAGAGTCTTTGTGCTGCCCCCAACGGTTGAAATTTCCTTTCTGCTCCCCACACTGCCCCTGCCCCAATCGTGATGTCAGAGTACCTGTCATGAACCTGAACATGGGCTGAACCCAAGTGCAACGACTAGGAGGCAGAGGTACAAGAAAAGGTTGTTTATTTAGAGCTTGGGGCAGTCCCAAGCTGTACACAGAATAAACACAGATATAGAAAGTCCGGAGATTCTCCGGGACTTCAAATTACTCCAAGCCGGAGCTGGACTTGAACTGGAACACAGGATTGTTCCAAACCGGAACTGGACTTTGAACTGGAACCCTGGATAGTTCCAAACCGGAACTGGACTTTGTACTGGAACCCTGGATGTTCCAAACCGGAACTGGACTGAACAGGAACTGGATCGGGTCACACCGGAACTGGACTAGACTGGAACACTGGGTTGTTCCAAACCGGAACTGGACAAGACTGGAACTGGATTGTTCCAAACCGGAACTGGACTGTGCGGGTCACTCAGGAATGTCCCCACACCGGGACAGGACTAGACGGATCACCCGGGAGTCGTTCCAAGCCGGAACTGGACTTCGCGGGTCACTCAGAAATTGTTCCAAACCGGAACTGGACTTGGCGGATCTGGACAGACGGGACAGATAGGGGGAGCGCTAGGCATCCAATAATTTAAGCTTCAAACTTTTCTCCTGAAGCGAGGGAGGACATGGATAACATGTATGGATGGATGATTGAACAGAGCAGAGTGTGAGGAATGTATGCCGAAATGGAAAGAGGAGATAGGCTGAGGCAGGAGTGGAGAAATGGAGTGATACAAACGGAGGGAACACGCCCAGTCTGCAGCACGGGGAAAGACACGGACAATGGAAGTCAAACATGACACGGAGGGAAAGGGCAAAATACGGAAAACGGACAGGATGGGAACGGAACGTTACAGTACCTCCTTGGAGGTACCTCTATATCATATGGATAATTGTTGTCGCCCACAACGGAAACAGCCGGCACCTTTACTTTCGTTTCGGCTCCACATTTTTAAAACGGAACAACATTGCGTCCTGTTCATAAACTCTCTTATTCCACCTAAATAGTCCGTTAAAATATGTTTCTGAAGATATTTGAGGTGAGAAATAGGCCATGCGGTTGCTGAATCTTGATTCATATTTGATGTGCAACGTCTAGTTTGACAATTTGATCAGAGTTATACTTAATCACTTGTACAATGTACGTTAACATACAGCTCCTCCGCCCCCACCCCTCTCCATCGCTCACCCCACAAAGTATTTTTCAAAATTGTTTCGTGGGCGGAGACAGGCTGAAACAGTGGGGTTAGTTACCCTTTAATGAAAAATACATAAAGAGGGATTTCTCTCCAGTTTTATCTGTTGTGTATTTTTATTATAATCAGTAGGCTACATTTAATTCCAATATCATGCAATTCAACCACGCCACAGGCTGCGCTCACGTCACAGGCACATGCACACTTCCCTTTTCAAACCACAGGCTTCGCTCATACAACAGGCTTTGCTCTGGCATGGCTTGCCTCTGGGATTTGGCTACATTCGCACGTTTCCTTGCTCACGCGTGAGGCTTCGATTAAGCGTGAGGCTTCTCCAACCCTACAGCTAGTCCCTTCTCAATATACCTGACTATTCAGTAGGCTATAGCCTTTTATTTTTGGTTTAAAATCTGTTTTAATATGGCAACATGATTAGTAGCCTATACCCTTAAGCTGATGCTACACGGGCAATATTTTCAGGCAATATTGCCGGCAACATTGACAGGCAATGATTGCTGGCAGTTTTCCTATTGATAAATCAATATCTGAACAAGCTTGATCGAGGCGAGCAAAAGTTTGCTACCATCCAATCACAGACGAGAGTTTGGGTCACGTGACACCTGAGTCTTCCAAAAATAAACTTCAACAATGGAAGTGGTGCGATGAAACCGAAGGGATGCTTATCTCTAACTTTATTTATTTATTTATTACTGAGGTAAGTTATATTGATGTATTAGTCTAATGTTGAAATAAAGACCAACTTTTTTTATAAGTTATGGTATTCTTGACTTTTGATTGTAAATAATTAGTTAATTACTCAGTCACCACCGTACTGACGAACCGAGTGACTTTTAACTAGCTAGCTAGCTAGCTAACTTCAGACCGCCTGCTTACTGGTGAATACATCCATGAATCCAAATTTAGAGATACGGTCGATTGAATTACATTGGCAGAAAGCTGTGGTTCTTTCCGTTCCGGGCACATATATAGCCTACCTTTGGCGATAAAGGTTCGAAACGGAGCTTAGAAACACGATCCGCAAACATTTTTTTTTCAGTTATTGCCACATTGCCCATTGCTACAGTGGCCCATACCCATTGCCCATTGCTGTCAATATTGTACAATATTGCTGGCAATATTGCATGAAAATATTGCCCGTGTACCATCAGCTTTAGAGTATATAATATGGGAGCCTTCCCTATCAACCAATCACTGTGGCCATAATAAGCAAGCAGGGGTGCATCCCAAAATGCATCCTCCTTTCCTCCACTACAACCTCCTCTCCTCCGTGCCCCGGAAACCGATTCTTGTGTCCTAAATGTTGCTGATTTCATACTAATTACATATTAATTGTATTAATGTCTCGACGCGAACCACGTTTGTGAATATGTTTTAAGAGTAAACTCTTAACTAGGAACTTTTTGCGCCACATAGGAGAACCCTTAGTGGTATGATAAAATGTTTTGGGAATACGGCCCTGCATGTATTGTAGCGTATGACGAGTGAATCGGGCTGCGTCCCAATGTTTTCACTCCCCACCTCCTTTCCGGCACTCGTCTCCTACAAGGAAGTATGCAAAATAGCCTGTATGTTTCAAGTAACCTACAAGTATTTGCATGTAGGTACAGTATACAATGTAGCCTACCTGACATTTTGGTTTGCGTCGAGACATTAATTAATGTAGGCTAATTAAGATGTAACCAGCAACATTAGATTAAAACACAAAGATCCACAAAAGTTTCCGAATCCGGGGCACGGAGGGGAGGAGGTGGTAGTGGAGGAAAGGAGGATGCATTTTTCGAGTACTAGGACGCACCCTCGGTGTTGTCTATTAGCTGACTGAGCCAGGGTAACTGGTGGTAGGAAAAACCATCATAGGCTACACACCCAGCCCGCGAGTTGCCCATCCCTGCCTAGCTGCACATCTAATTCTATAACAGTGGATCACACTACCTTCTCAGTCAAGCTTATCTCCTGGATAAGGAAGCAAATTTCCCCCAACAACGAGTTGGCTAACGCTAACCTCAGTAAAATTGCATTAAACGTAGGCTACGTGTTGGTAAGAAAAGCAAAGGTAGCCTATCTAAACGTGTAAAAAGCCAAATGGAATACTTGCAACTTGCTCTAAGAATTCCAGCTAATTTTGTAGCCTAATTTTATTTAGGCTGCAGGATGCGATGTTCTGGAATAATAAAAGTAGGCTATGTGTTTGTGTTCATTATTACCCCTTGTCAATACTTTAGCCTACCTTATCCACGGTGGCCGGGTCCGTGTAACGTTTATCAGTTTGATTTCCTTATGCATATAGCCTACCTCAAATTGAAAATTTTAAAATTTGATTCAATATTTAAATTTTCATTTTGAGAGTTGGAAAATTGAGAATTCAAACTCGTTTCTCCCATTTTCTGATTTACCGTTTGTCTTTTGAAAGTTGAAAATTGCATTGTTGGTGTGGGTGGGAAAACGGGTAAAACCTATTTTCTAATATCAACGATAAAGGGACGGACTCACTCAACCATTACCGTAGGGGAGCGATAGTGTCACCAAAATACTTAGGCCTATTTCTTATTGGTGACTGGGGCTTTATTTAGCCTTTTACAGTGCAGGATTAGTGCCAAAAATAAGACTAGGCCTACTCAGAGGCAGGTGGAGCATATAACCTATCTTACTCGAAGCTGTCTAGCGACTGATAAGCCGGCGCTGGTAAATGAGAGGCGGTCTATTGATTCGCCGACGCTCGTAGCTCAGATCATGTGCCTATAGTTTAGCAATGCACTGGATTTGCAACTGACATGGCTGGTCACTAGCATTCCTAGGCTGGTCACTCACATACCTAACCTGGCAACCCACTGGAACACACAAACGCTATGGAAAAAAAAACAGAAAAGCAAACACCAACCAACGCAAAAAACAATTGTCTAAAAATGGCAAATGTACCCTAATCATAAATATACCATTAGGCTATGCGAGTAATTGTGCTGATGTCAGTCAACAGCAACACTAACAGCATCAGTGTTTATCCCAAATTTATCAGCAGTAGCAGAATTGGATAAATCAAACATAAATCTGAAACCTCATCCAATGACACAATGTCTAATAGGCTATAGCCTACATTCCCAGCAATGTTGAATATTAGGATTGTCCCTGTCCAAAAGTGAAATATAGTTCTGCCCCATAGGAATCAGACCAAGATCGCTGGATTTCTAAGCAGCCTACCATTGGGCTACCAAGAAAGATAGCTAGGCTATAGGCTATAGTCTGTGGAATAGGCTATCATAAAATTTAATGCTTGATCATTCAAATCTTTAAACAGATTTTTAACGTGGTAATGAAACCAGTGGACTGTAATTAATCAATTGGAAGCTATGGTTTTTAGTTTTAATGGGGTGAAATGATGTAAATATTTTACTTTGACAAGCCGGTTATGAATTTCTTATCCACGGTGCCCCCCTAGTGGTAGTCGTCGACATCTCAATTACAGTATTCATATTTTTCTGAAATTATAAATTACAGGTTAAACCCCAAAAATTATTCAGTAACCTTCATCTTGCCACAGTCACAGACAATAAAATGCATAAAACGCACCGTTTCTACATGCTAAAAAAATCATGTTCAGATAAGAAAAATAATAGGCTACGCTATATTATTAAAAAGTTATAAACAAAATTTCGGTTAGGCTGCAGTTCACCAATGTAGTATTATGTAGGCTACTCGATTCTGACGTCGTAGTTTGCAGCAAGTATTTTGATCATGTTTTGATATGGGTCAGATGAAGGAGTAGCCTATTAAAGAAAGTTAGTGTCATCACTGAAACATCTTAAGTTAGGAACGGCGACTACAGTGGCTGGGTGGGGAAAATGTATGATTGAGGCGAGGCCCGTTTCATGTGAAACGAATGAAACATATAAAGGCCTAGGCTATACGTGTATACTTTTTTTCTTCTTTTTTACATCTCCGCAGAACACATGGAAATCAAGGAGTGATAACGACACTTTAGCCTAAACCACCAAGTGTGTACCTGTATGTCTGAAAATGACTGTATAAACTATGTATATAGTTTACTGGCTACTGCAGATTATTTTAAAGACATTATTGCGAGTTGGCGAGAATGTCCATATGGAACCTATTGTACTGATCCAGTTATGCCAATAAAATTGCTTTGACTTTGAGTTTGTTCATTCATTTTATAGGCTAGGTTTATATATTATAGAAAGCATATAAGCCCGTCCAATCATCTTATTTTTGTAGAATGTAGGCCAATACTCAACCGCACTAGCCAATGGTTTCAACAAAACTGAAAAAAGGTTTTAAAATGAAATGTTCAGAGTTGCCTATATGCGCCTGTACGGCCAAATGGTCGTTTTGCCGACGTCACTTACCGACGTCGGGCCAACCAAAGTTGTGACGTTCCACCGACGTCGGCCCGATGTAAGCTTGCTAACTGGGTTGCTAGCATTATGCCACTAGTCATAGCTAGATCGGTATGTTATCTACATTGGAATAACGTTGGATTTAATTTGAGGGATTGTCTGGCAGATCATTTTTGGAGATGCAACGACGTTAACAGAAATTAGTAACGTTAATGCACATGCTAATGGAACCTGACTAAAACAACAGGGATTTTGTGGTCGGTGAATGTGTTGTAAGGAACGAAGTTAACGTTGATTACATTATATTGGTAGGCTATACACGGTAATAAAACGTTAGACCTAACTAAGGGTTTGTATGTCTGTAACTTTAGCGAAATTATATATTGGCCTTTACATTAATGTAAGAACTTGTCGTTTGCAAGGTAACCTTAGCTACGTTACATTGCAGCGTGGGCAACTTAGAATTGCTTACCTTGGGTGAATTTCATAATCGGTGACGACAAAGACAATAATAACATTGTCATAAAAGTGGATTTGCCCCTCAATATTATCCCCTAATGAGCATAGTTCTTTTGAATGATGTAATGCTTGATACTTCGGACACGAATCGGATTCTCTAGCAGAGCAGCAGTAAGCTACATAGCCACGACATTTTCCAAGTGGGCGACCTAGTGAATGACAGAGCGCTGTGTGGGGTTAAGTTACAAATTCAGTCCGATGCTTTTATGGCCTACCTTGTATTAATGTAGCTATCGTTTAATGAGTCTTGAAACGATATTACGTGACATTTTTATGTGAAATGATAGAGAACGCATCTCAGAAATGTATAAAAAAGAGCTTCCTACAACGATTATTCAGGTGCAAAAGCAGTAGTTTTAATTTTTTAAAATTAAAACAAGCTAGCTGCTGCACAAAACAAAGATGGCGACGGCGACAGTTTTTGGAAAATATTCTGTGGCATCAGAGATGGCATGTTCTATTGGCTGAAGTAGCATCACGTGTGCACTTCCTTATAAAGACAAAACCATGACATTCACATCCTTAGTTCTGTGGAGTATATATAAAAAAGCATTATGTCATGCACGTCGTTCATCGTGCCTGTGTGTATCATGCAGTCTATGTATGACTTTGATAACACTTTGTTATTGGTGGATGAGATGTCGTTATTGGGTGATCAGATGTTGTTATCCAATGGGGAAAATTATTATTTGTGGGCAAGGAACATTTGTGATGACGAATTCAACAGGAGAATGGGAAGAAGAAGCGGAAGAGGAAGGAGAAAAACGGCAAAAATAACCCAAGTTTGGGGCTTTATTGTGTGGATGTGTGAAGTTGCATCTGAATTATGTGTGATTACATGAGGTCAGAACGTGAAGAAGTTAATGTTTTTAAGGGCTGAGAGTCTGTGGTCATTGTGGTTATTTCTGTAGGAAACCCTGAAAAGTGCCAAACTCTCGGTGCTGTATAGGTATGGGGCATGCCCCACCAAGCCGTAACTTGGCGGATGGCATACCTGCCATCCCAATAAGCATTTGCCATGCCCTAAGTGACAAGTATATACACCATAGACTATATTATGTACAATAACATGCAAATAAAATAGTATTTCACCATCTGCAAAATGCTGCCAAATGTTCTATCTTCAATGTAGCCTACATCAAAAATGTATTTAATGGTTACACTACAGTATGTGAAATGCACTCAAAATGCAAAAATAACAATATGTCTTTAAATTAAAAAAATTAAAAAATAAATAAATATAGTGGGGATGGGTGTCAATCAGAAGGTGAATTCAAGAGTTTTGCCAGTTGGGGTAAATGGTAAAGCCTATTATTAGAAAGACAGTGCCAGAGCAACAGTCTGAATTCACACTTCACCTGTGACTTTGCCCTGAATATTTTAGAATCCCTGACTTTTTCCACCTGCTTTTAAAAAAAGATTTGGACTGAACCCATGGGGTTGTGACTAAGGGGATCCTAGCACTTATGTTGTTAGGCCAAAACAAGCTTACCCAGCTATGGCCTCAGCCTAACCATTATGAGGAAAGAGCTTCAACTGATCCAGGGTTAGTGCTTCAGGAAGAGATAAATCTACATGACCACAGAGGTCTTTTCATAACCTAAATCTCTTGTGTTGTCCCGAGAGGGCCCAAGTGAAAAGCACTGGTGGCCTCCAGCTGCTTATTAGGGAGAAGATTGTGAGTCCTACATTCATCACTTCACACTCATGGCTGACATGGGGATTGTTGATAAGGAGCAAAGCATGTGAGCAGACTGGAGTGCAGAATTAGAGCTCTGTGCACTACGTTTTTCATGGAGTGTTGCGTTGGATGTCAGGGTCTTCTCAGTCGCTCCCTACAATCCAGCACTGTATCCCCGTAAGCATAGCACATGCTCTGCCTGCCCAGCATGCAATTGCATGCCACCTGACAAGCTGAAGAGCTTCGCTTTAGTGGAAGATCAGAGAGAATCCATTGACAAGCCAGAGGGGTCCAGAGTAGTTTCCTTCTTAGACAGTCAAGCATACTGCTCAACTCAATCCTGGAAGCCCTATGGCAGATATTAGATTGCTGTTGCTGTCTCAACACTTCTTTCTGAAACATAGTCAGAAAGATGTGCATTTCTTTCACCAGCACAATACAAAAACATAGCTGCTGATCTCAGAACAGAGGAATTTTAAAAAGTGAATCAATAGAAGGCTATGTGAGCCTTGTGTTTTCAAATAGTAAACACAGGCCACATCCAAACAAAATCATACATGGTTGCCACACATCTGTGTGGTAATTACAAACCAAATGGGGCTTGACAGAGGCACCACCTCACTTTCAACTGAGACTATTCCTCCCAAATGGAAGAGTAATACAATTAATACATAGTTCAAATCCAAAATGTAAAGCATATAGATGTAAATACTGTCATGGTTAGTGGCTGTCTCCTTTTGTTTCTACCATTGTTTTCCGTTTGGCGTCGTCTGAAGCTCTATCGGATTTTTTCTTTGGATCTCTCCGGGTCATTATCTCCGACACCTGTGTTTGGTTTCCGTCGGCCATAAATAGAGCTTAACTTCCGCTTTCCGGTGCTTCTAGATTGTCGTTGCATTATGACTAGGAAGCCAGTATAGGTAGAGGTATAAAGCTGATGATACACGGGCAATATTTTCAGGCAATATTGCCAGCAATATTGTACAATATTGCCAGCAATGGGTATGGGCCACTGTAGCAATGGGCAATGGGGCAATAACTGAAAAAAGATTTTTTGCGGATCCTGTTTATAACCTCTGTTTCAAACCTTTACCGTCATCTCACCACAAAGGTATATATGTGCCCGGAACGGCAAGAACCACAGCTTTCCGCCAATGTAATTCAATCGACCGTATCTCTAAATTTTACGGAAGCATTCATGGATGTATTCACCAGTAAAGCAGGTGGTCTGATTACGTCTGCTGAGTAAAGTTAGCTAGCTAGCTAGCTAAAAGTCACTCAGTTCGTCAGTACGGCGGTGAGTGAGTAATAATACCAATTATTTACAATCAAAAGTCAAGAATACCATAACTTATGAAAAGTTGGTCTTTATTTCAATATTACACTAATACATCAATATAACTTACCTGAGTAATAAATAAATAAAGTTATAAGAGATCAGCATCCCTTCGGTTTCCTCGCACCATTTGGCAGCCATTGTTGAAATTTATTTTTGGAAGACTCAGGTGTCATGTGACCCAAAAGCTCATCTGTGATTGGATGGTAGCAAAATATTGCTTGCCTCGGTCAAACTTGTTCAGATATTGATTTGTCATTAGGAAAATTTCCAGCAATCATTGCCTGGCAATATTGCCCGTGTATCA
Organism: Synaphobranchus kaupii; assembly: GCA_029718625.1. Classification (NCBI taxonomy): domain Eukaryota; kingdom Metazoa; phylum Chordata; class Actinopteri; order Anguilliformes; family Synaphobranchidae; genus Synaphobranchus; species Synaphobranchus kaupii. The sequence goes on from CM056376.1 coordinate 75,418,392, forward strand.
TCAGCTTTAGACGTTAGCTTCTGAATCTCGTAGTTTAAAAACGCAGCTATTTGTATTAGTGATAGGATTAGAATTTCTGGTTTTCTGTCCTATCGTCCTCTATTCTTTTCTTTTTGGCTGCAGCCTGTTTATTCTCTGTTCAACTCCTTAGCCGACTGAGCTGTAGTTCCAGGCTTGCTATTTTGTTAGTTTCTTTTCAGTTCTTATACACGCAGATCAATTAGTGCGTGAGGTTCTTTCTTTTTGTTTGTTTCTCGCTGTTTTAGCGATTTTTCGCCTCCGTTTTCAGGTTGTTTTGGGTCAGCCTTGTGCTGGGGAAGTTTTGTTCCCGCTTTTCCGTTTCCCTTTCTTCCCCTGTGCGGTTTAATTCCGCTTCTGTGGCGTGTCTATTTTTAGATACGCTTTCTGAATCCTTGGGCTCTATTTTCAAACCAGCGCAAGGGGACGGTATAGTCAAACGCAAGCTTGTTGACAGCATCAACGTCTTAAAACTGGCGCTATGGCGTTTCTCAGCAATACCGCTAGGATCAACAAATTCTCAACATAACATCCTTTCGCTTGCGCTGCAGTGGGATGGGTGGCGCTGTCTGGGGCGTGTTCTAAAATACTTTCGGCTCAGTGACAATTTGAACCAACGAAAACCCATTGCGTTATGATCAGCTAGAACCACCTCTTAGCGGCAACGCAATAGACTCTGGCAATTTGCCAACTTATTAGTCATGTAGTTCTATGTAGTGTCTATAGGTGATGCCAACATTACACTTCAATTTAATGAACAAATAGCCTATAATTATTATTAATTAATTAATTTTAATTTAAACTACTAGAATAAAACAGGACAGCTTACAAGAAACTTGCGATCATGTAGGCTAATAGCCTATAATATATAAATTACACATTGACACAGTTGAATCATAAGCCTACTATTTGAATCATAATTATGCCTACATCACCTCATGTAGGCTAATTAATGCATTCGCCACCTCCTCCCGTGCCTTCCGAACTTCTGGGAGACGAGGTGGTGTGGATTGTGATCCATAAATTACTAGTCCTAGTCTGTACTTCTGTTGCAAGTATGTCTGATTTTCTGTGCGGAAAATCGCTCTTGTCGTTGACGGTCCAGTGCGTTTGGGTTGCTCATTATGAAATTGCATGGAGCGATTGCGTTCCAACTGGCTTTTTTTTAAAAGCATGAGAACAACTATTTGATTGGCTACCATAGAGACACACCTTGGACATTTAAACCCAGCCTTTTAGCAATACCGCCATCAGATGCGCCAAGATTGCCGTCATGAAATTACCAAATTTCTCGCCGACACGCCCTCAGAGCGATACCGCCAAGCGATTACTCTTGCGTTCACCATTGCGTTTGGTTTATTAAAATAGAGCCCCTTATCTGTCGCGTTTGGTTCTCAATTTTCTAACCCAAACCTGTCAGAATCTAGAAGCCTTTAAACATGGAAGAATCAGCATCAGTTAAGGATTATGAAGAAGCACAAGCCAGTCAGGGTGCTACGGGGGTTACTACGGAGCAAGCACTCCTCTCCCTGCAGATTCAACAGGGTCAGCTGTGGGAACAGTTGCGTAGCCAGGGGGAGTGCCTCCAACGTTTAACAGAGAGCCTGCATAGACTTTCTGTGGCAAGTAACCCTCCTCCAGTTGCACAAGCACCCACACCTCCCATACCCGCTCCACGTACCCTAAAAGAGCCCAAATTACAATTACCGGATCGCTATGGTGGGGAATCGGGTAAATGCCGGCCATTTATAACCCAGTGTCTGATATTTTTTCAGGCACAACCATCTCGTTTCTCCACACCAGAATCCCGGGTAGCATTTATTTTGTCTTTATTAAATGGCCAGGCTCTTGCGTGGGCGGATTCTCTTATTCGAGCCAATGCCCCTGTCATTCGTGATCCAGTTCAACTTATGGATGAAATGCAACTGGTTTTCGATCACAAGGTTTCAGGGGAGGAGGCGGCGGCAAGGAGACTCACCAGCTTACGCCAAGGCACTAAAACTGTAGCTGAGTTCTCCATTACATTTCGAGCGCTAGCCGGGGAGACGGGATGGTCAGACGGCCCCTTAAAATCCCTCTTCCTTCAAGCATTATCCAATTCCATCAAGGATGCGTTGGCTATGCTAGAACCACCCGCTACACTAAATAAAATAATAACTTCTGCAATACGTCTCGAACCGGATTAGAGAACGTGAACGTGAACGTGCGATTAAAGATCAGTCGCCCCGTTTAAGATCCGTGTTAAGAGACATTCCGCCTACTGTGCCCAGATACCTCTCTGTTGATCAGGAAGAGCCTATGCAGGTGGATGGCTCGTCCCTCCATCAAAGTAAGAGAGCGAGACCGCGGAAGTACTGGTGCCAGCATTGTAAGCGTAACGGTCATACTAAAGATCGATGCTACAAGTTGGTGGGAAACGAGGGGTCTCACTAGGGAGGTCGGGGTCCCCAGTGAGACAAGATTGTATTAACTCCCGGACCCTCATACCTGTCCGACTGTTGTGGGAGGGACGTTCGGCAAACGTTACCGGTTTTATTGATTCAGGGGCCGTGGAGTCTTTTATTGACGCTAAATGGGCTAGGAATTTACAAATCCCTACCAATCCCCTAATTAGTTCTCGTCAAGTTACAGCCCTGGATGGTCGTCCTTTGGGTTCTGGACTCATTAAACTAAAGACGAATCCAATTGAGATGCGCATTCCTCTCCAGGGGCACTCGGAAAGAATATAATTTTTTTAAATCAACTCTCCGTCGTATCCTTTAGTGCTGGGACATTCATGGTTAGGGCTACATAACCCGCATATCTGTTGGGGTAGTAATAGGAATTCAGACCTCGCTGAGGTTTTTAGTAAACAGCGTGCTGCCAAATTACCACCTCACAGACCATACGATACGATTGTGCCATTGAGCTGTACCCTGGCACTGTCCCTCCCAGAAGCTCATTGTACGCCTTGTCAGCTCCTGAGAGCGCTGCTATGAAGCAGTACATTGAGGAGTCCTTAGCCAATGGGTTTATCACGCCGTCCACGTCACCAGCTGGTGCAGGGTTTTTTTTGTTAAAAAGAAAGACGGAGGGCTAAGACCCTGTATAGATTACCGGGGCCTCAATGCTATTACCATTAAGAACAGGTACCCTCTTCCCCTCATGAATTCCGCATTTGAGCGTTTACAGGGGGCGTCGGTTTTTAGTAAACTCGACCTACGTAGCACATACAATCTCGTGCGCATTCGTGAGGGGGATGAGTGGAAGACCACTTTTAACACGCATCACGGACACTACGAATACCGGGTGATGCCGTTCGGTCTCACTAGCGCCCCCTCTGTTTTTCAGGCGCTAGTGAACGATGTCTTGAGAGAGATGCTGGAGAGATTCGTCTTCGTTTACTTAGACGATATTTTTATTTTTTCTCCGGATCTTCCCTCTCACATCATACACGTTAGACAGGTGTTGGAGGCACTTCTTAAGGCCCAACTATTTGTTAAGGCTGAAAAGTGTTCTTTCCACACCAGTTCCATCTCCTTTTTAGGCTTCATTGTTGCTGACGGTAAAGTCCTTATGGATCCAAAGAAAATTTCAGCGGTTAAGAATTAGCCCACTCCTACTTCTGTGAAGCAGGTGCAGCGCTTCTTGGGCTTCGCTAATTTTTATAGAAGATTTATCTGCAATTTTAGCTCAGTAGCGGCTCCTATCACAGCCCTCACAAAAAAAAAAGCATTTCCTGCTCGGTTTCAGTGGAACCCCAGGGCGGAGACCGCTTTTACTGAACTAAAAATGAGGTTCTGCTGCGAGCCCATTCTTGCTACTCCCAGTCCCTCCCTTCCCTTTGTGGTGGAGGTCGACGCTTCGGAGCTGGGGGTTGGGGCCATTCTGTCTCAGCATTCTCCGGTGGACCGCAAGCTACACCCATGTGCATATTTTTCTCGTAGCCTTACATCTGCCGAGAGAAACTATGACATCGGTGATCTTGAGCTGTTGGCGGTCAAATTGGCGCTGGAGGAGTGGCGTCATTGGTTGGAGGGAGCTAAGCACCCTTTTACAGTCTGGACTGACCATAAGAATTTGCAGTATATCCAACAGGCCAAAACGCGCAATTCGCGACAAGCCTGTTGGGCCTTGTTTTTTTCCAGATTTAATTTTATCCTTACCTATCACCCCGGGTCAAAAAATATTAAACCTGATGCGTTATCACGCATTTATGACCGGTCAGATAAGGAGTCACGTCCCAAATCTGTGGTCCCTAGTTTTCGTATTGTGGCCCCTGTTATGTGGGCCATTGAGGCGGCTGTGCAGAAGGCTCTGCGTTCCGATCCCGGCCCAGGGGGGGGGTCCACCTCACTGCTTGTTTGTTCCCTCTTGATTGAGGTCTCGTGTCCTTCAGTGGGGTCACACTTCCCAGTTAGTGGCCCATCTGGGCGTGCACCGGACAAAGGAGTTTGTCTCGCGTTGGTTTTGGTGGTCGAAGCTCGAGAGTGATGTGCGGGAGTTTGTCGCGGCATGTGCTATTTGCGCCCGTAATAAGGGTTCACGGCTTTCCCCTTCGGGTCTCTTGCGCCCCCTGTCCATTCCCAGGCGCCCCTGGAGTCACATCGCCTGCCACCGTTACAGGCCTGCCACCTTCGCATGGGAATACGGTCATCTTGGTTATAGTTGACCGTTTTTCCAAAGCAGCTCATTTTGTCGCTCTGCCTAAACTGCCATCGGCACCTGAGACGGCCCAGCTAATGATAGACCATGTGTTTAGGGTGCACGGCCTACCTCTGGACGTGGTGTCGGATCGCGGCCCCCAATTCACCGCTAGATTCTGGCGTTCATTTTGTGCTCTGTTGGGGGCATCTGTCAGTCTTTCTTCCGGCTTTCACCCGGAGACTAACGGCCAGACAGAGCGCACCAATCAGAGTATGGAGAGTACTCTCCGGTGTCTGACCGCGGCCAATCCTAGCTCCTGGAGTCGCTTTCTCGCCTGGGCCGAATATGCGCATAATACCCTGCGCAACGCATCCACGAGAATCTCTCCTTTTGAGGCTCAGCTGGGATACCTACCTCCCTTATTCCCTGAGCTGGAGAGAGATGCGGAGGTACCCTCCGCCGGCTTCTTTGTGCGTAGGTGTCGAGCGGTCTGGAAGCGCGTACGCGCATCGTTACTGCGCGCTTCGGCTAAACAGAAAGTGGTGGCTGACAGGCACCGCCGTCCGGCTCCCTCCTACCGGGTGGGGCAACGGGTGTGGCTTTCCACACGGGACCTGCCATCGAGTTGAGTCCCGCAAACTCGCGCCTCGATTCGTGGGGAACCGTCCCTTAGTTGGGGGGTACTGTCATGGTTAGTGGCTGTCTCCTTTTGTTTCTACCATTGTTTTCCGTTTGCCGTCGTCTGAAGCTCTATCGGATTTTTTCTTCCTCCGTCCCGGTGTTTGGATCTCTCCGGGTCATTATCTCCGACACCTGTGTTTTGTTTCCGTCGGCCATAAATAGACCTTAACTTCCACTTTCCGGTGCTTCTAGATTGACTAGGAAGCCGGTATAGGTATAAGACGTTAGCTTCTGAATCTCTGTTTGGTGTTATACAGAGACGCAGCTATTTGTATTTGTTTCTCGCTGTTTTAGCGATTTTTCGCCTCCGTTTGAGGTTGTTTTGTGTTAGCCTTGTGCTGGGGAAGTTTTGTTCCCACTTTTCCGTTTCCCTTTCTTCCCCTGTGCGGTTTAATTCCGCTTCTGTGGCGTGTCTATTTTTAGATACGCTTTCTGAATCCTTATCTGTCGCGTTTGGTTCTCAATTTTCTAACCCAAACCTGACAAATACATGGTAAATACTTCTGCAATGCATCACTACCTTTCACAATTATATGCATTTGTTTTTGAATACGTCACATATGCATTATACACCTGACATCTGTTATCCTTGTCTACATTTGGATAAAGATTTTAAGCCATCTTGTGCTCTGACTAAATTTGAATTATACCAGGGTTCTGGGTCAAATATGAATTGGCCCTATAGATAAAAATCTTCCTGTATCAGATATTTTTTGCTTGTATAAGATATGATTATTTAGTTATATACAGATTTCCCTTACTTGCCAGACTCCTCGGGCAAATAAGAGTTTGTACGAATGGCATTTTCACAGAATTCCACAAGTTGATTGGTACATGTGGGATGTTATATTATATATTATGTAATATATAATATATTTATATGGAGATATACTATTTTAATCCATTTTTAAAAACAGTGTTTAGCAGAAAGCACTATCATGATATACAGACCCTTTCCAAAAAATTAGAATATCATGGAAAAGTTGTTTAATTTCCATAATTCCATTCAAAAAGTTAAACTTTCATAGATTATAGATTCAGGGCCCACAATTTAAACTATTTCAAGTATTTATTTGTTTATTTTTACATAATTTGGGCTTCCAGCTCATAAAACCCACGAAAACAGGAATTCAAAAAACTTGAATACTGTGAAGAAATCAGCCCAAATTTTGCAGGGCATGAATGTTTTAAACTGAGTGTCACACAATAATCATCTACTAATCACAAAGCACCTGCACAGGTTTCCCCAGGTGTCATTAAATTGCTTCAGTTTGGTTCAATTGTCTCAGTTCGGTTCAATATGGGGAAGACTGCAGACATGACAACTGGCCAGAAGACCATCATTGATACCCTCCATAGGATGGGTAAGCCACAAAAGTTAATAGCTAAGGAGGCTGGCTGTTCACAGAGTGCTGTGTCCAAGCATATCAATGGAAAGTCTAGTGGAAGGGCAAAATGTGGCAGGAGAAGATGCACCAGCAAAAGAGATGACCGTGGGCTTCAGCGGATTATCAAACAGAGAAGATTCAAGAATCTGGCAGAGATCCAGAAAGAGTGGAATGAGGCGGGAGTCACAGCTTCAAAAACCACCACATTCAGACGCATCCGGGAGATGGGCTACAATTGTCGGGTTCCTCGGGTCAAGCCACATCTGAACCTGAGCCAACGTAGGAAGCATCTCCACTGGGCCAAGGAGAAGAAGGACTGGACTGTTGGCCAGTGGTCCAAGGTCCTCTTTTCCGATGAAAGTAAAGTGTGCCTTTCATTCGGGAATCAAGGTCCAAGGGTTTGGAGGAAGACGGGTGAGGAACAGAACCCAAGCTGCTTGAGGTCCAGTGTGAAATATCCACAGTCAGTCATGATTTGGGGTGCAATGTCCGGTGCAGGTGTTGGTAAACTCTGCTTTCTTAAATCCAAGGTCACCGCAACAGTCTACCAGAATGTTTTAGAGGACTTCATGATTCCTTCTGCTGAGGATCTGTATGGAGATGCAGATTTCATCTTCCAGCAGGACCTGGCCCCTGCCCATACCGCCAGAAGCACCAAAACCTGGTTTGATGCCCATGCCATCACAGTGCTTGACTGGCCAGCCAACTCGCCGGACCTAAACCCCATTGAGAATCTATGGGGTATTCTCAAGAGGAAAATGAGGGCCACCAGAGCCAACAACAAAGCAGAGCTGACAGCAAGCATCAAGGAAATCTGGGCTTCCATAACTCCCAGGCAATGCCACAGGCTGATTGCCTCAATGCCACGTCGCATCGAGGCAGTGATTAAGGCAAAGGGATTCCCAACCAAGTATTGAAGATTGACATATCGTTTTGAAAGTACCATATTTTGATTGATTTGATGTGATCATAATTTCTTTCTTTTTTTTCTGCAAAAACTGAGAAGTAAATGGTGATTTCTTCACAGTATTCTAATTTTTTGAATTCCTGTTTTCGTGGGTTTTATGAGCTGGAAGCCCAAATTATGTAAAAATAAACAAATAAATACTTGAAATCGTTTAAATTGTGGGCCCTGAATCTATAATCTATGAAAGTTTAACTTTTTGAATGGAATTATGGAAATTAAACAACTTTTCCATGATATTCTAATTTTTTGGAAAGGGTCTGTATGTCAATTAAGAGTGGCATGAAAGTTTTTTTAAAATCTGGAATAGTATTAACAGTGCCTGTTCATTATCTATGTTCTATTAAAACATATCACAAATATGTTTTGCTTTGAATATGATATTCCAGGCTTAGTGAAAACTGTAAACACTGTCACAGCCCAGGAACCTGGGCACAACTCATGATTGAGAAAGTTCATAGTGTCAGGTATGTAGCTTTTAGATTACAGCCATCGATAGAGAGAGTATACTTTGTGTAAGATTTAATCAAGGACAATTTTATACTGGTGACAAAATAATCCCCTCATCTCCTGCCTCCACACCATTTGAAAATAAGCAAACTTGTCTGAGAGACCCCACTGCCCCTGCCCCAAATCAATTCACACCTTAACCTGACCAGAAGCTTTTGTTCCTTCAACACAGCTCATTGGCAAATGTGAATGCAAACATCTCAAGGTGATTGGTCAGAAAGCTTGTTTTAGTTTGAAATAAGTTGTGTTGTTTACATTTTAGTCATTTGTTGATGATTGGATGTCCTGAAATAATTACTGTGGTAGGGGGGCGTGGTTTTAGGCGCTGCCGGCAAGAGAGAGAGTGAACGCGTGTGGTTTGTGGAGCCGACACAGCTCTCGGGAATCAGGCAATTGGTAACGATTGATTGTATTATTGTTTGTATCAATTAACCAATTGCCTTGATTGTTCGACAGTGAGCCTGAGTGCATAAAAGCCGGCCGGAACATCTGCGGGGAGGAGAGCGGAGGCCGGATTTAATGTGTGTTTGTGTGTGTGTGTGTGTGTAAAACGCAGAGAAGTCTGGAAAATAAAACCGTGTTCTCTGGGAATCCTGCCTGGTTACTGTCTCTGCACGGGAGCGGTGGTGCTCACCTCGCCACAGTGGTGGCCCGTACGGGGAAAAAGAAAGGCGAAAACGGTGCAGAGGACAGAAAAACAGGATTTCTTTTGAAAAGCAATGGATAACAGCCAGGAGCAGCCAACCTCCGTAGCAGCGCTGGGAAAATTGCTGGAGGGGCTAGCTGCTATGCAGGTACAACAGTCGGCTGCTCACGCCGAGCAGTTGCAAGCCCTGCGAGAGCAGTCTAGCCTCCAGACACAGGCGCTGCTACAGCTGGCTGCTGCCGGGGGTTCCAGGGGAGGGCAGAGCGTCTCGTCCCCGAAATTTCACCTTCCAAAGATGACAGCGGACGATGACGCTCAGGCCTTCCTCGAGGCGTTTGAGGTGGCAGCGGAGACGTGCAGGTGGCCACTGGAAGAGTGGGCGGTACGTCTCCTGCCCCTCTTATCAGGGGAGGCGCAACAGGCGGCGCATGGACTGCCGGCAGCCGCTAGGAAAGATTTTCGAAATCTAAAAAAGGCGGTCCTCGACCGAATGGGGTTCAGCCCGGAGGATCACCGACGTCGCTTCCGGGAGACCACCCTGACGGGAGAGGACCGGCCATTCGCATACGCCCAGCGGCTGACCGACATGGCGAGGCGCTGGCTACAGCCGGAGATAAGATCCGCAGCTGGAGTCGTGGAGCAGGTGGTCCTCGAGCGCTTCACCGCAGGGTTGCCGGCGGATACGGCCAGCTGGGTCCAGTGCCACCGGCCCACCAACCTGGACGTCGCCGTCACCCTGGCGGAGGACCACCTGGCACAACACCCCTTCACCCAGCAGCAGAAACCGGAGCCAGCGCCCCGAAAAAAGTTCACCACCCGTGCTCTTCCCCTTCCCGTTTCCCGTCCCCAAAACCCCTCCTTCCCTCGTGTTAATCCCTTTATTTTGTCTCCTCCTTCTCCCCACTCAGGCTCAGTGGCGGTGCAGTCCGGCCCACAGGGAGCTCCTCAGACGCCTGGACCGGGGTGTTGGCGGTGCGGACAGCCGGGCCACCTGCGCCGCGATTGTCCGCTCATGGAGGTGGGGCAGGTGGTCCGTGTCGTCGGCCCGCCCACCTCCGCTCCCGATCTAGACGGGGCGTACTGCATTCCGGTAAGGGTGCAAGGGAGTGAACACCGGGCACTGTTGGACTCAGGGGCGATGCAGTCCATGATCCTACAGAACCTGGTTCGGCCAGAGGCGTTGGTGACGGCACGTTGGGTATCTATTAGGTGTGTGCATGGGGATATACACAAGTACCCTATAGTGCCAGTGGAAATTCATTTCAAAGAGAAAAAGCATATTCTAGAGGCTGCGGTTAGCTCCCGCCTCTCGCACCCTCTGATTCTGGGCACAGATTGGGCGGGGTTTAAACAGGTAGCTGAGAAGCTGATGGGGGTGCGATCACGACCGCTAGGGAAGTGTGACGTGTGTGCAGTTGACAGTGGTGACGCGGGGTCGCCCGACACTGCCGGGGGGGGGACGGCTCCGGGAGAGCCTCCGGTGGAGACTCCCCAGGTGCCGGTGTTTCACCCCGTGGAGGATTTCCCACTCGCGCAGTCTCGCGACGACACCCTACGCTTTGCCTTTGATCAGGTCGTATATGTGGATGGTCAGCTGGTGCGCCCTGACGCTGCACGCTCTCACCCATATTTTGTAATCATTAAGGACAGATTGTACAGAGTGAGTCGTGACACTCAGACAGGTGAGGAGATGACCCAGTTGTTGGTACCTAAAAGCCGCCGGGAAATGATTTTCCAGGCGGCTCATTACAACCCCATGGCTGGTCATTTAGGGTATGAGAAAACACTAAACCGGATAATGGCCCGGTTCTATTGGCCGGGCATTTGGGCGGACGTACGTCGGTGGTGTGCGTCCTGCCCAGACTGTCAGCTAGTGAATTCCCCGGCCATCCCAAAAGCGCCGTTGCGCCCTCTACCGTTAATTGAGGTCCCTTTTGATAGAGTGGGCATGGATCTCATCGGGCCATTTGACAGAAGCACGCAGGGATACCGATTTGTGTTAGTTCTGGTGGATTATGCAACTAGGTATCCCGAAGCAGTGCCGTTACGCAATATCTCGGCTAAGAGTGTTGCGCAGGCTTTGTTTCAGATAATCTCCCGCGTCGGAATCCCGAAAGAGATTCTGACGGATCAAGGCACTTCCTTTATGTCACGCACATTACGCGAATTATATGAATTATTGGGGATTCAGTCTATTAAAACCAGCGTATACCATCCGCAAACAGATGGGCTCGTGGAGCGTTTTAATAGGACTTTGAAGTCTATGATTCGGAAGTTCGTACACGATGATAGCCGAAATTGGGATAAGTGGTTAGTTCCTCTCTTGTTTGCAGTGCGAGAGGTTCCCCAGGCCTCCACGGGATTTTCTCCCTTTGAATTGCTGTTCGGTAGGCGACCACGGGGTGTCTTGGATCTAGTTAAGGAAAGCTGGGAGGAGGGTCCAAGTCCCAGTAAAAACGAAATTCAGTACGTCATGGACCTGCGAGCAAAACTCCATACACTGGGTAGATTGTCACGGGAGAATTTGCTCGAGGCTCAGGAACGTCAGCAGAAGCACTACGATAGAGGAACTAAGCTACGTCAATTTTCACCGGGAGATAAAGTCCTGGTATTACTCCCGACGTCCAGCACAAAATTACTCGCCAAGTGGCAAGGACCCTTCGTGGTTACACGACGAGTGGGGGAAGTCGATTATGAGGTGGTGCGATCTGATAGAGAGGGGGCGAAACAGATTTATCACCTCAATCTACTAAAAGCATGGAAAGAGGTGGTACCGGTCTCTCTGGTCACGGTGGATCAGGAGAGAGATGAGCTGGGGCCTGAGGTACCAAATTCTACCGATCAAACCTCACCCCTTTCGGATAGCCATCTCCTACCGAATCAGAGAGCGGATCTTGCCTTGTTGCAAAAGCGGTTTGCGGATGTGTTTTCCCCTCTACCAGGTCGCACTAACCTCATAAGCCACCACATTGAGACAACTCCGGGCGTGACGGCGCGTTCACGGCCCTATAGACTACCGGAACATAAAAAGAAATTGGTTCAGGCAGAAATAAAGGCAATGCTGGAATTGGGGGTAATAGAGGAGTCTAACAGTGCCTGGAATAGTCCCATCGTGCTAGTGGGTAAGCCGGATGGGTCTATTCGGTTCTGTGTAGACTATCGTAAGGTGAACGAAGTGTCACGTTTTGATGCCTATCCAATGCCTCGGGTCGACGAACTCTTGGATCGGCTGGGCACAGCTCGTTTTTTTTCGACACTGGATTTAACCAAGGGCTACTGGCAGATTCCCTTGTCTCCAGAGTCCAAGGAAAAAACGGCTTTCTCCGCTCCGGACGGGTTGTACCAATTTCGGACACTTCCGTTTGGGTTATTCGGGGCCCCTGCCACTTTTCAACGTCTCATGGACAGGGTGCTGCGTCCGCATGCTGCTTTCGCTGCAGCCTATCTGGATGACATTATCATCCACAGCAACAGCTGGGCTCAGCATGTGCGGCATGTGGGGGCGGTGTTAGAGTCCCTGAGACAGGCGGGGCTCACGGCTAACCCAAAGAAGTGTGCAATTGGCCGAGCGGAGGTACGGTATTTGGGGTACCACTTGGGAAGTGGACAGGTGCGGCCTCTAGTGGACAAAACCGCAGCGATTGCGACCTGCCTCCGACCCAAGACAAAAAAAGAGGTGAGGAGGTTTTTGGGGCTGGCTGGCTACTACAGAAGGTTTATTCCTGCCTTCTCGGAGCTGACCAGTCCCCTAACCGACTTGACTCGGAAAGGTGCCTCAGATCCGGTCCAGTGGACGGAATTGTGCCGGCAGGCGTTTGAGCGGGTGAAAGAAGCTCTTTGTGGGAAACCGCTCCTGTTCACCCCTAACTTCTCTCTCCCTTTTAATGTGCAGGCAGACGCATCGGACAGAGGGCTGGGGGCCGTTTTGACGCAGCAGGTGGAGGGGGTCGACCGACCAGTGCTGTACATTAGCAGGAAACTTTCACAACGCGAAGCTAAGTACAGCACGGTCGAGAAAGAGTGTCTGGCCATTCGGTGGGCGGTCGGGTCCCTCCGTTATTACCTACTGGGTCGCCCATTCACCCTCTGTTCGGACCATGCTCCCCTCCAATGGCTTCACCGCATGAAGGATACTAACGCCCGAATCACTCGTTGGTATCTGGCTTTACAGCCTTTTAATTTCAAGGTGATTCATAGGCCGGGAGCGCAGATGGTGGTGGCGGACTTTCTCTCTCGCCCGGTGGGGGAGGAGGAGGGGGGGGGTCGGTCATCGGCCGGATGGCTTCCCGGCCTAAGTCGGGCGGTGGGGGTATGTGGTAGGGGGGCGTGGTTTTAGGCGCTGCCGGCAAGAGAGAGAGTGAACGCGTGTGGTTTGTGGAGCCGACACAGCTCTCGGGAATCAGGCAATTGGTAACGATTGATTGTATTATTGTTTGTATCAATTAACCAATTGCCTTGATTGTTCAACAGTGAGCCTGAGTGCATAAAAGCCGGCCGGAACATCTGCGGGGAGGAGAGCGGAGGCCGGATTTAATGTGTGTTTGTGTGTGTGTGTGTAAAACGCAGAGAAGTCTGGAAAATAAAACCGTGTTCTCTGGGAATCCTGCCTGGTTACTGTCTGTGCACGGGAGCGGTGGTGCTCACCTCGCCACAATTACATTGAGATCATTGATACTTGGACAGACCAGGATTGTATACGAATGTGTGTTGTATAGAGGGAAAGGAGCAGGCTAGTAACATCCGGTCCGAGGGCTGTCCAAGGCACCACCTTCAAAGGTAAATGCATTAATTTCTTTGTCTCCTGCAGTGCTAGGCTCACAGCATACATTGAGGGTCTAGCTTTGTATGTTTCTCTGTTGTATCTGTGTCCAATAAATTGTTATTCCTTTTACTTCTGTGTTGTGGCAGTCTTTTCCTGGTGTAACACTTGAGAACCTAGAAATAAGTACGTTTTTTGTACACTTTGATATGGCAAACTTGCTCATAGTCCACTCAATAGTACTTTGTTATCAAGAGGCCTGCTCTGGTTGATTGAACTTAGGATCTGCCTTTCTCTCTTCCTCTCTATTCCACAGGCACTAAAGTTAAAATTAAGTCACGCTGAGGCGCTGGCTTATCTATGAATATACATCTTAAAGCGGTGATGGTGTCTTGTCTCCTGTTGAGGAGAAACGCCAGAATACAAAGCTATTCATAGGATCAGGGCCCAGCATGGCCAAAGAATACCGCATTTCCACATTCCTTATCCATTTTAAGTTTGAATGCCAATCTGTTACATTCAATTGAAATCATCAGTTGAAAGTCTTAGATGTAGGTAATGGTTATTAGGCATGCCAGTTTGGAAATTCGATTTTTAAAGGCAGGTCCATGGATGTAATATTTTGCCTGAAAGGTGAATATTCTACTTGCTGGTCTTGACTATTATTGCCCACAAACATCAGTTCTGTTATTAAAAGCAGGATTAAAATTACATTTTTGAGTAGGTATTCAATAGTTGCATGGAATTACCTCCTAATGTACTCATGTTTGATGTCATTAACCTCTTGCTGCCAAACGCCCCCTAGCGGTAACGCCGGCGTTACGGAAATTATTACATTATACATTTAATTAATTTAATAATACATAATAAACTGCTCACCTCAATATTTTGATTAAATATCCTTAAGATATATCCATTCCTTCTGGGAAAGTGGTTTTTAAGCCCAAAACGTCGGGATAAAACTTCGTAAATAACGTTGGAAACTCGGACCTAATTCTCAAACATGTATTGCAGCTTGATGTCACACCATAAACAATGTGCTGGTAAACTGTTCTGCTTAATTGTATTTCACAAAACTTTGGTTTGAAAAATCATTATACCTTTAGGCTTCAAGAAAAAATACTTTAAAACTTTCATACGGCTGTACATTATTTTTTTCCAATTTTTTCCAATTTTAAACCGACTTGTGCTTTTTTGCACTTGATTACGACTCGTTCGGCTGTGTTCACTTTGGCGTTGTGAAACTCAGCCAGTTTCTGCAGTACCAATCCCATGGCTTAGTATATGTTAGCCAGAGTAGTTTTGAACTTGCTTGCAGAGATTTATGCAAAACCGTCGTCAATTGGGTGTATTTCTTTGACTGATAGCACAATAGGCCTATCTGAAGTGGGAAAAACCGTCTTCCACCCACCTCCACTCTGAGTATTATTTGCTTTCCATTGGGTTTTAAAACTGTCTGTCAAATATTCCAGGCAATAGCCAAGACTCTTAGCTTTGAAACAAGCCCTCATGCAATACAATAGCCGTCGTAAAAAAGGAAATCCTGCCCTGCGTATAAGGAAGTGCCAACCCACGCGTAATTATCGAACCAAGATGGCGCAGTGTTTTTACCTTGTAGCGTAGCTCGCTACATTCCGTTTAGCAAAGCACAATTAATTAGGTAAGGCCTGCAGTTACATTTTTTTACTTTAGAGTATTTTTGAGACAGTTTTTGTGTAGTTATGTCGAGATTTTTGAGGCGTTTATCCGTGCACCAAGTGCTAGACGAACTGGATAAGCCAGAAGATGTTTTTGCCGAGGGAGACTCATCCTGTCTCAGTGACGCTGAATCCACTGATGACCGAGATGATGTTGCTGACATGTAAGTTGTTTTATCATACTAACAGTGTTATGCTATAAACGCATTGAATTTCGCCATGGCAGGTAACGTCGTTAGGGCTGGTGGTATTACAGATTTTCTCGATATACCAGTGTGAATTCACGCAATGCCATGCGCGTTCGTAATTACATTGTCAACTGTATTTTATTGTTTTTCATACAATTAATATTACAAATTGCACATTCCAACGGTATGATAAATAATTTATGAAGTAAACTTAGGGTGTATTGTCTGTGTTGACAAACTCGCACGTGTTACGTGGCGTTGCCAACAACACAGATGTTTGTGGAAACGGTAAGTTTGGTGTAAGCATCGAAGGAAACGAATGTGCAATTTAGCTGCAATGCGTGAATCCCTGTGTTTCTTCTGTGAAGCTAACTAACCTTATATACTTATGCATAAAATCGGTCCCTCTCAGCTAAATTAATATAGATAGTATTACCTTTACATTGGCAAGCTAGCAAGCAAAATTACAGGTAACAAGCAGCTAGCTATCTATTTGTGTCTGAGATGAGCTACTAAATCGATTTTTTGAGTGTGAAATGGCTTCTGGAAGTGTTTAGTAAAGTCATTGTTCCACATGAGTAAATTGTTCTGTATGCAGTACAGAAGGCTGTGCAGGTAAACAAAATGGCAATTTATGCATGGTATGAGGGAGATAACATGATAACATGAGGGAGTACTTGTTTATTATTATTATTGTTGATTGTTGTTGTATAAGGGGGACTAATGGGTATATCAACATGGTGGACAATTCCATGGACAGGGTTAGTGGGGTTTGTAATGATGCAGATTGCTCTCCTGAGGGAATGTGTAGTCTAAATGGCTTCTGTATGAATGGTTAAATAATCTCTCCTCACCCTCCACCCCCATGTTTTGATCCTTTGCCTTTTTTTGTTTTTAGTTCATTTTTTTTAGCTTTTTGGACCCTGCCATTTTGTACTTTCTTTGTGTAAATACGGTAACTTCAGCAATTAGAGGGCAAGGATCTTTTTATTTGTTACAGCAGGGGTGTTTTTATTTTTTATCTAGGAAACTGGTGGACTTTTGATTTTTTTATCCACTGAACTTTTAGTAGTACACCTTAGTGCACTTGTATATAGTTGATATATGTTTGTCATGTATAAAGTTTTGCCTTCTAAAACCCAACCCCAACGTCCCTGTCATAGGAGGTGGCAACAGAATAAAGGACAGGACTGGCAAGCAGTAATGTGTAGGGAAGTTTCATACTATTCCCATTATTCATTTGAAAACCTGTTTGCACATTCCTGGACTCATTTCTGGCTAATGGGGCTCTGGTGAAATACACAAGATTCACTGTGCTGCTACATGGGTTTTGACAGCTTTTTGTAACCTTGGGTAGTTAGTTGTGTAATATGAAGAGCACCAAGAACACGTCTAAAAATGAACTTTTATTGCCAATATTGACAAATTATCTCATTTTATTGTAAAAACCTAAAAAATAAATCATATTGAGACCTTTCTGGAACATTGCCATTTTTGGCACATTTGGCACCATTTGGATAACGAAAAAGGTTCACCTGAAAAAAACCCTGTAAAATTTGAATGGTTTGAGATATTGACACCAGATTGTTACCAGAGGTAGGCAGCATATTGATGAATCAGATAGAGGAGTCATTTCCTCCATAGCATTTGTAGCTCCCCAGGTAAAAATTCTTAAACTTGAATGTAGGTACTCGTTTTTTAGTTTTTTTTATATTTTCTGTACATAACTTGTTGTAGTTAAGTATCAAAAACTGGATTTCTATGTGTTCTCACTGCTTAGTCGTAATACTGCAGGTGTCTGCTTTAATAAAAGCCATGAACCATATTTGTACCATTTATAGTTTTTGAGATAACCACCTTTGTTTGTCACTAGTGAAAACAGGCAAAAATTGGCCTATTTTGCCCTCGGTAGGAAGAGGTTAAGAACAGGCTAAACCCCTGAATCTTTTGATGATAATACCATGGTGCTTAGTACTGCGTCCAACAACATAAGATCAGTTGAATAAGTAAATTTATCAGCTATTATATAAGCCAGTCCTTGTCTGAGCCCCTTCCACACCTTCCATCACCCAATCTTTTTTCGTTTTGAATATTCTGTTGTTTGTTGGTTTTGGACTTTGGCCTTCGCACATTCTGGGGATCATCTTGGGAGAGACAAGCTGTGCTTTTGTATCATCTTTCATTAATTTATTTTGTGACTATCACAAGTCCTCCTCATCTTCTACATCACTATGTTTCTTTCTCTTCAAACATTTGCTACAAGGCCCTCTGAGCAGAGATTCGTCTGATAATATTGATGGATTTTGGAAGTGACCCACACACTGTGATGCAAAGCTATTTATCTGTTTTTTCCCTCCCCAATGTGCAGGTGTGTGGGGTACTGTGCAAGAAAATGTTGAACGTTAATATTCTGGAATTACATTGTGCAGGTTCCCAAATAATATTTAACATTTCAGTGAAATTTGGGGTGAATCGGTCATGAGCGATAGTTTCCTGTGTCACCAGATGTATTTCCAATCCTGATTAATTCATGGACTCTGTCTGCACTGAAATTTCAGGGCGCATTCTCAGAGGTGGACAAGAACACCTCCCTGCACAAGATTATGTTTCACACATGGAAAAAATGTGTCAGTTTTTGGATTTGTACAATGTAGCGTTCGCCCCATAAATGCACCATTTTGTGCAGTGATTGTGCGGGTACCTACACTACATAGAGCAAAGAGGGCAGGAAAGCGGGAGCAGGGGATTTTTATATAAAACGCCTTTTTTCAATGTATGATTGAGGCGAGGTCTGTTTCAGTTGTGTGGCCGGCCGTCTCAGTTGAAACAAATGAAATATAGCAAAGACTGCATATGAGTCTGGAGTATTTGTACAGCCTGCAGTGTTGGGTTGTTTTTTGTTGTTGGGTTGTCTGCAATGTTGTCGTAGCCTCCACTTTTGGGACAACAAAGGAAGTTTATTATGTACAGTAGCAGCACCTCCATATCTGTGTTTTGCTTGTCACATTTTCCTAGTATAGTTGTACATGCTGAACAGTGTCTTGGAAAAGAAGAAAAAAACTAACACCCGGACCCCTTAATTTAGGCACAGAGCAGACGGACAGCACATAAATTTGAAAGGTGAGAATCCCCATCCATTACTTCTGTGATGGCATGTCGTAAACATTGAGAAATGTACAGGAGGGGGTGCTTTGCATTGCAAAACAGGTCTTCTGACGTAGACAGAGGTTCTGTAAAATGGCTGATATAAGAAGTCAGTGCATATAGGGGGTGCACTGCGAGGGTGGGGGTCTCTGATGAGCCTTTTCCGGCCTTTGCCAAATTTCCAAACTTCTCCCTGCACTACTTAGTAACAACAACCCTTAAACCATCACTCTGCTGCCAGATATGCAGTAGATATGGATGGATAACCTGAAGGGTTGTTTCTCCTGACAAATTTAACTCTATGGAAAAATAAGTCAGCAGAAGAAACCCTTCAAGTTATCCATCCATATCAACTGCATATCTGGCAGCAGAGTGATGGTATAAAGGCCCCACAAAACGGAAGTCAGATCACATTTTTCCTAATGCTTTTCAGAAGGCTTCCTTGTGAAACCGGACGTTGGGGCAGGACTTTTTTTTTTAAATAAATGGGCGGGCTGTCGCGGTGGCTAGCTAACGCATTAGCCAAAATGGATGACATTGTGTCTCAAATTGAGGATCACTCTCCTCCTCCATTCCCCTCTGTTGAGGAGGAGGAAGCATCGTTTCTGTGGGACAATGAGGGGCAGGAGGATGAGAACGAAGAGGGAGATGAGGACGGGGAGGGCGAGAAATGGAGGGAGATCACAAGTATGGGGGCGGCTTCGCTCCATTGCGGCCCTATATGTTTGAGCCACCCCCTGTTGCTTTTGCTGCCGGAGCTGCAGAAAATGCATTCCACCCCCGAGAGAATCTTGATGTTTCTGAATGGTATGATAACAGCCGTATGTAACGTCAACATCTGTAATAAATATTTGCCTATAATCCGGAATCTTGTTTTGTTTTTCTATTAACGTTATGTTACCATTACTACAATAACAGGATAGCTGTGTGCAAATTGCTGGACAGCAACAACTACTGCCACTAATACGTCGTAATATCTGTAATTATCAATATCTCGCTAATTTGAATCTGGAATCCCGAAAATTCTCAGTCTTTCTTACAAGGGAGAAACTGCAGTTCTTGAAGTGTAAATAATATAGCTAACGTTACATAACTAAATAGCTACTGATTATTTAATTAATCGACAACAAAACAAGCAATGTAAGCTACAGCTAATGTTACACTCCCAGCTAGCCTAGCGTAGCGGTAATGTTAGTAAAAGAAAGCAGACACACCCAAATTTTATTTTCAGACGTGCCTAAGTTACCTCGAATTACAGAAATTAATGAAAAACAGCCATTATAAATAAGAATTTCAGCTCAGCTAACATTATTAGCCTACCTTTACTTCTCCTCGGCACCTGCCTCAGTTTCAGACCAGTTTCGACGGCGATGTAACCCACTCAGTCTCACACTGACATGCAACCTCTCGTTTCTGGTTGATATATAAGGAGTTATAGCTAACTTTGCTATTTCCGATAGTGAATTAAATATAACATTATACAGAAATGCTAATTAGTTACTTACTTTCAAAGGGAGTGAGGGACCATTGTAGTGGATGGTGGGAATGGCCCACTCAGTGAGGGAGTAGAAGCTCCCAAATCACATCTGGACAGTAATTGCATTTGTGAATAAATAATTCTTGAAATGCAAATTACAGATCCTTGAGCTCGAGCAGATTGCAGCCTCCTTCAGGTGGCCAAATTCGAGCCATTTTTTCCGTAGCCATGCGTTTGTGGGGAAACTAAATAGCGTGTGAGAACTCTCACACCCAAACAAGCACTTTCGTCCCATTTTGTTCGCAGTTCTTATATCAACTTTAAATAAACATTTTTTTTTTTTTGGTCTGCATCATGTCCTTGAAGTAATTGAACTACAGCTAACCATTTAATCACTTAAAAGAGGTATATTTTCATTGTATGGGGCCATTTAGCAAACCATTCCATACTGTTCGTGTAATTTACAGCTAAATCTAGTCCCACCCCCCAATTCCCACAGAGATCCATTCCAATGGTTATAATATCACTTGTAGGAGTACCAGAAAATAGGATATTAAGTGTCTTTTGATATTGTTGGGCCACAGACATCAGGAGGTCATGGCATGCAAAGGATAAGTGACCAAATATAAAAAATTATTACTTTATTTTACATTATGTTAAATTTTCCAATATCTTTTGATGCCCGAAAATGGGGGGGACTATGTACAAAAGGTTCTATAACTTATAAACGGTTCATCCGATATGGATGAAAATACCTTCAAATTAAAGCTGACAGTCTGCACTTCATTGTCATTGTATCCTTTCAAACTCAAAATGCTAGAGTACAGAACCAAAATAACAAAAAATGTGTCACTGTCCAATTAATTATGGTGCTCACTTTCCAAACATACGCATATTTTGATCGTACCAAAGAACAAATTCAGATAAAAAACTAGAATGGCCCTCAGAGAAATATGTACATCCATGAGTGGGCAAAGCACTGAATTGTTAGTGATGGGCAAGAATCGGGAATCGATTCCAGGGAACCGATTCGAAAAGCGGAACCGAGGAACCGGTTCCAAATTGTAGAATGTAACGATTCCGGTTCTTCGTCGTCTTGCTCCAAGTTATCCCTGCCTGAGTGCAGATGCATATTTAGAGGTAATAATAACCTACATTTGGCAAAAGTGATCTTACCGAGTTATAACTCAGTGATACAAGTCATCTGACTGAGCTCATAAGCGACTTCCGGCTACTTTTAAGAGGTGATCAGTGCCGCTTGTCTTAACGCAGCGCAAGGCGCATGCTGGAAACAAGCACTGAGAAACAAGCACTGAATGTGAAACCGAGAGAAACGTTAATCCGAATAAATTTGACAACGAGAAAGACACAATCAAAAATCTGGGAACACTTAATTTTATCGGCGGAGGAGGTTGTCACATGTTCATTTTGTAAAAATAAGTTGCCGTACACACAGAGCACCAGCTCCATGTGGAAGCACGTTCGCACACGGCACCCAATCCAATACACAACACTTATTAGTAACGTTAGCCATGCTAGCACAACCGAAAGTGGTGGATCAGACAGCTGAGCAGCAACAGAACAGCATCAGGCCTACCGAGCCTGACCACCATATACCTTGCACTGACGACGAGCGGCCTAGGAAAAGGCAGTTTCAGAAAAGTCTACTAATAAGACCAGGACAGCTGTACTCAGGTGGGAACCCATTTGTAGCCGCGCTGCGCAGATGATCAAGTCTGTACTAATAAGTGGATGCAGCAACTAGTCATTTTGTCTCATATAAAATTGCAACTATCATACTTAGTGTTATTTGTATTTGTCTCATTGAGATTAAAATCTCTTTTACAAGAGATACCTGGTACAGTAGTTATAATATGTTACTGTACAGTTACAGTAGGCATATTTTACCGTAGAAGAAATGCTTTCACATGCAGTCTAAAATTGGTTTGACAAATTTAGAAACCCCTCTAGTTGCCACTACTATCTGTTGATGGGCTTTGGAGGCTCACGCACGTGGATTTAGTGAACACAACTCAACATTAGGCGACTCATGTAATCTAGACACTATAGGCTAATTGTGCATGTTATTTAATGTGAAATACACGTCACTGCTCCTTAAAGTGATTTACAGGTTAAGTGTACTGTTACAACTTCTCAGTTCACAGCAATACAGCTCCATTAGTTCGTCTTTATTTTCACACAGCCATAAGAGCAATAATTTTAGGTTGCCTTCAAATTCAGGAGCACACGTTTTCCTTTTGCAATATCTAAATTCTCTGTGGAAAAAAGCTCAAGGTTGGCAACATGCTAGCTAGCAGCATTAGTTAAATTACCATCTGGTTTCATAAACTGGTAAATGGTCCTACTACGAATTATAACAATTTTCATTATTTTAAATTATTATTTTAGCTCAGCATCCCAGAAGGATTGCCCTGGACAAGAAAGTGGTTACATTTGTAACAAAAGACATGCAACCAATCAGCATTGTGGAGGATCAGGGATTCAAGGAGCTCATGAAGGAGGCTGATCCCAATTATACCCTACCATGTCGCAAAAAGCTCTGCACCCTGCTCAACTGCCAATATGAGGTGACCAAGAACAAAGTGCAGGAGCAAATGAAAGCTGCAGACCATGTGTCTGACTACGGACATGTGGACATCGGTCAATACTGATGCATTTTCATAAATTCTGAATATGCCATGCAATCTGTCCTTATGGAAACAGTGAGGTTCACAGAGCAGCACACTGCTGTGAATATCGCATCTGTAATGCAATCATTAATTAATGATTGGGACATTAGTGCTAAAATTATACTCACTGATAATGGCTCAAACATGGTTGCTGCTATAAATCGGCTCAATTACAGGCACCTACCATGCAGTGCCCACGTGTTGAATTTAGTGGTTAATGATGCCCTGCGATCAGTCAAAGCCCTTGAGACATGTCGTGAAAAATCAAGGGAAATTGTGGGACACTTTAGGTCAAGCTGTGTGGCCAGAGAAACGTTGCACATAATGCAGAAATCGCTCAAAAGGCCGGAGCACAAACTTATACAAGAAGTAGAAACTAGGTGGAATAGCACCTACTTCATGCTCCACCGCCTTTGTGAACAGAAAGAACCTGTTCTTGCCGCTCTTGCCAGCCTGAGCGCAACGGTTCCCCAGCTTACAACAGCAGAATGGAACCTAATTTCTTCAGCCATTACAACACAGCTTAGATGTGTTTGAACAGGCCACACATGAACTGTCCTCTGATGCATATGTATCTGCATCAAAGATAATTCCCATCACTCGATCACTTCAGTCTTCCACTGCTTTACAAGTAAGGAGAGCTTCAGATAGGGGCTTGGGGCTAGATGATGCTGCATACTGCCTCGCCAAAGAACTGAACAATTCCTTGCAGAAAAATTCCTTGTGGAGAGAGTAAAATAGCTTACTTTTTCCACATTACTTGACCCAAGGTACAAGAGAATTGCATTTGGCAATGATGGATGTGCTGCGGAAGCTGTGAGGAAACTCATATCAATATGAAGAAATGTAAATTCAAATGATACGGAGGACAGGGAAAGTATCCCTGAGACTACCGACTCATCTGAAGCATTAGCAAACCCACCTACACGTAGCCTGTGGAGTGCATTTGATCAGAAAGTTTCCCAGTGTGCCACTGCAAGAAACCCAACTGCTGGTGTCATAGTGGAAGTCCAGAGTTACTTGGATGAGCCCAACATTCACAGGAATGAGGACCCACTGCAGTACTGGAGAGAAAAAACCAGCACATACCCAACACTGGCGGTACTTGCAAAGAAGTACCTGTGTATAATGGCTACATCAGTGCCATCGGAGAGGGTTTTTTAAAAGTCGGGATAATTAATCTCAAAGAAACTAAATAGACTGAAACCAAAAAATGTGAACATTCTCCTTTTTCTGAACAAAAACACATAGACCCAATACTAAACCACATTAAGATGCCACTGCTGCTGTTAATGTTTTTTTTATAAATTTTTTTTTTGTTTTTTAATAGTCATACCCAAAATTTTGTTTAAAGGAGCACATATGGTGGGCTAATATTCACATCTAGCTGCCGATGCGATGTTGAAATTAACAAAGATAGGTATGCATTATACTTAAATAAATACGTATTGTTAAACAACGTCATTGTGGCATGATTTACATCATTATTCTGCGTGTAAACAATTTTAGTGGACGTTAACCAGTAATTCCTGTGTATAGCCTTCTGTTCTGCAGTGTCAGGTACAGTATAGGCTTGATATGTGATTATGATGACCAAAATATGGAAACTTAAACTCCAAAAAGGAAACGTTGTCAGCAAATGGGACCAATGCACTAGCCTAAGTGTGGTCTAATCTTAGTCAGCTAACATTGGAAAGAAACGGATAGCTCTATCAAATCGGTCGTTCGGTTCTGTGCAGGGAAACAAGAACCATTTTTAAGTGGGGGTGCTGGGTAAGTTCATGCCTATGTTAGGCTCCTATTGTGGCTAGCTACTACTATTGCCGCATATCACAAATTTGTCTTTCTTCATCTGTATTGCTAAACTTCATGTTTGATACACGTAAAATATTAATTATAGCCTGTAGCTAACAGCAACACAACCAGGGATGGATTTAGCCTGGCCTATAGCCCGTCACTTGTTTCACGTGTTTTCTTTTCCCCCATTGTCTAGGTCACACTTGATTTAAAAGCAAATTAAAAAAACCTCCGAGTCCTGCTGTAGTAGGGTATGCTTCTGAAAAAAATATTTAAGACCAGACCAACAAAATCAAACACTAGGCTATTAATAATAACCTAAAGAGTTAGATTTTATTTGTTTTTAAATCAAAGTTTAGAATTGTGCCTTCAAATAGACTACCTAATTTGCGGTTGTTATTTAGAACAATCTGTCAGTGCTGGTCGCAGTGCCTGCATCAAGGAAACATGGCGAGTTGCCTAACATCAGATCAGCAACAGTCAGCTATCCTAAAGTAGGCCTACCTCAGCCTATTTTAAAAGGTAGGCAATTTTAACAAGTTGACAATTGCCAGTTCAAACCTTAATCGCATTCAGAATTGACATTTAAATCGCAAAGACGTGGAAGATAAAAATAGCCAAAATTGCCACAAACTAGATTAACGTTAGCTAGTATCCTAGGCTAGCCATCAGCTTTATATCAGCTAGCTAGCAGAGTTGACAGGCTCATTTTTTAAATCCCAAAACAAGTGACGCAATCTGTCAACCAAAAAAGCCAAACGTTACGCGGCGACAATAGGGAATAGGCCAACGGCTTTAGGAGAAAAGTCATTGTGAAATCAGCAATGCTGCTAGCAAATGTTTTGACCTTGATATAGGCTAGTTATGTTTAACTGCAAGTGAAATCGCTAATTAATACAGCAACGCAGTGACAGCATTTCATGAGAAACATTTTGAATTGATTTGGAATTGGAATCGATTCTTAAACTCGGTTCCAAAACTGAGAACCGGTTCTGGAATCGATTCCCAATTTCAGACCAAATGCCCATCACTATGAATTCTATGATATGGAACAAATGTGACTGTTACTTCTATAAACCACTTGCCAAGGTCACGTGATATATGTGCATGCAACTGTTTTTGAGGTAGTTTCTGATGAACTGAAGAAAAAACAGCTAGTGCTGAGTTTTTTTTTCTCAAAACAGACTGAAAATTTCAAAATCCCGGGAATTGCAAAACACTGGCTGCGCATTCGGTGCTATGTCAACAAAAGCGCTTAGCTACTGTAATAGGCTACCTAACATTACCCATAAGGCAGAATAGCCTACTAGGGAAAGAAACTGACTTGCAGCAAGCTAGAACTAACAGAAATGTTCACTTCATCTAGTGACATTTGCTAGCTATGTTAGCCGCAGTATAATATTATATAGTACTGCATGCAGTAGAAAATGAAACAGTTGAGCTTAACCCATCGCTGGCCAACAAATTGGTAACTTTTCAAAGTTGTTAATGTAACGTTAGAGCTGGGGAAAAGGTTTCAATTCACGTTTGTAATCTTGCTAGCAAAACTCTGAAGTACTATAACGCTACCTTAACAATGTGATGAGCTTCGCGAACGTTTTAACATATGCAGAGCAAGTTCTGTCAGGAAACTCTTATCATAGCCGATCATGGTTGGCGAGCAATAAAGCGTCCCATACTCAACCAATCACATGCACACACCTCTAATGGAGCGCCCTTTTAAAGCCAAGAATCAGTTCTCTCTGTACTGCTTGAATGCTGATGCGCTGCTCTTTGTTTGCTTATGGCTTGTGTTAAAATAAATTTGCTGTCACCCTCCACCACCCCAGCTTCCACCTGTTGTTTGGATCTGCTTTAGTATGGGGGGTTTCTGGTCATCTCCTGTTTAGCGGGGGGAGATGCCTGTCCTCCGGAGCAGTACTAAAGCAGATCCATTCACCTTCAAACTAAAATAATTATGCAGCACATTCATTCATTAAACATGTCATTTAATACGTGAGTTGTCCTGACCGAAATAAAATTATATGTAACATTAGTTGGCTAGCTAACGTAACATGAATAATTCCCCTGACGCGGAAGCTGGCCCTTCAGTTCTGCCTATCCAAATATAAAGCTAGCTGCAGCAGGATGAAAGCATGTAGGCTAAATGAGATTAACATGAGCTAAGTAATCATCATAGAACTAAAATCTCATAATGATCATAAAAGCATAATGGAAAAAACTTTCACCAATAAAATCTATTAATTTATTTACCCAGTCGTGCACATGCGGTTTGCAGTTAAAATGTTAGTCTTGGTAATGATTACCCAGGCTTTAGCTGAAATTGCTGCCTTGTTGCTGGCTGGGAAGAATATTCACCAATGTTTCTCCTGGATATGGCCACTATGACTACATAGTTGTATGTATCCAAAGATTTATAAGATCTGAGCTTATCCCTTGTATACACACTTAGTCTCTTGAAGTATATGTATATGTCAGGCCATTCTATGCTAGGTAAGCTTTCCATGTGAGAGGACAAATCAGTCAGCGCATAAATATCAGATAATTTTGAAGCCATTATTCAGCTAGCAGCAGTTAACAGTTAGTTTTCTTGGAGGATCCTCAGGACCCCTTGGATCCAGGAACAAAGCATATTCTGAGAGTCTGTTGCAATGGCTGATTATTAATCAGATTATTACGAGGACATTGAGTCTCTTCACTTTGATGGCCATCGACATTTATTTGAACCACTTTGTTCATGCTTCACAATTATGTTGTTCACATATTATTTTCATACTATTATTCAAGCTCCTAGAAATGTCTATGCTACTGTCTGGTGCATGGCACGTTCTGAGAAGCCTTCAAAATCAGATGCCTAAGAAGCTAAAAGTATTGAGGAAATACTAGAACACAGAAGACTCTCCATGCTCACTTCAGTATTGTAAACAGATATGTTTGGGACCACGTCAAGATTCCAGCTCCTGCACTCCCGGAAAGGAGTGAAAATCTCCCAGATTCACAGCATTTGGATTTTGTGTGCTGTCAATGATGTGCCAGCCAGGCTCTCTGAGCTGCATCTATAGGCTCTGGGCTCTCTGTGTTTTGATTGGCTCCCTCGTCATCCCTTACGCATGTTAGACCAATCAGATTAGGTTGTGGGTGGGATATGCTGTCACTCCTCGCGAGCCATGCACAGTGCACTCAAGCTTCTACTAGTGAGCAAGCATTGTTCATTTCGGAGTCGATTAATGTAACGTGAGAGTCGCAATAGAAAAATCTGCTGTTAAATGAAAACATTCAACCAATTTCTCTCCAGACCACACTAAAACATACCCATGTCTAAAATCAGTAAAAGACAAGCCGACAAGGGTGCACAGCACGTTGTGCAATTCAAACTTTTCAGTCGCAAATGGAGGCTTGAATGACTGTAAAAGACATGTTGAGGTAAGCTAAGATAACTACTAACGTTAGCTAGCAATACACATTGCAAATTAGACAATGGCACTGTACAGACAGAGCTTGAATGAGCCCACATACAGTAAATGTAGTTTCTCTAAAACATTTTGTCTTTATGTTTGTGTGTGCAATATCATTTAGATAAGATTCTACAGCATGTTAGGGAGGCTAAATTTAGGGAGAGCACTCAGGACATCAGTCAATTCTTTGATACTGGACGAGACTGTCATGGTTTATGACCCTTTTTCCCTTGCGGTCGTGTTCCTCGGTCGCCACACGTGGGCGCTGCTCTGTTAGTGGAGTTTTGGCTCCGTCTCGGCTTTTCGCGGAGAAGTCTCGTCAGCGTTCACAGGTGTGCGTGTTTGCCGGTGAGCTATATAAGCCTCCCGTTTCCTTCGTTCGGGGCTTCGATATTGATTGTTTGTTGATTGTATTGTGGTGTGTTGTCTGGCATTATTTGTGCTGTTTTGTGTGCGGTATTATTTTGCCCTTTTAATCTTTAGCCGTATGATTAGGTCTAGGTTTTTAAGGAGACCATTTTGCTCCGTTGTGCTTTATTGGAGTTTTGCGGGACTTGCCTTTGTGCTTTGAGCTTTAAGGCTGAATTCCTTTTTTGTGTGCTCGTTTCTGTCACCGCTTTCTGGTCTTTCCTTTTTGTCTGTTGCCTAGATCTTTTGCCCTTTTCTGTCTCTTTCTCCTCTCTCTGTCTGCTGTCTTCCGTGAAAGCGAGAGGAGTCTTTGTTTGATTGTGTGTGTTTGTATGGTAGTTTCTTACTAAGAGACAGGGCATTTTATCATACTGACTTTATGGCTTTATTTATTCTTAGAGGCAGGGCGTGTATTTTCGATTAAGCTTGCGTAAGTCTGTTAGCTGGTAATTCCAGTGCAGCTGTCCTGTTTCGTCCTTTTTACTTGTGGGACGATTTTGATCGGAACGTACTTGCCCATGTGGATGTAGTTATCCGGACTCTTCCCCCCTGGCGTACTTGCCTATGTGGATGTAGTTATCCGGACTCTTCCCCCCTGGCGTACTTGCCTATGTGGATGTAGTTATCCGGACTCTTCCCCCCTGGCGTACGTGCCTATGTGGATGTAGTTATCCGGACTCTTCCCCCCTGGCGTACTTGCCTATGTGGATGTAGTTATCCAGACTCTTCCCCCCTGGCATGCCTATGTAGATGTAGTTATTAGGACTCATCTCCCCTGGCTCTTTTCTGTTCCTGCTTCCTGGTCTTTGCAAGTGACTGCGAGCCTATGAAAGTAGCCATGGAATGTTATATCTGTTCCTTCGCCTCCTCGTTACATTCCTCTTTACCAAGAGGCAGGGCGTTTATTTTCTATCAAATTCACGTTAGTCTTTTAGCCGGTAATTCCGGTGCAGCTGTTCTGTTTCGTCCTTTTTACTTGCAGGACGATTTTGTTTGGAACTGTAATTCTGTTCGTTCTCCAGGTCGTATGAAAAAGTTTGGGCACCCCTGACAATTTCCATTATTTTCATTTATAAATCATTGGGTGTTTGGATCCGCAACTTCATTTTGATCTATCAAATAACTGATGGACACAGTAATATTTCAGTAGTGAAATTAGGTTTATTGGATTAACAGAAAATGTGCAATATGCATCAAAACAAAATTAGACAGGTGCATAAATTTGGGCACCCCAACAGAAAAATCACATCAATATTTAGAAGAGCCTCCTGGCTTCCTATAGCCTCTAATGAGTGTCTGGATCCTGGATGAAGGTAATTTGGACCATTCCTCCTTACAAAACATCTCCAGTTCAGTTAGGTTTGATGGTTGCCGAGCATGGACAGCCCGCTTCAAATCATCCCACAGATTTTCAATGATATTCAAGTCTGGGGACTGGGATGGCCATTCCAGAACATTGTACGTGTTCCTCTGCATGAATGCCTGAGTAGATTTTGAGCAGTGTTTTGGGTCGTTGTCTTGTTGAAATATCCAGCCCCGGCGTAACTTCAACTCTGTGACAGATTCTTGAATATTATTCTCAAGAATCCGCTGATATTGAGTGGAATCCATGCGACCCTCAACTTTAACAAGATTCCCAGTACCGGCACTGGCCACACAGCCCCACAGCATGATGGAACCTCCACCAAATTTTACTGTGGGTAGCAAGTGTTTTTCTTGGAATGCTGTGTTCTTTCGCCGCCATGTATAACGCCCCTTGTTATGACCAAATAACTCAATCTTTGTTTCATCAGTCCACAGCACCTTATTCCAAAATGAAGCTGGCTTGTCCAAATGTGCTTTTGCATACCTCAAGCGACTCTGTTTGTGGCATGTGCGCAGAAAAGGCTTCTTCCGCATCACTCTCCCGTACAGCTTTTCCTTGTGCAAAGTGTGCTGTATTGTTGAACGATGCACAGTGACACCATCTGAAGCAAGATGACCTTGTAGGTCTTTGGAGGTGGTCTGTGGGTTGTATTTGACCATTCTCACCACCCTTCGCCTTTGCCTCTCCGATATTCTTCTTGGCCTGCCACTTCTGGCCTTAACAAGAACTGTGTCTGTGGCCTTCCATTTCCTCACTATGTTCCTCACAGTGGAAACTGACAGCTGAAATCTCTGAGATAGCTTTTTGTAGCCTTCCCCTAAACCATAATGCTGAACAATCTTTGTTTTCAGGTCATTTGAGAGTTGTTTTGAGGCCCCCATGTTGCCACTCTTCAGAGGAGAGTCAAAGAGAAGAACAACTTGCAATTGGCCACCTTAAATACCCTTTCTCATGATTGGATGCACCTGTCTATGAAGTTCAAGGCTTAATGAGCTCATCAAACCAATTTTGTGTTCCAATTAATCAGTGTTAAGTAGTTACAGGTATTCAAATCAACAAAATGACAAGGGTGCCCAAATTTGTGCACAGCCTATTTTTCACGTTTGATTTAATTTCATACAACTTAATATTGCTACACTAAAAATCTGTGTCTGGAAGACACCCCAGTACTCAGCTTTTATTAGAAAATGAATGGCATGCCACTGTGATCATTTTCTGTGAAGACAGAGTAAATTATTATGCAGCCTCAGAGGGGTGCCTAAACTTTTTCATACGACTGTATGTCTCTCCTCATATGGAGCTTGGGCGTTTTTGTTGACAGGTTTGCGTTTGACTGCGAGTTTCTGAGAGTAGCCTTGGAACGTTAGATCTCCGTTCCTTTCACCTCCTCGTATACTAATTCGTATTAGTTTTCAGTGTTCGGTACGTTTGGTGTGTGTTATTTGTGCCATTATGCTACTCGCCTGTTCTTATGCGTCTCTTTACCGAGACAGGGCGTTTCTTACTTCTGGCTCTTTCTTTAGTCACTTTGCTCGTAGAAGTATGGGAGCCCAGTGCTTTGTTCCATTAGCCTTGTTTGGTTTTCTTACTGAGAAACCTGGCGTTTGCACTTCTACTCATTGGTGTGTGACAGTGAGCCGGTTAGTAGCCTTGGTATGTGTGTTTCCCTGTCTTGTCTCCTTCCCTTAACTACGGGGTTTCCTGTCCTAGTGGCCTAGTGCTTAATGAATCCCCCTTGCTGTGTTTGGCCCCTCCTACCTCGCACATCATGCCACCATTACAGAGACAGTACTCTGGACAGTGTTAGAAAGGCAGAGGTGCTGTTCACATCCTTTGTTGTTGAACACAATATTCAATTTGCTGTCACTCAGCATGCAGGAAAATTATTCCAACAAATGTTCCCAGATTCAGAGACAGCAAAACGATATTCCTGCTCATACACTAAAACAGCTTCAATCTTAAACAATGCCCTAGACCCAGAAGCCAGAAAATAATGTGTGAAAACGAATGTGCAATCCTAGCTAGATATTTTTATGAAGAGAAGGAGAAAGTATCTGTCGGATTCATAGACATACCCATCTGCAATTATTCAAATGCAGAAGATATATGTAATGCTCAAAATGCTATTGTGACGTTTTATTGATAACAACCTATAGGCCTATTAAGTAAATAATTCTTATTTTTCTAGTGTTATCAGGACCAAACCAGAAGAGATGGAATTCAGCACACAGAGAGATGGAATTCAGCACACGGAGAGACGGAATTCAGCCCACAGAGAGACGGAATTCAGCCCACAGAGAGACGGAATTTAGCACACAGAGAGACAGAATTCAGCCCACAGAGAGACGGAATTCAGCACACAGAGAGACGGAATTCAGCACACAGAGAGACGGAATTTAGCACACAGAGAGACAGAATTTAGCACACAGAGAGACAGAATTCAGCACACTTAAGTCTTTACTTTCTCCTCATTAGGTTCAATTTGATGCTCAATAAAAGGATAAATTGAATACAAGACTGCAGGATTATTTCCTTCATCTTCATTTGATGAAAGGCGAGACTTCTCCAGCTTAAAACCGGTGGGTTTTAAGCTGGAGAAGTCTCGTCCTTCATCAAATGAAGATGAAGGAAATAATCCTGCAGTCTTGTATTCAATTTATCCTTTTATTGAGCATTGGCCAGTGGGAAGTCCTTTTTCCAATGCAGAGGATACAGGAGTTCCCAGAACAAAAACAAACAATTGCTTATATACTTTCATAACCCCTCCTCTTTCTAGCTAATAAACCAATGAGTTAAGGTTACACCCTTCCATCATTTCTTTTAGCCAATAGATGAAAAGGCAAAATTTATCTTGTTAGATAATCAGTTCCTACCCTGTGCGCTTGGGGGCACTCATAGTCCACTAAATAAAGTTATTTTGCATGCCTCTGCTAAAGTTGGACCATGTCTTGTTATTCATATTTCCCATTTTTTTCTGGGTCAACATGATCTATCGTATCTTTGCTTTGGTATATATAATCAGATCAAAAACATCTATGACGTAAAAAAAGCCAAGTTACTCAAGCATAGCCTACATAGCGCTGTCTATAAGCTCTTCATTCCAACTTGCAAAAACTAGGCCTGCCTTTAAAAGTCTTGATATCAAAATGTGGCCAAGTTACAACTAACAATATTGCCTATCGTAGCTCACACTAAATAAACTAGCTCTATTCCAAAGCAATGCTATCCAAACTTTCCTAAATTATTTAATGCAACTTGGCCCTGTGTTAATTCATCTTTGCATGTGAAGAGATTGTGCCTCATGGAACAACATATGATTTCAATGAATGTTTTTAACAGTTGATGAATAATTACAGTCCAGAAAGGATATGGTTGTACTTTGTTGGCAAGTTTACTTTAGAAAATGTACAGGTTTTAAAATGTTAACTGCTGCTACAGAATTCTTTACAATTCACAAACAGACATTTATATGAAGAAACATCATGTACAATAGAGAAAGGGGTGATGAATAAATAAATGCAGATAAAAATGAGTAATATTTTAACCTAGAAAATAGCGTACATATAGCATTTTTACAAACGTATCCAGACATGTTTGTGGGTCAGATGGTGGCAAATAAGTAATAGTACCAATTTTCTTAATATAATAGTATTTATGATATTTGCAAACACAATTTTGTGAACACAAGGATATCTATGCTCTGTAGGACCACACAGGTTTTGATAGAAATCCAAATAAATAAATCAAGAAATACATACAGTAATTATAATAATCATTTTTTAATTTTATTCATTCTGCGCATTTCATAGACCCAAAGCAGTGGATGAAGACAATTGTTCAAACATGCCCTATAGTGTAGTAATTTTTCTGTTTAATTTCTAAGTGCAACACATCTGAATCAGTATTTCCACTATAAATAATTTTCATTTTGCAGTTTGATGTGACACATAGTTTCATTGACCACATTCTCTTGAGATGGTAAGATGAAGAAACACAGGGCCAAGTTGCATTAAATAATTTACTACGGATAGCTGCTACATTATGGGAAGGATGTGCTTTGTCTTGTCTGTGCTGTAGTGATCTTGATGATGTCTCTGTATGCACTTATTGTACGTCGCTTTGGATAAAAGCGTCTGCTAAATGAATGCAATGTAATGTAATGTAATTTAGGAAAGTTTGGATAGCATTGCTTTGGAATAGAGCTAGTTTATTTAGTGTGAGCTACGATAGGCAATATTGGTAGTTGTAACTTGGCCACATTTTTATATCAAGACTTTTAAAGGCAGGCCTAGTTTTTGCAAGTTGGAATTAAGAACTTATAGACAGCGTGAGTAACTTGGCTTTTTTTACGTCGTAGACGTCTTTGATCTGATATCACTTATTTTTTATAGCTAACTAATGATGAATAATGCATGAAGATAAACACGGAGACATGCATTCCAAAGAAATGTTTGCAGACATTTGCGTAACCATAACGCCCTCTATTGACAAGAATGAGAACAGTTATCCTATTACAGACAGCACACAATTACATTAAAAGAGTTTGTAGATGAGCAGTATTTAATGTGTAATGAAATACAGTGAACAGCACCACCTGAGCTATGGATCATGAAGAAGCATGTAAATTAATGAACCAAGTCTATATGGAGACATGGATGCACAATGGGCTATGCAAACACATTTTAGCTGAAAGACATACAGCCTAAATAGCTAGTACAGCCTAAATAGTTTGCATCAGTAAAATATGGAAATACAGTTTTAAAATAGGGCTATTAGTATTCTATGAAATACATTTAAAGTTAGTCTATTCAACACTGTATTGCCGGATGCGTAACTCCAACCTTCCATGTGTGGGCTACGAGCTAGCGAGCGAGCTAGTGAGTTCATAAGCACAGCAGAGTTAGGCTATTCAACACTGGATTGCCGGATGCA
The DNA here is from genome assembly GCA_029718625.1 of Synaphobranchus kaupii. Taxonomy (NCBI): domain Eukaryota; kingdom Metazoa; phylum Chordata; class Actinopteri; order Anguilliformes; family Synaphobranchidae; genus Synaphobranchus; species Synaphobranchus kaupii. Next base: position 75,453,138 of record CM056376.1, read on the forward strand.
TAACTCCAACCTTCCATGTGTGGGCTACGAGCTAGCGAGCGAGCTAGTGAGTTCATAAGCACAGCAGAGTTTTTTTTCCGGTAGTGTAGAACGTTACCTGCGGGAAATGTTTTGGTACTGGACACCTAGGTTTAGTTTAGTTTTCTGTAGTGCAATGAATGTAGGCTATAATGCATGTTGATTCGCTTCGAAGTAGCCTAGCTTGTATCTGCTTCCTGACGAGAAGCAGACTGACGTTTCTCTGGCAACAGTAACGTTGGCTAACAAGCTTAATTGGACAACGCATATTTCCCAGGAATCTTAGCCAGAAAGAAAACAATAGATACTACTAAGAAAGTACATACCAGAGCTTCTTCTTCTTCTTCTTCTTCTTCTTCTTATTATTATTATTATTATTATTATTATTATAATTAAAAGTGTTTGCAGTAGGCTACATTATCAGCAGAGTAGCGTAGACAAGAGCCACATTCGGAGCCTATTGTTTTTTGTTTTTTTAAAGTGACTAACCATGAATCAGATATGTTTGGGGAATTGGCGGTTTATAAATCCGATCTCTTAAAGGCTTGCAGCTTAAAGGAGGCTATGATCAATTCTTAATGTAGGCTATTATCGTAAATTCTTAATTTTCCTAGTAGTTAATTTTATGGTGACATTGTGTTATGTGTGAAAAGGATAAAGTGAACAGAGCTGAAGTGAAGAAATGAACGAATAAAGAAATGTTGGCCGAGGCAAGGGTACATTGAGGTTCGGTTTCCACAGTCAGTCAGTCATGTACATGTACGAATTCCAATCCAATTGACCTGATGGTGGCGCTATAGAGACAAAGTGAAATTCTATAATCTTTTGGGCTATAACTTTTGAACCGTTTAGCCTATCTTCAAAATTATTTTTGCCTCAAATTCCTTGGTTCATGCCAAATAACTTAATCGCTATTAGGACCAATGAGGTCCGCCATATTGGATCTTTTGCAAATTTGCATTTTGTGAAAAACCTATAAAATCAAACTCCTCCGAGACCATTTGACATATCAACATGCAACTCAGACCGTTTTGTTCAGGGGACGATTCTCTAAAAATGTAGGTAGTGATTTTCCTGATTTTCCAAATATCCTGATCCAGTAAGCCAATAAAAGCTGTTGTGGGCGTGGCTAGTCACAAAAATGCTAATAACTCTTCAATTCTTCAATGGATATTAATAAAATTTGGTTCCTATACTTGCACTGAGCTTTTGAGCTAAACTCTAAAGTATTGGCTCAATAGAATCAAATGGTGGCGCTATAGAGCATAATATATTTCTTTTAATTCATAAATTCATAAAAAATCACCATTTTTTTTAGACATTTAAAACTTGCTGTAGTGATCAATTTCCTCATCTGGAACATATGTATGTCCCACATATGTCGCTGCCATCTTGGATTGGCTGCCATTTTGGAAATGCTATTACCATTTCACTTCATGAAAAATCACTGTTGTGTTTGAAACATTGAAAATTATGTGCTGTGATCAATCACGGGGCAGCCACAGGTTATCTGTTATGGCTTAGTGGTTAGAGCAATGGCTTGGTATGTGGGAGGCCCGGGTTCAATCCCCACCAGGCAGGTCCGCCATAGGTTACCTTTCTTTTCGATGAAAACAATGCACAGTTTGTTATGCTTTTCACACTTAATAATGTTCTTTTCACATTATTGCAAAGGCGAAGAGATGTTACTATATTAACTATTCACTGTTTCACTAGTACTTAAATGAGTGAAACAAATAAAGTTTTAATAAAGTTATTCTTTTTCCTGCCAAATTCTTCATAAAAAAATGCTCCATACCCTCAAATAATTCTCCCTATACCATGCAACTTCTGCAATGGCTTTGTGGTTAGAGCGATTGCCTTCAATGTGGGAGACTTGGGTTCAAATCCCACCAGGTACCCAAGGTTGCATTTCTATTCGACAACACAACTTGCGCTTTCTTATGCTTTTCACATCTACAAATCTTATTTTCACATTAATGGAGTAGGAAACACTAAGACACATTTTTTGAGTTAATATCTAGGCATTGCCTCAGATTGAAGGTCTCTTTCATGAATATCTTCTCAAATTATTCAGTTTACCCAGAATTAACTGAAGGTGGTGGTCTGAAAACAGTTTGACTTTTTATACATATTTATGTTTAGACACTCATGTCATGCAGCTCACATATGTGTCTCACATATACCTCCCAAGACTCGATTGTAAAAGGAAAGCAATGTAACATGATTACAACAAAATTACGACCTTTTGCTTGAACCCCATGTAGTCACTGCTTTGCCGCTATATTTCTTCTTATTATTATAATTAAAAGTGTTTGTAGTAAGCTACATTGTCTGCAGAGTAGCGTAGACTAGAGCAATGTTCGGAGGCTATTCAAATTTTTTTAATTTGTGGTTATGAATGCATTTCCAGCATTCTCTGTCTCTTGGCCCTGGTCCTCTCTGGCCTGTCGGCTCCCACTGCCCCAGCTGGCTCCATGGGGCCACCGGCCCTTGGTTATTTGGTTCTCTCCATCCTATTAGTGGACCCTGCCCTCCTGGGGCTTGGAGTGGTGTCTGGGTTATCACTGCTGCTTGAGTTACTTGTTCTTCTTTCTACTTCTCAGCTATCTCGAGAAGTAATAGCTTCTTCTTTAGAGATTTGTTCTGCCCAGTACTTTTTACATTGTCTCTGTACAACCTCACATGGTGGACAAATATGAGCTCTTTGTTTCTCCCAATTTTTTTGGGGAAGTCCCACAACCTTGTTTAGGGCCTCCCCTACTGGTTGCATCATATGGTTCTCCCATATTTGTGTTCCATGCCTCCTGCATTCGGTTAATGAAGTCATGGATGTCCTCTCCTTCTATTAGTTCTGCACTCATTATTTCCGCAAGGTTTGCTCTGTGTGGAAACAACTTTCTCAAAGCGGCCCACACGCCTGTGTCTGTTGAATGGTTCTCCATCCAACCTGTGGGTGTCCATAGCTCCTTTTAGGCCTGCTAAGTCCATTACTTCCCTGACCTGGTGTCCCACACATCTTGCTAGGAGCTGCTTAACATCTCCTATGCACAGGGGCAGGTGGGTAGTTTTTATCTCCACCTTCGCTATCCATGGCCCTGCTCCCTCTGTTATTCTTGGTAAATTCTTTGACTCTGTTTTCCAGAGCCATTGATGACTATGGGGTGTACTTGGTGAGGGACTGTTGTCCCCCTGGGTGGGGTATCACTTGCAGTGGGGCCAGGAAGGTTTCTTCAATCTCTTCCTTTCTTCCATCCCCTGGGTGGTATCGATCTGGTACTCTTCTCTCCCTGCTGCTTTTCCTGAGGATTTTGCTGGCACTGTTCTGGATGTCTCTACTGATTTCGTAGACTTGCGAAGACTTTAATTCTTGAATCCATCGCTGCGAGTATCCAGATTCCCTTTTCCTATGCAGGAATGCTTGTTCTGCTCCTTTCACCTCCCTTTGGGTTTCTTCCAGCATTCCCCTTGTTATATTCTCATTCATTCTTCTCACGACTCACGAGAGAGATACTGTTGTCTGAGTTGTCGCCATCAGAGGAACTTGATTCTTCTCTGGGGTAGGCAGTTGACCTTAGTTTCACTTTTCCTCTGATGTCATATTCTTTTCCCCTCGGGTCTCTCTCAGCTCTCCTTGGTTCTCTTCTCTGTTTCGTCTTTCTCTCCCATATCTCACCCCCTTCCTTGGTTTTTCCATTGCCCTTCGATATCCGGTGGCACATCCTTGCTTGCTGCTTCCTTCAGATTCTGAAGCGAGGGATTCTTTTCTTATTTCCTCTTCTTCCTCTCTTTCCCATTATTCTTTTTTCTTGCATCGTTCCAAGTCGCAATGTGCCCTAATTGGTTCTACTGTTTTCTTCTTGCAAATTATTCTCTCCTGATTCTCTGGACTGCCATGGTACTCTATTTGAGGAGTTTACCTTCCTTTTCCATTCACCAACTCTGGTCTCATACTTACAATTCCTTCCGTGGTCTTAGGCTCTTGGCTTGGATCCTCTTGTTTCCCGATGTCTTCCAATGCGGGATACAGGCCTGCTACCTTAATGGTTTTGTCCGATGGCCGCTGTTTGTCTGGGTGGTGGTTGCCCTGGTGCTGTTGGTTGGGGTCCCGCCTCCAGCTGGGGCTCCACCTTCTTTTCCACTGGTGCTGATCTCCTTCGGGCGGACTCATTCTTCCATTGATTTAGATGCATTCTGTGGATTCTCAACTTTCCCTTCTGGCCCAGCTTAAGATTGCTCCACCTACAAACAGTGGAAACTGTCTCAAAGAACCTTCCTCTGGCCATGCTAGGGGACCTTCTTTAGTCCATTACCCCCATTTCTTTATGGTATGACTATAGTCCGTCTGGAATATTTCACTCATGTAGAAGAGGGGAGTCCTGGGCCTCGGGTGTAAAGGGATGGGTTTGGGCTCACCCTTCCTGGCTTCCAAGTCTTTTCCGCTGATGTTTTTTTTTATTATTGTTTATTTATTTATTTTTACTTTAGTTCCCACTTAGTGACTCGCACAGCTCCTTCCCCTAAATTCCACTGAACTGAATTCTCTTCTATCTCTTCAGTATTATTTTTTTTTTTACTATTATTATTATTATTATTTTTTATTTATTTATATATTTACTCTTCTGTTACGTTATTGTTTGACTGATTTTCTTCAGTTTGATTAAACAGTCAGTGTACTGCACCATATGGTAAAGGATAACCAGCCCAAACTTTGCAAAATAAAAAAATAGAATAAAAAAATAAAATGCTACCACACCCCAAAGGTATATCAAAGTTGGCGGTATGTTTCCTGGAGGAAATTTGTCCGGCATTTGTTCTAATTTAATTAATTGAGGTGTGTATATATATACAGTGGGGAGAACAAGTATTTGATACACTGCCGATTTTGCAGGTTTTCCCACTTACAAAGCATGTAGAGGTCTGTAATTTTTATCATAGGTACACTTCAACTGTGAGAGACGGAATCTAAAACAAAAATCCAGAAAATCACATTGTATGATTTTTAAGTAATTAATTTGCATTTTATTGCATGAAATAAGTATTTGATACATCAGAAAAATAGAACTTAATATTTGGTAAAGAAACCTTTGTTTGCAATTACAGAGATCAGACGTTTCCTGTAGTTCTTGACCAGGTTTGCACACACTGCAGCAGGGATTTTGGACCACTCCTCCATACAGATCTTCTCCAGATCCTTCAGGTTTCGGGGCTGTCGCTGGGCAACACGGACTTTCAGCTCCCTCCAAAGATTTTCTATTGGGTTCAGGTCTGGAGACTGGCTAGGCCACTCCAGGACCTTGAGATGCTTCTTACGGAGCCACTCCTTAGTTGCCCTGGCTGTGTGTTTCGGGTCGTTATCATGCTGGAAGACCCAGCCACGACCCATCTTCAATGCTCTTATTGAGGGAAGGAGGTTGTTGGCCAAGATCTCGCGATACATGGCCCCATCCATCCTCCCCTCAATACGGTGCATTCGTCCTGTCCCCTTTGCAGAAAAGCATCCCCAAAGAATGATGTTTCCACCTCCATGCTTCATGGTTGGGATGGTGTTCTTGGGGTTGTACTCATCCTTCTTCTTCCTCCAAACACGGCGAGTGGAGTTTATACCAAAAAGCTCTATTTTGGTCTCATCAGACCACATGACCTTCTCCCATTCCTCCTCTGGATCATCCAGATGGTCATTGGCAAACCTCAGACGGGCCTGGACATGCGCTGGCTTGAGCAGGGGGACCTTGCGTGCGCTGCAGGATTTTAATCCATGACGGCGTAGTGTGTTACTAATGGTTTTCTTTGAGACTGTGGTCCCAGCTCTCTTCAGGTCATTGACCAGGTCCTGCCGTGTAGTTCTGGGCTGATCCCTCACCTTTCTGATGATCATTGATGCCCCACGAGGTGAGATCTTGCATGGAGGCCCAGACCGAGGGAGATTGACTGTCGTCTTGAACTTCTTCCATTTTCTAATAATTGCGCCAACAGTTGTTGCCTTCTCACCAAGCTGCTTGCCTATTGTCCTGTAGCCCATCCCAGCCTTGTGCAGGTCTACCATTTTGTCCCTGATGTCCTTAGACAGCTCTTTGGTCTTGCCCATTGTGAAGAGGTTGGAGTCTGATTGATTGAGTGTGTGGAGAGGTGTCTTTTATACAGGTAACGAGTTCAAACAGGTGCAGTTAATACAGGTAATGAGTGGAGAATAGGAGGGCTTCTTAAAGAAGAACTAACAGGTCTGTGAGAGCCGGAATTCTTGCTGGTTGGTAGGTGATCACATACTTATTTCATGCAATAAAATACAAATTAATTACTTAAAAATCATACAATGTGATTTTCTGGATTTTTGTTTTAGATTCCGTCTCTCACAGTTGAAGTGTACCTATGATAAAAAATACAAACCTCTACATGCTTTGTAAGTGGGAAAACCTGCAAAATCGGCAGTGTATCAAATACTTGTTCTCCCCACTGTATATATATATATATATATAATAAAAAAAACATTTTTAATTAAGTTTTTTATATTCTGGCCCGCCAAATATGCGGAGGTAAGTCTTTACTTTGTCCTCATTAGGTTCAATTTGAGGTGGGTTTTAAGCTGGAGAAGTCTCACCCTTGGTGAAGATGAAGGAATTCATGTATTCAATTTATCCTTTTATTGAGCACTGGCCAGTGGGAAGTCCTTTCTCCTACGCAGATGATTCAGGAGTTCCCAGAACAAAAACAAACAATTGCTTATATACTTTCATAACCCCTGCTCTTCCTAGCTAATAAACCAATGAGTTAAGGTTACACCCTTCCACCATAATTTATTTTAGCCAATAGATGAAAAGGCAAAATTAATCTTGTTAGATAATCAGTTCCTACCCTATGCGCTTGGGGGCTATGCAAATTCAGCACACAGAGAGACAGAATTCAGCGCCCAGAGGGATGGAATTCAGCCCACAGAGAGACAGAATTCAGCACACAGAGAGATGGAATTCAGCGCACAGAGAGTCAGAATTCAGCACACAACGAGACAGAATTCAGCACACAGAGAGACAGAATTCAGCACACAGACGGAATCCAGCACTCAGAGAGACAGAATGCAGCACACAGAGAGATGGAATTCAGCACACAGAGAGACGGAATTCAGCACACAGAGAGTTGGAATTCAGCACACAGAGAGACTGAATTCAGCACACAGAGAGACAGAATTCAGCACACAGACAGATGGAATTCAGCACACAGACGGAATTCTGCACACAGAGCGACAGAATTCAGCACACAGAGAGACAGAATTCAGCACACAAAGAGACAGAATTCAGCACACAGAGAGACAGAATTCAGCACACAGAGAGACAGAATTCAGCACACAAAGAGACAGAATTCAGCACACAGAGACAGAATTCAGTACACAGAGAGACAGAATTCAGCACACAGAGTGATGGAATTTAGCACACAGAGAGACAGAATTCAGCACACAGAGAGATGGAATTCAGCACACAGAGAGACAGAATTCAGCACACAGACAGACGGAATTCTGCACACAGAGACAGAATTCAGCACACAGAGTGACGGAATTTAGCACACAGAGAGACAGAATTCAGCACACAGAGAGACATAATTCAGCACACAGAGAGACAGAATTCAGCACACAGAGAGATGGAATTCAGCACACAGACGGAATTCATCACACAGAAAGATGGAATTCAGCACACAGAGAGACGGAATTCAGCACACAGAGAGACAAAATTCAGTAAGTGTTTTATGTCTTAATATGATCCCCTAATCAGGAGACATCATCATGATAAGAATATTGGAGTAGTTTTCTTTTAATTGACCTTTCCACAGCTGATTGGTTCCTTAGTTACCTCTGTCAAAGATTGTGGAATGCCAACAATGTTTCTGAATCAGATATATTGAATCAGTACACTGTGGTAACCAAGCAAACAAGTAGCTGTGGAAAGGTCAATTGTGATTGTGGTATTGACAGTGGTCAGCAGCGTGCATCCGTGGCGTAGACGGCGTGTCTCTCCCTCAAACCTTGCTAAAATCTCCCTGAAATCAGTTCTGTCAACTTGGGATGTCTGGGAGCAGCACATTCATGTTTCAAAATCTTAAAGATTACAGTACCTTTTTGTACTCACACAAAAATAGAGAGGCTTGGCAAGAAAAACTTTCATCATAACCCTGAGTGTTTCACAGGCATGGCTTGCTGAGGACTTTGAATCGTCACTAGTTGTCACTAGTTTAATTTGCCTCCCCATTTGGGATTACAATGATAAAGAACAATGTAATCTTCTGTGTTGATCACTCTAGAATCTGAGACTGAGGGCAATTGTAGTTTTAGATTATGACATTTTTGATAATCAAAGGAAAGAATTTGTGCAAGAATCTGTTTCTACAACTAAAATAGGCATTGTAAGATGTGCTGCTGATTACTCGAAAGTATGAAAGTAAGTATGTTGAAAAATTTGTTACAATGTAAACGTATTGGTGTTCTTATCAGTACCAATAGGAACTGAACAGGAACATCACTTCATAAGATTAAGATTTTGACACCGGGAGTACGGTTTGCATGCCTTAAGATCCACTTGTCTCTAGGGTCATCAATCCAAATTACTTGTTTGAGTGCTCACAGGATAGTTAACTCACCATATTAATCTGGAGGCTGCCAACTAGACTGGCCCGCAGGCCATATTAGGAGCGTTGTGAGGCCCGGGAGATCAGGGAAGCTGGTGCGAGTCACAGGAAGCACAGTCAGTCAAGTGAAAAGGGGGCTATTTTTAGCCCTGAGCACAAGGGAAGAGTAGCTCTGGCTGTGTATGGAGGGGAGCAGGTGAATGCTAGAAAGAGGCTCCCAACCTGCTCAAGCCCCATGTTTTTGTCACCCGCCCCCCCCTAAAAAAAGAGGAAAAACACACAAATCACAGCATGGCTACGTTAGCTTATAAGGGAGAGAATGTTTAATTGGGTTGCAGTACAGGAACGACATTCTTAAATCTCCTGGTTACATATATGTAATATGTGTCTTGTACGATTCAAGTATCAGGACCCATTTATTTAGTCAAATTTAGTGGCTCGTGGGGTCATTCCCATGTCCATGATGTGAACGAACTGGAAGGATACTCCCTGGATAGCTATCTCAGGACAATCACCTGCAATCTATTTCTTTTTAAAATGTGTAGTGTTGAACAGAGAAGGTTGAACTCCCAGTGTCGGGGTGGACATTAAGCTTCAGGCCGCTGAACCATTTATGGATTGATGCCAATGAGCAGCTTTTCATTTTTAAGTGGGTATTTTGTGCACGTGCTGTTGTCAGTGAGTGAGGCAGGCACAATCAAATGAATGCTCCTATTTCTGGAGGACAAAGGGCAACAGTTCCTATTTTCATCCAGCCTTGTGAATCTGCCTTTCCTGATCAACGACCGTAACCCTAGTTGAATGCCCACTAACTGTAATGGGTTGTGCTTGCCTTTCCCTAGCTCTGCGGGCGTTCGTTACCTGTATTAAGCACTCCATCGGATTTTTCACATTCCACGCCGAGTTTTCGTTTCGCCAGCACTTAGTGATTTCACCTGTTCATGGTTTCCGCCGGCTATTTATACTTTGCGTCTTCCGGTATCGGCGCTTCCATGTTAATTCGCTTAACTGTCAAGCCGGTAAGGTTTAGGATCAGTACGCCCTATCGAACGCTTTGTTTCAGCTTTGCTAAACAACGCGCGTCTTGGTAGAAGTACTGTAGTATTCTTATTCCTCTCGCTTTTAGTGCGAGTTAGTTAGTTTGTTTGGTCGCGCTATTTTTGGCTCTTTCCTACGAGCGTTTCGCCCGATACTTCTGGGTTTGTTTTTCCTTTGTTTGTTCCGTCGCCTCTTTAGATTTCTCTCTTCTTGAGAGTAGAGGTTTTGTTTTCTAAAAGTATTTTCTCTCGCTGACTTATTTGTCAGTTCGCCCAATTCGTTGGGTTGTTTTCTTTTCTCTCTCCTTTTAAGTCTCCTTCCTCACTCCCCTGTTTTGGGAGCTGGAGCTTTTCTGTTTTCCTTTTTCCCTCTCCCTCCTACAGAGTCCGCTCTGTTTTATTGGTGTCTCTCCAGAGTCACTTGCCTGAAAACCCTTCTGTCGCGTTTGGTCCTCCAAACCAACTCACTCCCTTACAGAACATGGAAGCCAGTAGAGAGGTTCCAGCGACAGAGGTAGCTCAGCTCTTGGCTAGTCAGGGCGCTGCTATAGCCAGTCATGAGGAGGGCATGCGTATTCTCCAGGCCTCTCAGCAGGCGTTACTTAGCCAACACGAGCAGCTTATGAGACAGTTGCAGGTACAGGCTGCCAGCCTGCGCGATGTGGCGGAGAGTCTCCAAAACCTCACTCTCGCCACTGTACCCCCCCCCAGTCGCACAAGCACCACCTATAAACCCCCCACCCCCCCCCACCGGAGGCGACGGAGCCCAAACTCCAACTTCCCCTTCGTTACGGTGGTGAGCCGGGGAAGTGCAAAGGGTTCCTAACCCAGTGTTTAATTTTTTTCAAAGCGCAGGGCTCCCGTTTTCGTTCTCATAATTCCCAGATAGCATTTATACTCTCCCTCTTAACCGGTACTGCTCTCGAGTGGGCCGACCCGCTTATTAGAGCCAATGCACCGATGATGAGCCACACGGATCAGCTTATGGCAGAGATGACGTCAGTCTTTGACCATGACGTCTCCGGTCAGGAGGCGGCCATGCGACTGACCTGTCTTCGCCAGGGCACCGAGACGGTGGCAGCCTTTTCCATCGGGTTTCGAGCACTGGCAGGGCAGACTGGATGGCCCGATGGGCCACTCAGTTCTTTGTTTCTGAACGCCCTGTCCGATCCTGTAAAGGATGCTCTGTCGGTGCTCGAGCCTCCCGCCACGTTCCGCGCCCTAGTTTCCACAGCCATCCGTGTGGATAACCGCATTCGGGAGAGAGAACGTGAGAGGGCTAAAGGGGGAAACAGATATCACCCCACCCGCTATTCACAGTTTTCTGCATCACCATCCCCCACCTCTTCCTCCTTTAGTCTGGGAGAACCTATGCAGGTGGATGGGGCAGCGTTGAACAAACCCAAGGGCGTTAGTCTGTGGAAGGGGAGGTGTAGATATTGCCAGAAAGAGGGGCATATGAGAGATCAGTGCCCTAAGCTAGTGGGAAAAGGGGACTCTCGCTAGGGGAACCGAGGGTTCTAGCGAGAGAGGTTCATGTCCACCCTCGGACCCTCATTTCTGTGCAACTGCTTTGGGGAGGGCGTCAGACCAGCTGTGATGCCTTTTTAGATTCCGGAGCAGTCAAATCTTTTATCGATGCTAAGTGGGTCAAAGCTCTTGGTATTCCTACCTTGATTCTTCCGCGGTCTCGTCTAGTCACGGCTCTTGATGGTCGTCCGTTGGGCACGGGGACCATTTCTCAAATCACCACCAGGGTACGCATGCGCATTCCCTATTGCGACCATATAGAGGAGATCCAGTTCTTCCTGGTCGATTCCCCAGCGTATCCACTTATTTTAGGACACTCCTGGCTTACCCGCCATAATCCTCACATTAACTGGGAGGAGGGCGGGGCTGTTATCCGTCACTGGGGTCCCCAGTGCGGACCCCACTGTTCAGTCCCTAGATTCCTCGTGGCAGGAGGGCCTCCTAGTACTCAGGCCGAGTCCGGCACTGATAGCGCACAGGAGCAGGACGGTTTTTGTTCTGATGGGGAGAACTCCCTGGTCCTCTCCGAAGGGGGCAAGGAGAGCCTAGCCTGGGATTCTCTGGCGGATGGCCCACTTATGTGGGAGGAACAGCTCACTGACTCAGAGATTGAGTGGCCTGTGTCACTCGATTCTCTCTCGAGCGAGGAGAGCGCTAAAGTAGGGGGGGTTATAGTATTTTCCCTCCCTCCCAATGTCCCTGAGCAGTACAGAACTCTTTCTGAGGTTTTTAGCAAGCAACGGGCCACTACGTTGCCGCCTCACAGGGCTTATGATTGTGCTATTGAGCTCTACCCGGGCACTGTCCCTTCCAGAGGGTCCTTGTACTCTCTATCTGCCCCGGAGAGTGCAGCCATGAAGGCTTACATTGAGGAGTCCTTAGCCAATGGATTTATTAGACCTTCCACTTCACCGGCAGGAGCGGGGTTTTTTTTCGTTAAGAAAAAGGACGGGGGTCTTCGCCCATGTATTGACTATCGGTCCCTCAATGACATCACGGTGAAGAACCGTTATCCCCTCCCCCTGATGAACTCGGCGTTTGAACGGCTCCAGGGAGCGTCTATTTTTACCAAGCTCGATCTGCGCAATGCGTACAACCTTGTGCGTATTCGCCAGGGTGACGAGTGGAAAACCGCTTTTAATACGCATAACGGACACTACGAGTACCTGGTGATGCCATTCGGGCTCACTTGCGCCCCCTCTGTGTTCCAAGCACTAGTGAACGACGTGCTTAGGGAGATGTTAGAGAAATTCCTCTTTGTTTATCTTGACGATATTTTAATCTTTTCTTCTGATCTCCCGACGCACGTTGTTCACGTCAAGCAGGTTTTGTCAGCGCTGCTTAAGGCTCAGTTATTTGTGAAAGCGGAGAAATGCGTTTTTCACACAAACTCGGTTTCTTTTCTTGGGTTCATTGTTGCTGATGGCGAGGTACGGATGGACCCTAAGAAAGTGTCCACGGTAAAAGACTGGCCCACTCCGTCTTCTCTCAAGCAGGTTCAGCGTTTTTTGGGGTTCGCAAATTTTTATCGGCGGTTCATCCGCAATTTCAGTGCGGTAGCGGCCCCTATTACTGCACTCACTAAAAAGACACTCCCCGGGTCCTTTCAATGGAATTCCAAGGCGAAGGCGGCATTTTCGGAGTTAAAGAGGAGATTTAGCTCCGAGCCCATACTCGTGACCCCCAACCCATCCCTTCCCTTTGTGGTAGAGGTGGACGCCTCTGAACTAGGCGTCGGAGCCATTCTTTCCCAGCACTCCCCGCTTGATCACAAGATGCACCCCTGCGCGTATTTCTCTTGTGCATTAACACCCGCAGAGAGGAACTACGACATAGGGGACCGGGAGTTGCTGGCTGTAAAGCTAGCACTGGAGGAGTGGCGCCACTGGCTCGAGGGGGCTGAGCATCCGTTCACTGTATGGACGGATCACAAAAACCTTGAGTATGTGCAGCAAGCTAAGAGGCGTAACTCCCGTCAGGCTCGGTGGGCGTTGTTTTTTTTACGTTTCAATTTTTTAATCACATACCGTCCTGGCTCCAAAAATGTGAAACCGGATGCGCTTTCTCGCGTGTTCGACCGTACTGATAAGGATCCCATTCCTGAACCCATTGTCCACGCCGACCACATTGTGGCCCCTGTTATGTGGGCGGTCGAGGCAGCAGTACAGAAGGCTCTGAAGTCTAATCCAGATCCAGGTGGGGGTCCTCCCCACTGCCTGTTCGTTCCATCCCGGGTTAGGTCTCGAGTTCTCCAATGGGGACACGCCTCCCAGTTGGCCGGCCACCCGGGCGTTCACCGTACTAAGGACTTTGTTTCCCGGCGTTTTTGGTGGCCCGGTCTTGAGAGAGACGTTACGGTCCTTCGTTGCTGCCTGTCCTGTGTGTGCTCGGAGCAAGGGATCATGTGCCCAGCCCTCGGGTCTCCTGCGCCCTCTTCCCATCCCTAGCCGCCCTTGGAGTCACATCGCACTCGATTTTGTCACCGGGTTGCCGGTGTCCTCTGGTAACACGGTGATATTAGTGGTCGTGGATCACTTCTCCAAGGCGGCTCATTTTATCGCACTTCCGAAACTCCCTTCAGCACCAGAGACAGCTCAGCTCATGGTGGACCACGTTTTCCGAGTACACGGCCTCCCTGTGGACGTGGTATCTGATCGCGGTCCCCAATTCACTGCGAGATTCTGGCGTTCCTTCTGCTCTCTATTAGGCGCGTCTGTCAGTCTTTCCTCCGGCTTTCACGCGGAGACTAACGGACAGACAGAACGCACCAATCAGACCTTGGAGAACACCTTGCGTTGTTTGGCTGCCTCCAACCCCACATCTTGGAGCCGCCACCTCGCATGGGCTGAATACGCCCATAATACCTTGCGCAATGTCTCTACTGGCCTCTCTCCGTTTGAGGCGCAAATGGGGTATCAACCTCCTTTATTTCCAGAACTAGAGAGAGATGTGGAGGTACCGTCCGCAAGGTCCTTAGTTTGAAGGTGTAAAGCAGTTTGGAGGCGTGTGCGCTCATCCCTCCTGCATGCCACGGCCAAGCAAAAGATGGCGGCAGATAGGCGTCGCCGTCCTGCTCCCTCTTATAGGGTAGGTCAACGTGTTTGGCTCGCTACGCGGGATCTCCCCTTGCGAGTTGAGTCTCGCAAACTCGCTCCTCGTTTTGTTGGACCCTTCAAGATCCTTCAGAGAATAAACCCAGTCACCGTGCGGTTACAGCTCCCGCGCTCTATGCGCATCCACCCCACATTTCACGTCTCTCGGTTAAAATCTGTGCTTGTTAGCACCCTCGCTCCGGCAGACAAGCCGCCACCTCCTCCCCGGTTCTTGGACGGAGGCCCGGTTTATACGGTACGGCGTATTTTGGCCGAGAGACGTGTGGGCAGGGGTTTTCAGTTTCTGGTGGATTGGCAGGGCTATGGCCCTGAGGAGCGCTGCTGGGTACCATCCAGAGATATTTTGGATTCGCAACTTATCAGAGACTTCCGCAGAGATAAGACTTCGGGATCTTCTGGGGACGTCCCTTAGAGGGGGGGTCCTGTAATGAGTTGTGCTTGCCTTTCCCTAGCTCTGCGGGCGTTCGTTACCTGTATTAAGCACTCCATCGGATTTTTCACATTCCACGCCGAGTTTTCGTTTCGCCAGCACTTAGTGATTTCACCTGTTCATGGTTTCCGCCGGCTATTTATACTTTGCGTCTTCCGGTATCGGCGCTTCCATGTTAATTCGCTTAACTGTCAAGCCGGTAAGGTTTAGGATCAGTACGCCCTATCGAACGCTTTGTTTCAGCTTTGCTAAACAACGCGGGTCTTGGTAGAAGTACTGTAGTATTCTTATTCCTCTCGCTTTTAGTGTGAGTTAGTTAGTTTGTTTGGTCGCGCTATTTTTGGCTCTTTCCTACGAGCGTTTTGCCCGATACTTCCGGGTTTGTTTTTCCTTTGTTTGTTCCGTCGCCTCTTTAGATTCCTCTCTTCTTGAGAGTAGAGGTTTTGTTTTCTAAAAGTATTTTCTCTCGCTGACTTATTTGTCAGTTCGCCCAATTCGTTGGGTTGTTTTCTTTTCTCTCTCCTTTTAAGTCTCCTTCCTCACTCCCCTGTTTTGGGAGCTGGAGCTTTTCTGTTTTCCTTTTTCCCTCTCCCTCCTACAGAGTCCGCTCTGTTTTATTGGTGTCTCTCCAGAGTCACTTGCCTGAAAACCCTTCTGTCGCGTTTGGTCCTCCAAACCAACTCACTCCCTTACACTAACAGAAGGGCTCTCCCTCCGAAATTGCATGGAGTATTGTAAGGGCAAACCGAGTGTGACGTGAGTACTGAGCCCATGGGCAGAGCATGTTAGCACCCCCCCTGCCACGCGTTTCGGTGGAAAATGAATCATGGCTGGCATGACTTTCTACTCGGTTGTTCAGGTACAGGGTCGCAGTGCATGCTCCCCTCACCAGGGAAAGAACCTAGAGGGACCCACACTTCCCTTGCACGAGCAGCTATCTATGGCCTCCAAGAGCCCTCTGTATTCAGACTGCCCAGTTCCAATTGAGACCTCTACTATGAAAAAACAGATCCCAGGTCAATGCTTTTCAGTAGATTCTATTTATACTATTTACAGTGCACTACAAAAATGTGAGGACGGTGACAATTTTTGTTTTTGTTTTGGCTCTCTACTCTCTCCAGCACATTGGATTTGAAATGGAACAGTGACCGAGGTTAACGTGCAGACTTTCAGCTTTAATTTGAGGGTTTTTAGCTATTACATTTTTAAGCTGTAAATTACACAGGGATAGTATAGAACACATGGTTGGCTAAATGGCTGTAAGTCATCAAGGGTCTGAGGTATCAAATGAGCCTCAACCCATCACTCTGCTGCTAGATATGCAGTAGATATGGATGGATCACTTTAAGGGTTGTTTTTCCTGACTTATTTTTCCATAGTTCAGTATGTGCCAAAATGTGTCACCGTCCTAACACTGGAGTGCACTGTACCAACATACACTGCCCGGCCAAAAAAAAAGTCGCCATTGCACCCGTCATGCATAGTGCCCACTGTACAAGCCTCTGGAGGCAGTGTTATGATCTGGGGTTGCTTCAGTTGGTCAGGTCTAGGCTCAGCAACATTATGCAGCAATAAAATGAAGTCAGCTAAGTACCTGAATGTACTGAATGACCAGGTTATCCCATCAATGGGCATTTTCCAGGACGACAATGCCAACATTCATCGGGCTCAAATTGTGAAAGAGTGGTTCAGGGAGCATGAGGAATCATTTTCACACATGAATTACCCACCAGATTCCTGACCTTAACCCCATTGAAAGTCTTTGGGATGTGCTGGAGAACACTTTACGGAGTGGTTCGACTCTCCCGTCGTCAATACAAGATCTCAGCCAAAAATTCATGCAACTCTGGATGGAAATAAATGTTGTGACATTGCATGAGGTTGTCGAAACAATGCCACAACAAATGCGCGCCGTAATCAAAGCTAAAGGCGATCCAACGAAATATTAGAGTGTGCGACTTTTTTTTTGGCCGGGCAGTGTATATTACCTTCTACTTCACACGTTCTTGTGGCCTTTGGGATTCTGGCATCTGAACAGCAGTGACCCCAATGAACAGAAGCGGTTCCCGCCCGCTCTTCCACCCTTAGTACTGGTTGTTTCGAGGGACATCGAGCAAATACATCCCTGGACAAACACTGATCCCATCAAGAGATGAGGACATTAGATGAAAGAGAATGTGAAAGGACAGGCCTCTCTTTGTAAATATCTTTACTACGTGAGTCTTGAACTCCAGTCTTTCATACGGATCCATTTATAGGTCTGTGAACTCCGTTGAGCCGCATGGCACATCGTGTCACACGTAACGCAGGCAATGTGCTCAAATTCCCATTAACTGCAGTGTAAAACAAAGGGGTTAGTCAACTGCACTTTTCATGATGACCCCTATGCACCCTACACATGCAGGCAATGGCTCTGTTTTGAGCGAGAGCTTACATGTGTAACCTGCATAAGCACGCAGTGCTCAGTGTAATGCAAGGATGCGGTCGCAACATGAACTCTGCTCAAGAAGGGCCACGTTGCCTGCTGATATCACAGTGCCCTTGCAGACAGCTCCAGAGCCTGATAATAAAGAGAGAGAACTCATGTGTGGGTATGGAACACCTGGTTGGCTGTAAGTCATCAAGGGCCTGAGGTAACAAACGAGCCTCAAACCATCACTCTGCTACCAGATATGCAGTAGATATGGATGGACATTTTATGGGTTGTTTCTCCTGACTCATTTTCCTATTGAACTCTATGGAAAAATAAGTCTGGGTAAGAAATGCAAATTTTTGGAGGAATGAGAGCAATGCGGTAAATTGAACAATGGGAACTGAAAACTGAATCCATGGACAGCTGACAACATTGAGACCTTGAAGGGTTGTTTTCTTAGCACGGATTGGTCAGGAGAAACAACCCTTAAAGTAATCCATCCATATCTACTGCATATCTGGCAGCATAGTGATGGTTTGAGGCTCGTTTGATACCTCAGACAGCCATTTAGCCAACAGAACATAGCGTGTAAATAACAGTGTACACAACATTTGGGGTTGTATGTCCAGTCCTACTAGATAAATCTAATTATACATTCAGTAGACAGTGAAAGCTCATGTTTTCTGTTCATGTCTCTGGTTTGCACTTTGCCTACATTTAAGTTATTTTTTTATATGGGCATAATAAAGCTGACATTGCTTTGTTGTTGGGCATTACTTAATTTCAGGTTCTGAGAATTTATGTAATCTCCCTGGTGTGCTTGTCTTCAGAACTTAGACCTCTTTTTCCGACAACATTTGTGGTCCCGGTTATCTACCCCAACAGTTTCAGGCAGGACCATTAAGTCTGAATTATCTTTAAAAAGACAGAAATAACAAATGACAACACATGTTGTGGATATTACTTGGAAGACCAATTCAATAAGAACATTAGTATGGGTGGAAAGCTGTCAATAATCCACTTCAACAGCAGGAGTCTATACGCAAACTTTGAACAGATACAGGAGTATCTATGTACATTTGCCAAACCATTTAACATCATTGCGGTGTCGGAAACTTGGATTAACGTTGAGAAAGGCATGGATTTCCACCTGGAAGGGTATAATTTTGTGTGTAAGAACAGAATCAACAAAGCTGGTGGAGGAGTTGCACTGTTTATTGAGGAGAGCATAAATTTTGAGATAATGGAAAGCTTGTCAATTGTCGTTGAAAATGTAATGGAGTGTATAACAATTGAATTCTCAGCGCTAAAAGGTAAAAATCTGTTATATGCAATGTTTACAGAGCTCCTAGCTCAAAAATAGACATTTTCAAAAATTGTATGGGAGAAATATTATCAAAAATGAATCAATCAAATGTTTTTATATGCGGTGACTTTAACGTAGACATATTAAATCCCAACGATAATAAGTTGATTGAGGATTTCGTAAACACAATGTATGCGTGGGGAATGCGACCATTAATTACCCAGCCAAGCAGAATCACTAAACATAGTGCCACACTAATTGACAACATCTATACAAATATACTGGACACAAAAATAACAAGTGGTATTTTGATAAATGATATCTCTGATCACCTTCCAGTCTTCGCCATCTGTGACTGGAAACAAACTTTGGATCAGAATCCAGTGACAAAAATCTTAAAAAGAATTAGAAACGAAAAGAGACTCAAAGATTTTGAACAAGATATGATAAAGCAAAAGTGGAATGATGTATTGAATGAAAGAGACACAAACAAAGCATATGAGGCCTTCTTAAACACAATAAATTCAATATATGACAAGCACTGCCCGGTAGTCAAAAATTCGAGAAAAGGCAAAAAAATCAAAGAAATAAGGCCATGGATTACCAAGAAAATAGAAAACGCCTGTAGAAAAAAAAACAGCTTATATAAACAGTTTTTAAAGGAAAGGAGCGAACAATCATATGCAAAGTACAAACGTTGCAGAAACAGAGTGACTGATCAGTTGAGGAAACATAAAAAAGATTATTATGATAAGTTACTATCAGAAAATATAAACTACACCAGAAATCTCTGGAAAATAATAAATTCCGTCTCTGGGCGTAAGGTCAAGAGGACATTCTCGGATCATTTCAATATAAACAACAAGAGGGAAGAAGAAAAAAAGTCGACATTAGACAATTTCAACAAATACTTTGTTAGTGTCGGTCCGGAGCTAGCCAAGGCCATTCCTTCCACACTCCTACAGTGGGATCACTTTGATAGGGGCAGTGAGACAAAACAAGAGTCATTATTTTTATATCCTGTTACACAAAAAGAAATGAAAGATATACTGAGAGACTGCACAGCTAAGACATCCACTGACGCAGATCAGATAGACATGACATTGTTAAAAATGATATCAAAGGCGATCATACCTCCACTAACACATATATGTAACCTATCGTTCTGTAATGGCGTGTTTCCAGACAAAATGAAGATAGCAAAAGTTCTTCCTTTATACAAAAATGGAGACAAACAAGAGTTTTCAAATTATCATCCTGTTTCAATTTTACCACAGTGCTCAAAAATTATTGAAAAGCTCTTTAATGTAAGATTAGATAAATTCATTGTTAAACACAAACTGTTATGTGACAACCAATACGGGTTCAGGAAAAAACATTCAACAGCACTGGTCCTAACAGAATCCATAGAATTTATCAAAGACGCGCTAGACCGGAAACTATTCACCATAGGCATCTTCATAGACTTGAAAAAAGCTTTTGACACGATAAACCACAACATATTGATGGAAAAATTGTATAGATATGGAGTTAGAGGAATCGCATTACAATGGATAAAGAGTTACCTATCAAATAGAGTTCAATTTGTTCAGATAGGGGACAACATATCATCATGCCTGGACATCACCTGTGGGGTCACACAGGGTTCAGTCCTAGGACCAAAATTATTTTTACTATATATTAATGACATAGTCAAAGTATCTGACGTTTTAAAATTAATTTTATTCGCGGACGACACAAACATCCTATGTTCTGGAATTGATCTTAAACAAATGGTCACATCAGTTAATAATGAAATGTCAAAGCTTCACACGTGGTTTAATATTAATAAACTATCATTAAACCTTTCAAAGACAAAATTTATATTATTTGGGAAAAGAGGCCAGAAAGAAAATATAAACTTAAAAGTCAATGGTATCAACATTGAACGAGTGAACGAACACAAGATTCTGGGGGTTACGGTAGATAGCCTCCTGACATGGAAACCACATGTGAAGCTAGTTCAATGTAAATTGGCCAAAAGCGTGTCTATTTTGTGGAAAATGCAGAAACTACTCAATCAACATTCACTTAAGACAATTTACTCGGCACTCATAACACCTCACCTAAACTACTGTGTCGAAGTGTGGGGACACACATATAAAGACACTATAGAGCCACTGTTCAAACTCCAAAAAAGGGCAATGAGAGTTGTATATGGTGTCCCATATAGAGACCACACAAATGATTTGTTTATTAAGGCAAAGTTTCTCAAGTGGCAGGATATAATTGAATATAATACTGTACAAATATTATTCTTAGCCTCCAAAAACCTCTTACCCGTAAATATACAGAAACTGTTTCTAAAGAGAGATGACATACATAACCTAAGAGGAAATATGATTTATAAACAAAAATCTATAAAGTCAACACTCAGAGGTCATTCATTATCCATTGTGGGGGTTAAACTTTGGAACAGTTTACATGATGAGATTAAAATGTCTACAAATTTAAAGACTTTCAAGGGTAAGATAAAATGCAAGATGGTAGAAAATTATCAAGTCTGAAAAATAGGGGGTTATCATGAAATGAAAACAATGTCATGATGTACTTTACTTTAATTTTCACAAAAAAAAAAAAAAAAAACATTTAAAAAAAAAAAAAAAAAAACCATAGCATGCGGTTTACACAGGATCCTGGACCCTGCAACAAAAGACAACAGACATTGGTCGCACAAACTCTCAGGATGGAGCTTCTAAACTGGTCATTTAACGCTATTGACAAAATATTCTCGACAAGGCGTGTGGGCACTGGAGAGCCGTCATGTCCAGATGGGACCTTTCTGGCAGGGTACATCATGGATGGGTGGGACAAATGGCGTGTAGTGTGTCTGGCAGTACTAGATATAGAAGATGTGGAAGATGTGTACCTGTTTGGATTCATGATGGTTGGACTAATCGGCCTAGGATTTGGCCAGTACTTGATGTACCGACAGCTGAGAAAAATGGGGTGTGACGTCTCTGGAAACAGGGAATTACTGATCATACTGAGAAATTTGAGATCGGACATCAACAAAATCAAGGGAAAAATAGCCATAATGCAGGCAGAAATCACCAAGCCTCCGGAGGACAGTGCAGAAAATAGCGAGGGGTAATGAACTCCGAGATCTGGCAATCATACCTACTCAGGCATAATGCACGGAATTTACAGGGGACAACAGAACATCATAAAAACGTAGAAACGGACACTTTTAATTTGGACATTAGCTGAACAATATTTGAGAATGTTTGACGTGGAACTGAAACAAATTGTTTTGACCAATGTATGACATGCACATTTAAACCTACTAATTTGGACTTTAATAATCTGACTTTAATAATCTGGTTTGTTTTACTTTAGAGTATTTTATTTTATTTTATTTTTCTTTCCTTCCTGATCAGTTTCGCTATAAAGAAAACTCAGCTATGATGTTGTGATACTAAAAATATCTGTTTTAATCAAATGTATAATGTGAACATTGAAACAAATTGTTTTGACCAATGTATGACATGTACATTTAAACCTACTTAATTGGACTTTAATAATCTGACTTTAAAAATCCGGTTTGTTTTCCTGTAGAGTATTTTATTTTATTTTATTTTTTCTTTCCTTCTTGATCAGTTTCGCTATAAAGAAAACTTAGCTATGCTGTTGTGATACTAAAAATATCTGTTTTAATCAAATGTATAATATGAACATTTAAAATCGTGAGGGAATTGGGGCGGGACTTGATAAGCAGGCTGCTTTTTTCCCGTATCCCTTTTCGGCAGGAAATGTATTTGTTAAATGCATATTTCAGAAATGTGATGCAATGTGATCATACACATGCCGAAATAAATAAATAAATAAAATAAAAAAATGTTACAAAGCTATCAGGGGAAACGTCTTGAACAGCTTCACCCTCCAAATTCTGCACACTAAGACCTGCACTGTCAATCCCTGACATGGAATTAGGTTACAATACAAAGATTAGTCCACAAAGATCTCTTGTCCCAGGATAGCTGGAGCGGAGTATAATTAACTCGGCTTGATGCATAGCCGGAATACCACTTTGTCTGTCGGAAATAAACCGGCCTGTTCCCATATTGTTCAATGTGAATGGCTGCAGGTTCAAATGAGCTTGGTCCTGTACAGACTGGTCCAGGTTTATGACTTTTGTTTATGACACTTGGATTTTAACAACACTTCATTCAACACAGACCACTTGGAGTGCCACTTTTTGGTGCCCTTTGTGCTACGAGAAATATCCTTGCAGGATTTTGAATGCATGAAAAAAAGGCATTGTCCTTGAACTGCATTCCTCATGGTACTACTATTGTCATGGCATGATATTTCTTTCCCCTTTGTTTTGCCAAAAACACCAATATTGTACAGGGTATGTTCAGGGCCGGACCGTCCACTAGACAACTATAGGCTGCCGTCTAGGGCGGCACTATGACCGCCCTCTGCCCATCGCCCCACCATCCAAGTCATAATTCTGCAGCCCCCGCTATTATTGCTTTAAAGCCGGAGCGTTCTAATTTCGAAATAACAGTTTCGAAGGTTTAACATTTAATATCTCTGCCGTCCAATCACTGATTTTATTTCAGAAAACTGCGAGTTACAGAAGACAAAATGAGCTACAATTTCTTATGATTGGTTCATAGGTTTAGTGGGCGTGAATTTACTTCTAGATCGCTAGATAAAACCGCTCGACAAAAATTGAATTCTCCATCTGCCTCACTGTGGATGGAGCAGACCACCACGGAAAGAAGTGTCTCTTCTGGCGACATCACAGCAGCTGCGAGAAAGCCAGTCAACCCACGAAAGTAAGAGGGATTTATAATCACATTTAACTATACATGTTACTTCAAAAACTGTATTATTTTGTATAAAATCCGGTTCTTGTACCGCCGATTTTCTCAGATTGTAACATGGAATTCACTAACGTTAGTGTAAAGCACTAACTTAGCTTGCTCTAGCCCACTAGGTAAGTAACGTTAGGAAGCTAAACGGTGTCAACGTATAGCCTACTTCCCCCAGCTCGTTTCGAGCTGAAATTGTGAAAATGTCTGTCATGCTATTAACATAACATTAAGTGAACTGATAGATATTTTCCGTATTTAGTGTAAACTAGATCGCTAAATAATAACAAAAACTAAAAACAGTAACGTTAATCTTACAGTTAGCTCTCAGCGCGAACAGCGAGCCATTTGCTGTCTGTCTTGCTATCTTTATACATTTTATACTCAACTATTAGTCTTATCCAGCACTGGACTGGTAATCTGGCATACCGGGCATTTTCCCGGTGGGCCGACGCACCTTGGGGCCGATATAATTAAATGTATAATTTAAATAAATAAATAAATAAATAAAATAAATACATTTTGGCCAACGACCGGCCCATAAAGCCATTAGTTCATTTTATATACTGACACTGGGCTGGCCCAATCACATCTCTTACTAGGCCCCACACCTCCCCTTCTGTCCTCTCTGTTTCTCGTGTCAGTCTGTTTCTTTGGCTCAGAGCCACAAATCTGCGGATGGATGAGGGCGTCAAAATGGACAAACAAAAGCGCAAGGGGGGTGTGGAGAAGTTGCGGGCCAAAAAAATTATAAAAAATCTAGAGGCGGATGCCGCCAAATGTGCAAAAATAACAGACATGTTTGCTTCAGGGGTTGCAGTAGCTTCAACATCTACAGTACCCGACATTGTGCAGCAACAGGTGGAACTTGAAGGAGGAGAGGTGGCTGGCCATGGCCACTGCCAGGCAGAGGAGCAAGCGTGTGACAGGGAAGCCGAGGAGGGACAGAGTGAGCATGACAGGGCTGAGGAGGAGAGTGTATTTGAAGCGGTAAGCATGGTAGCTTCATGATTAACAGGGACTCGCAGGGAGGGAGCAGTGTGTGATGATAATTAATTAAATTAATGTCGATGAGATAAGATAACATAATCGTAACGCTATCGTCACCTACTCACCTACTATAGACCGTCACCTACTGCTGGTGGTCACTCAGTCAGTCAATGTCAAATAGCACAGCATAAGCTATTTGGCATTGTTTTTGTAGCTAGCATAGTTCCCTAATGCAGTCGGCTGCCTATTCTAACGTTAACTAGCTAATGCTATTTTGTCAGCATCGCGTTGGCTAAGCCCAGGTTGCTGTGAGTGACCTAGGTCCATATTGTATCATCATAATATTATTAAAATTATTAGGCTAAAGGGTTCCCTTAATAAACATGCGTGAAAAGGCTGTATAATATACAACACCTGTTGCTCTTCTGTGCTAAAATGTATGCCTGCTTATGTATTAGCCTACAGGAAGAAAAAAACGTTTTCATTTCCAACAACAGGAAACATTAGGATATATATGGTATGGATTACTGTTATTACCATCTGTGGGGTAGCTCACCTACAGTAAGTTCAAATTGTTTGGTGCTGCTGTCCATTGAGCATGCACCTTCACGTGGTAGGTGCATGAACTTCCCAAACAAACAAGCACACCATTGATTTAATTGCCCTATCACATACAACAATCTAACTATTACTCCTCTCTGAACATTAATACAAAACAAAAAGGTGATCTATTAACTGTGTAAACCTTATGCAATATTCAACATCAATATTTGGATACTTGAAATCTGTATGAACTGAATAGTTAGTATAAAATTAAATAAGATGGAACAGCTCCATGCATTAATTGAATAAACAACTATTTGCTCATTACCAGTATGGTATTGTTTAACCTCTTAATACCAAACGCCCCCTAGCGGTAACGCGGGCGTTACGGAAATTATTACATTATACATTTCATTAATTTAATAATATATAATAAACTGCTCACCTCAATATTTTGATTAAATATCCTTAAGATATATCCCTTCCTTCTGGGAAAGTGGTTTTTAAGCCCAAAACGTCGGGATAAAACTTCGTAAATAACGTTGGAAACTCTGACCTAATTCTCAAACATGTATTGCAGCTTGATGTCACACCATAAACAATGTGCTGGTAAACTTTTCTGCTTAATTGTATTTCACAAAACTTTGGTTTGAAAAATCATTATACCTTTAGGCTTCAAGAAAAAATACTTTAAAACTTTCATACGGCTGTACATTATTTTTTTCCAATTTTAAACCGACTTGTGCTTTTTTGCACTTGATTACGACTCGTTCGGCTGTGTTCACTTTGGCGTTGTGAAACTCAGCCAGTTTCTGGAGTACCAATCCCGTGGCTTAGTATGTGTTAGCCAGAGTTGTTTTGAACTTGCCTGCAGAGATTTATGCAAAACCGTCGTCAATTGGGTGTATTTCTTTGACTGATAGCACAATAGGCCTATCTGAAGTGGGAAAAACTGTCTTCCACCCGCCTCCACTCCGAGTATTATTTGCTTTCCATTGGGTTTTAAAACTGTCTGTCGAATATTCCAGCCAATAGCCAAGACTCTTATCTTTCAAACGAGCCCTCCTTCAACACATTGCCGTCGTAAAACAAGGAGATAACAGCTCTGCGTATAAGGAAGTGGCACCCGTGCGTAATTATCGAACCAAGATGGCGCAGTGTTTTTACCTTGTAGCGTAGCTCGCTACATTCCGTTTAGCAAAGCACAATTAATTAGGTAAGGCCCGCAGTTACATTTTTTTACTTTAGAGTATTTTTGATACAGTTTTTGTGTAGTTATGTCGAGATTTTTGAGGCGTTTATCCGTGCACCAAGTGCTAGACAAACTGGATAAGCCAGAAGATGTTTTTGCCGAGGGAGACTCATCCTGTCTCAGTGACGCTGAATGATGTTGCTGACATGTAAGTTGTTTTATCATACTAACAGTGTTATGCTATAAACGCATTGAATTTCGCCATGGCAGGTAACGTCGTTAGGGCTGGTGGTATTACCGATTTTTCGATATACCAGTGTGAATTCACGCAATGCCATGCGGGTTCGTAATTACATTGTCAACTGTATTTTATTGTTTTTCATACAATTAATATTACAAATTGCACATTCCAACGGTATGATAAATAATTTATGAAGTAAACTTAGGGTGTATTGTCTGTGTTGACAAACTCGCACGTGTTACGTGGCGTTGCCAACAACACAGATGTTTGTGGAAACTGTAAGTTTGGTGTAAGCATCGAAGGAAATGTGCAATTTAGCTGCAATGCGTGAATCCCTGTGTTTCTTCTGTGAAGCTAACTAACCTTATATACTTATGCATAAAATCGGTCCCTCTCAGCTAAATTAATATAGATAGTATTACCTTTACAGTGGCAAGCTAGCAAGCATCCCTGTGTTTTCCTGTCTGTTTATTATAGTTTATACTAGTATTTGGAATGGAAGTGTGGTGTTGCTGATTTGCCCACAGCTTACTGTGAACTACAGTCGACGTTCATTGCTAGGGATAGCTGCTACATTATGCGAAGGATGTGCTTTGCCTTGTCTGTTCTGTAGTGATCTTGATGATGTCTCTGTGCGCACTTACTGTACGTCGCTTTGGATAAAAGCGTCTGCTAAATAAATGTAATGTAATGTAATGCAAGCAAAATTACAGATAACAAGCAGCTAGCTATCTATTTGTGTCTGAGATGAGCTACTAAATCGATTTTTTTGAGTGTGAAATGGCTTCTGGAAGTGTTTAGTAAAGTCATTGTTCCACATGAGTAAATTGTTCTGTATGCAGTACAGAAGGCTGTGCAGGTAAACAAAATGGCAATTTATGCATGGTATGAGGGAGAGAACATGATAACATGAGGGAGTACTTGTTTATTATTATTATTGTTGATTGTTGTTGTATAAGGGGGACTAATGGGTATATCAACATGGTGGACAAGTCCATGGACAGGGTTAGTGGGATTTGTAATGATACAGATTGCTCTCCTGAGGGAATGTGTAGTCTAAATGGCTTCTGTATGAATGGTTAAATAATCTCTCCTCAACCTCCACCCCCATGTTTTGATCCTTTGCCTTTTTTTGTTTTTAGTTAATTTTTTTTAGCTTTTTGGACCCTGCCATTTTGTACTTTCTTTGTGTAAATACGGTAACTTCAGCAATTAGAGGGCAAGGATCTTTTTATTTGTTACAGCAGGGGTGTTTTTATTTTTTATCTAGGAAACTGGTGGACTTTTGATTTTTTATCCACTGCACTTTTAGTAGTACACCTTAGTGCACTTGTATATAGTTGATATATGTTTGTCATGTATAAAGTTTTGCCTCCTAAAACCCAACCCCAACGTCCCTGTCATAGGAGGTGGCAACAGAATAAAGGACAGGACTGGCAAGCAGTAATGTGTAGGGAAGTTTCATACTATTCCCATTATTCATTTGAAAACCTGTTTGCACATTCCTGGACTCATTTCTGGCTAATGGGGCTCTGGTGAAATACACAAGATTCACTGTGCTGCTATATGGGTTTTGACAGCTTTTTGTAACCTTGGGTTAGTTAGTTGTGTAATATGAAGAGCACCAAAAACACGTCTAAAAATGAACTTTTATTGCCAATATTGACAAATTATCTCATTTTATTGTAAAAACCTAAAAAAATAAATCATATTGAGACCTTTCTGGAACATTGCCATTTTTGGAACATTTGGCACCATTTGGCACCATTTGGATAACAAAAAAGGTTCACCTGAAAAAAACCCTGTAAAATTTGAATGGTTTGAGATATTGACACCAGATTGTTACCAGAGGTAGGCAGCATATAGATGAGATAGATGAGTCATTTCCTTGATTGCATTTGTAGCTCCCCAGGTAAAAATTCTTAAACTTGAATGTAGGTACCCGTTTTTTTGTTTTTTTTATATTTTCTGTACATAAATTGTTGTAGTAAAGTATCAAAAACTGGATTTCTATGAGTTCTCACTGCTTAGTCGTAATACTGCAGGTGTCTGCTTTAATAAAAGCCATGAACCATATTTGTACCATTTATAGTTTTTGAGATAACCACCTTTGTTTGTCACTAGTGAAAACAGGCAAAAATTGGCCTATTTTGCCCTCGGTAGGAAGAGGTTAAATTGTACAGCTTTTTGCACTTCTTTGTCAGGGAATTCCAACAATTCTGGACCTGAATGTATAATCATGTTAAAAGTACACTGAGTAACTTTTTTTATGGCCCTTCAAATGTAAACAAACTTTTTTTTCTTTTTTTTGTACATCTTAAAGTATATTTTAGCTCCGACAGAGATCTTGCTACAAGGAATATCAGTTTGTAAGAGCTATAAAATAGTTTTAGATGTACTTTCAAAGCCATAAAAGGTTTGTTTACATTTGTATTGTTTGTAAACATTAGAGCAAAACAGGCTTGTATTTTCAGTTATGGTGCAATAATAACAATTAAAAGAGCACATTGCCCATCTACATGTCCTACTCTTCAGGAATATAGGACTCTATAACCAAAATTGATTTTAAAAAAGTTACGAAGTGTACCTTTAATACCTCAACCAATTAATTGTAATCATCTCTCTCTCTCCTTATGTATAGTCAAGCCAGGTTGTTGAGTTAGCAGTAGGGAATTCGGGGAATAGTACAGTAGGTACGCATATTTAAGGGGACCGCAAGGATGGTGTACTGGTGGGTGGTGTACTGGTGGGTGGTGTCCGACCGATTGTGGTGGGCCGGTCTGGGCCAAAAATGCCAGGGCCGATTTTTTGTCCCAGTCCAGCCCTGGTCTTATCAATAGCAAGTAGGCTACTAGCTATCTAGTGTTTTCACATAACATTATTTTTAAATTTGAAGGTAGCTTATTTGGCATTTGTTGTTGCTCAATCTTGTTGAAAATGAATGGAGAATGAAACTAAACAACAAACATTTACTAACGTCAGCTTCTGACTCACGTTTTTGACATGAGAAAGATTAGCCTGTTTAGACAAATATGACAAAAAGACTTCATTCAGTTGAGCCAGTGTCACTAATGATTTAGGTTTGTTGATTCAGAACAATCTCTTGAACATTGATGGATATTATGGTATTTTATTATTTTATCTTTTTATATTGTATTTTAAGGCGGATTTTTTAAATCTTTAAATCTTTAAAAAATGATCAGAACTGGGGCTGGGTATGTTAAATGACAATTACAAGGCAATAATAAAACACCTGTTGAAATGGCACATTAATGCAAGTTAACAGAGGAACAATGATTACTTGTGTCTAAATAAACACATTTTGTCAGTGCAATTCAGTAATTTTCTGTGTGTTTCTTTCTTGCTGGCCTGCCTCTGAAATAGTCTAATCAGATTCCAGCAGTGCAGGCCTGCCTGGGTCAGGGGAGTGGCCTGAAATAGTACTGGCCTGCCGACCCATCAACCTATCAACTGGTAACTGGAGCAGCCAGTTGTTGGCCCAGCTACAGCCTGCTGAGGAATGCTTCTCGTGGATCTGGGCTTACTCACATGGGGTCCTTCAGACATTGCTGATGGGGGGTCCAGAGCCTAGTGTTATTATTTATGCACCAAGGCTTTCTGGCACGGGCTGACAGGCCTACGACAGCACATAAACAGCTACAAGTTTAAATATCATAAAGCTCCCTCCTTGGAGTTATTTTGCACCCCTTCTTCTGAAGCTCATAATCTTAGCCTATCTAAGCTGGGGTTATAAAAATAAATCTCTTTGATACGTGCGATGTGATTACACACACACATGTATACAGTATATCTGTACAGTCAGGTCCATAAGTATTTGGACAGTGATGCAATTTTTGTTGTTTTGGCTCTGTATTCCAGCACATTGCATTTGAAATGGAACTATGAGGTTAAAGTGCAGACTTTTAGCTTTAAAAGGGTTTTTTTTTCATTTGAGGGTTTTTACATCGGTGAACGGTGTAGCAATTGTAGCCATTTTCATACATAGTCCCCCAAGAGTAATTGGACAAATTAACATAAACTTTAATAAAGTTATATTTAATATTTGGTTGCATATCCTTTGCATGTCATGACTTCCTGATGTCTGTGACCCAACAACATCAAAAGACATCTTATTTTCATTTATGATACTATAATCTCTGCATTTGAATGGATCTCTATGGGAATTGGGGGGTATGACTAGATTAAGCTGTAAATTACATTTACATTACATTACAATCATTTGGCAGACGCTTTTATCCAAAGCGACGTACAATAAGTGCATATTGAAGGTCATTGACGTGACTACAAAGCAAATCCGACAAAGCACAACTTTCTCACAGCGTAGGAGCTATCCCTAGTAATGAACATTAGTACACACAGTCAGCGATACATTCTGAATTAAAAATAACCAAAAACACAAGTAAATAGAAAACAAGCAAAAAAAAAAACAGGAAGCGAGTACTATAGAATGGCCCTATATAGGTATTTTAGTCAAGGTGGAGTCTGAAAAAGTGCGTTTTCAGACCACAACGAAAAACAGACAGTGTTTCAGCTGAGCGCAGCAGAGTGGGGAGTTCGTTCCACCACTGGGGAGCTAGGGTGTAAAAGCTCCGCAGTTGGGACGAGCGGGAGCCGTTAACACGGAGGGGGGGAAGTGCAAGTCGCCCTGCAGCAGCAGAGCGAAGTGGTCGAGCAGGAGCGTAGTGCTGGATTAAGTCCTGGAGGTAGGAGGGGCCTGACCTTTTGGCTGCAGTGTAGGCCAGGGTCAGAACTTTGAACCTGATCCTGGCCATGACCGGCAGCCAGTGGAGTGACCTCAGCAGGGGGGTGACGTGCGAGAACGTCGGGAGGTTGAACACAAGCCGAGCAGCCGCGTTCTGGACCAGTTGTAGGGGCAGAATGGCGCAGGCTGGTAGGCTTGCGAGAAGGGAGTTGCAGTAGTCCAGACGTGAGGTGACCATGGTCTGGACAAGAAGCTGGGCGGTGTAGGTGGTCAGGTACGGCCGAATCCTACTGATGTTGTACAGGAGGAACCTGCAGGACCGTGCCGTTGCCCTGATGTGTTCTTTGAAGTCCACCTGTCGTCCAGGACCACCCCCAGGTCCCTTGCAGAGCGGGAGGCGGTGACTATGGTTCCGTCAACGGTGATGGACAGATCTAGGAGTGGGGAGGTCTTGTATGTCATGAAGAGCAGCTCAGTCTTGTTGAGGTTGAGCTTCAGGTGATGGCTAGACATCCACTCAGAGATGTCAGCCAGGCAAGCAGATATTCTTTCCTTTACCTGTGGGGTAGAGGGAGGGAAAGAGAGGAAGAGTTGAGTGTCATCAGCATAACTATGGTAAGAGAAGCCATGTGAATTAATAACCAAACCAAGAGACTTAGTGTAAATGGAGAACAGCAGAGGACCCAGTACAGATCCCTGCGGGACTCCTGTAAAAAGTGGATGAGGTGCAGAGACAGAGCCCTTCCAGGAGACTTGGTAGGATCTATCTGTGAGATAGAATGTAAACCAAGAGAGGGCAGTTCCAGAGATGCCCATCTCAGCCAGTGTGGAGATCAGGAGTTTGTGGTTGACCGTGTCGAACGCTGCAGACAGGTCAAGGAGAATCAGGACAGAGGAAAGGGAGGAGGCTCTGGCAGTGGCGTGTGCCTCGGTCACAGCCAGGAGCGCAGTTTCAGTGGAATGCCCGGTTCTGAAGCCGGACTGATGAGGGTCGAGCAGGTTGTTCTGTTGGAGAAAAACTGACAGTTGGTTAAGTTCAGCTCGTTCAAGAGCTTTGGACAGGAAGGGCAGGAGAGACACAGGACGATAGTTTCTGACATCAGAAGGGTCTAAGGTAGGTTTTTTAAGGAGTGGGGTAACACGGGCAGTTTTGAAAACAGCAGGAACATAGCCACAGGTTAAGGAGGTGTTGATAATGGAGGAAAGATATGGAAGGACCTCACCGGATATAGACTGGAGGACTGCTGACGGAATGGGGTCCAGTGGGCAGGTGGTTGCACACTGGCGCGTTACAAGTTGGAGTACATCTATGTCCTCCAGAGTCTTAAAGGACGAAAATGTAGCGGTGGGTTCATTATGGGGCATATGGGGTGTCACCGGATGTGTGAAGGAGTTTCGGATCATGGCTACCTTCTCCTCAAAGTGGATCAGGAAGTCATCTGCAGAGAGTGAAGAGGGTGAGGGGGGTGGAGGAGGGATCAGCAGGGAAGAGAAGGTGGAAAAGAGTTTACGGGGGTTAGACATGCATGCATTAATTTTTTAATTACATGGGAATAGTATGGAACACATGGTTGTGTAAATGGCTGTAAGTCATCAAGGGTCTGATACCTCACTACTGAATGTATAATTAGATTTATCTAGTAGGACTGGACATACAACCCCAAATGTTGTGTACACTGTTATTTACATGCTTTTACATGTTCTGTTGGCTAAATGGCTGTCCGAGGTATCAAACAAGCCTCAAACCATCACTCTGCTGCCAGATATGCAGTAGATATGGATGGATCACTTTAAGGGTTGTTTCTCCTGACTTATTTTTCCATAGAGTTCAATTACTGGACATCACTGGAAAAAATGACCAGTGATGTCTCATCAGAACTATATAGTTACGGTTCAGACGGAGGCGGCCTCCCACCTTGAGGTCGAATAATGAATAGCGCGTTAACTAGGTTTGGTTAGTTTTTTCGTTGAAGCCACAAGCCAGAGCAGTCTGGTTAACGTTATGAGGTTACACTGTAGCAAAGGATGAGCAAGTTGACTGACCAGCAACCTAATGTTACAACAATAAAGACAAAACTCCCTTGCTAAAAACGGTGACTTTAGCAAGGCTAACGTCGCATATAGACTGACTAGTGCAGACTCTACGTTGGTTAGGCTCTAGCTAGTCTGTTTCCTTCCCAGTGAACATTTTTGTGTTGAGAGCTTTCACATTTATGTCTACTCAGGTAACTTTACATAGCCTAATGTCCATACTGACATTGATGGCACCTGACAATTTCTGCACCAGGGTGCTGCGGAAGCAGTGATTTGTTTTAACGTTATGTCCCGGTGGTCCCTCTGCAACATTGCAAGGTGAAATGCGCTTTCAAACCCTTTTTTCAGAGTTTAAAAACGTTTTTGTTTTTTTTCAGACTGTCATTTGCGGAGTTTCAAAACTGGAATACCAATTTGTCAGAAATCCCATGATTCGTTGCTTTGCAGATTTCACAGAATTTTTGTCCTATATGGCATGGCCATTGCTATGGATCAGCTGTGGCTTAGTGGTTAAAGTCATTGCCTTTGATGTGGTAGACCTGGGTTCAGTCCCCACCAGGTGCCCAAGGTTAAATTTGGATGGCAGGTATGGCATCCGCCAAGTTATGGCTTGGCGGGGCATGCCCCATACCTATACAGCATAGAGTTTGCCACTTTTCAGGGTTTCCTACAGAAATAACCACAATGACCACATACTCTCAGCCCTTAAAAACTTTAACTTCTGTATGTTCTGACATCATGTACACACACAGAATTAATGTACAACGCCACACATCCACACAATAAAGCCCCAAACTTGGGTTATTTTTGCATTTCTTCTTCTTTTTCCTGCTGAAATCATCAGCAAAAATGATCCATGCCTTCAAATAATAATTCTCCCCATTGGATAACCGCATCTAATCAGCCAATGACAATGGACAATTAAACTTTCCTCATCTCAAAGTACACTATCTCTCCATGCTTAAGTGGCTGTCTACCTACCGTACAAACTGAAAGAGCAACCCTCTGTGTGAGAGACTGTAGTCTTAACCACTAAGCCACAATAGCTTCTTGGAAAGCATGAAGCCATTAGCTATATTAACATTAAAAAACATTAGTATGAAGCGTTTTTATTGGAGGATAAGCTTGATGAGCAGGTATACGGACCATACCCTCAAATAATAATTCTCCCCATTGGATAACATCGCGACGGAGGCAGGCAGTTTGCCAGGAAAATGGGAAGAAGAAGAAGAAGAAGCGGAAGAGGAAGGAGAAAAACGGCAAAAATAAACCAAGTTTGGGGCTTTATTGTGTGGATGTGTGAAGTTGTATCTGAATGCTGTGTGGTTACATGAGGTCAGAACATACAGAGGTTAATGTTTTTAAGGGCTGCGAGTCTATGGTCATCGTGGTTACTTCTGTAGGAAACCCTGAAAAGTGCCAAACTCTTGGTGCTGTATAGGTATGGGACATGCCCCGCCACGCCGTAACTTGGCGGATGGCATACCTGCCATCCCAATATGTCTGTAGTCAATAGTTAATCTCCAAGAGTTGTCTGCCTTTTTTACAGGCCACACTGGAGAGTTCACAGTTGACACACATGTATGTAGTATCCCTTGACTTTGTAAAGATTCAATGACTTTGGAAATTTCAGTTTCTGCTTCCCTGGGATACTTGTATTGCCGCTGCGGTGGGGGGTCATTGCCTTGCACATGTACTTCCATGTTTGTTACTCTACCACAGTCATGTTTGTGTCTAACCCACACATCCTCATGTTGCATTAATACTCCAGAAAGAGTTTTGTTTTTTGTACCAAAAAGCATAAGCAAATCATATGCAAGCACACCTTTAACTGTAGCTATTGCATGCCTGTCAGGAATAACAACACAAGTACCCACATCTGCTCCACCCTTCCAGAGTGTTTGATTAGCAAGATCAACAATGTAGTTATTCTTCTTCATAACGTCAGCCCCAAGGATTGAGTCTTCATGTGTTTTAGACATCCAAACATTTAGTAACACATCATCACAACCAATCTGTGCTGTAATAGGAATGGATTGTGCAGCTGTAATTACACCACTACCTACTCCAATCAACTCTGTGGTCCTGCCAGTGGTAGGGAAATTTAAGCATGTTAGGGTGATTGCAGCGCCTGTATCTAGTAACCAATTGTCCCGGTGGCCTCTAACCGAAGCTTCAATACTAGGTCTGCCAAATTTATCTGCTTTCAAATCACCCACTTTATGCACAGAGGCCAGACACCCCTATGATTTCAAGTATGAATTGTCAATCATAACATTAGTGCTCTGTGCAGCTGTAGAACATGCTTGTGTTGCCATAAACCCATGCAGTAGTTTATTAATTTCCTCATAGGTCAGAGATGGAGCTGGAGAGATTTCTGACTGTCACAAATTTTCCTGTGTTTTGCTGTTTTGGATTCTGCACTGCAGCACCCCCACCCCGTGACCAGCAGTCCCTTTTAAAATGCCCAATCCTACCACAGTTGTGGCAAGCATCTCTAGACATCTTACGACCCTCATTAGTGACAACAGCTGAAACCTTTTTGTTAATGGGGGCACTATGTATAGTTTCATACCACTAGATAGAAGACTACAGACATCAGCAAATGTCAAATTGTTTGCTTTTTGTTTTTGATTTAATGCAAGCTTTGTTGCGTCATTTACTATGTCATCGTACTGTTGTATGATTAATGCAAGGAAAGCTGGATCATTCAAATCCTGCCTGGATTTGGAATGCCAGAATTCCTGATGTAACAATTGAACAAGCGGTTCATATAAGATACTGGATTTTCACCTCTATTAGGTGTGCTGTTCTGTATTTGTTTCCAGTTGGGTTGTGGGTTGCCAATCATATCCAACAATGCAGACTCTCTCTGCTGGGCATTTGCCCACACATCATCTAAAGGTCCTTGAATATTTTCAGGTAGTGACTGAACTAGATCAGCAGGAATAGTTAACTGCAGAATCTGGCAACAATCCTGGTCACCTAGAGTTTGTGCTGTAGCCTGTCGTTTCAACTCGGCTAAATAATTCCGGGGATCAGAGAAACCATCCCACTGACCAATGATTTTACAGAAGTTCCAGAGTTCTGAGGTAGACAATGGAATGTGTTCATGTACTGCCTCATATTCATAATTTGTAGCAGCAGTGCCCTCAGTAGCTCCTGCTGCTCTCCTGCGTGTTTTGCGCTCTCTTATGCGAAAGGGGCAGCTTTAACTGGACCCACAGCAATGCGACTTTCAGATGGATCTGAGTCCGCCTCTTCTGAACTATCACAACTACTTTCAGAGTCAGTGTACTCAGGTAAATTAATACCCAAAGCAGCAACATGACACTGAAATTGTCTGAGCTTATCAGCAGAACTGTCCTTTATTACCAATCTAGGCGCAACCTCTGGACTTTTTTCCCATCGCAACTCATAAGCATTTTTACACTTTATTTATTTAGTGTGGCATTTACAGTTTTTGAGTCAGCCAAGCTTGTCCTCAGTGATGCCAACTGCTGCCGCAGTTCAATACTGTTATGTGCTGCTAAACAGCGCTCTGCCTGTCCTGCTGCATTCTCACTTCTAAGTGTTTCAATGGTTTGCTGCTGTTCAACGCAGAGTTTCTCTGCTACTGACAAATGGTGTTTTAATTCAGTTTGACCTTGCACCAGGGCTTGTCCTGCTGCATTCTCACTTCTAAGTGTTTCATTACATTACATTACATTTATTTAGCAGACGCTTTTATCCAAAGCGACGTACAGTAAGTGCGTACAGAGACATCATCATCATTACAGAACAGACAAGGCAAAGCACATCCTTTGCATAATGTAGCAGCTATCCCTAGCAATGAACGTTGACTGTAGTTCACAGTAAGCTGTGGGCAAATCAGCAACACCACACTTCATTCCAAATACTATAATAAACTATACTATTATAAACCATTCCAAATACTATTATAAACTATGCTATTATAAACCATTCCAAATACTATTATAAACTATACTATTATAAACCATTCCAAATACTATTATAAACTATGCTATTATAAACCATTCCAAATACTATTATAAACTATAATAAACAAACAGGAAAACACAGGGAACAGGGAACTGATATTCCTAGGTGAGGATATCAGTCAAGGTGGAGTCTGAAGAGGTGTGTCTTCAGGCCTCGACGGAATGCAGGCAGGGTTGGAGTAGAACGTAGGGGAATGGGAAGTTCATTCCACCACTGAGGTGCTAATGTGGAAAAACTCCGCAGTCGGGACAAGCGAGAGCCTTTGACACGGAGGGGGGGAAGTGCCAGTCGCCCTGCTGTAGAAGAGCGAAGTGGTCGAGCAGGAACATAGTTCTGGATTAAGTCCTGCAGGTAGGCGGGGCCTGTCCTATTTGCTGCAGTGTAGGCCAGGGTCAGAACTTTGAACCTGATCCTGGCTGCAACTGGCAGCCAGTGGAGAGACCTCAGCAGGGGGGTTACGTGGGAAAATTTCGGGAGGTTGAACACAAGCCGGGCAGCTGCATTCTGGATGAGTTGAAGAGGCAGGATGGTGCAGGCCGGTAGGCTTGCGAGCAGGGAGTTGCAGTAGTCCAGGCGTGAGGTGACCATGGTCTGGACAAGAAGCTGGGTGGAGTAGGTGGTCAGGTACGGTCGAATCCTCCTGATGTTGTACAGGAGGAACCTGCAGGACCGTGCCGTCGCCCTGATGTGCTCTTTGAAGTCCAGCCGGTCGTCCAGGACCACCCCCAGGTTCCTTGCAGAGCGGGAGGCAGCCACCACGGTCCCATCAACGGTGATGGAGAGGTCATGTAGTGGGGAGGTCTTGTACGGCATGAAGAGGAGCTCTGTCTTGTCAAGGTTGAGCTTCAGGTGATGGGTAGCCATCCACTCAGAGATGTCAGTCAGACAAGCAGATATCCTCTCCTTGACCTGTGGGGTAGAGGGAGGGAAAGAGAGGAAGAGTTGAGTATCGTCAGCATAGCTATGGTATGAGAAGCCATGTGAATGGATTACTGAGCCAAGAGACTTAGTATACATAGAGAACAGCAGAGGACCCAGTACAGATCCCTGCGGGACTCCTGTAGACAGGGGACGGGGAGCAGAGACGGAACCCTTCCAGGAGACTTGGTAGGATCTATCAGTGAGGTACGATACAAACCAAGAGAGGGCAGTTCCAGAAATGCCCATCTCAGCGAGTGTGGAGATCAGGAGTTTGTGGTTGACCGTGTCGAATGCCGCAGACAGGTCAAGGAGAATCAGAACAGAGGAGAGGGAGGAGGCTCTAGCAGTGGCGAGTGCCTCAGTCACAGCCAGGAGAGCAGTTTCGGTGGAATGGCCGGTTCTGAAGCCAGACTGATGCGGGTCAAGCAGGTTGTTCTGGTGGAGAAAAACAGACAGTTGGTTAAGGACAGCACGTTCAAGTGTTTTGGACAGGAAGGGCAAGAGAGATACAGGACGGTAGTTCCTGACATCAGGAATGGTTTGCTGCTTCAATGGTTTGCTGCTGTTCAACGCAGAGTTTCTCTGCTACTGACAAATGGTGTTTTAATTCAGTTTGACCTTGCACCAGGGCTTTTCCTGCTGCATTCTCACTTCTAAGTGTTTCAATGGTTTTCTGCTGTTCAACGCAGAGTTTCTCTGCTACTGACAAATGGCGTTTCAATTCATTTTCACCTTGCACCAGGGCTGCTAATACATTTGCATGCTTATGTTTTTTATTTTTACATTTACTATTGCGCTCTGCACACGCTTCCTCAAGCCAAACTAGAGGATCTGATATTTCTAACAGAGATCCATAGGGTCCCTCTTTGCAATGTTTTTCAATATAATCAATGGCCCACTCCATCATTCTAGGTTCTGACTACAACTATGTACAATATACCTAGTGTGGTGGTTTACCTCAAGGACACAGGATAAATGTGGGATACCCTGCTGGTACTTTTTCCCAAAAAGCCCAGTTCCTCTACAAACACACCTCCCGCTTAACCGTGTAAAGCTACCTTTTACTGTTAAACAGGTCAGAATTTACTTATTAAATTCCCAGGAGAATTCTCATGCCTAAGTCTTGAATTTGCTCCTAAATCTGTGTTATTTTGCACACCTTTGCCACAGCTGACAAATCACACTTGTTACATAACCATAAACTCAAATTATTATCCACAGCGGAATAATGCAGGAAAAAAAACGTTATACTTACAAAGATTCCTCCTAGGTTTGTTCGTTGAAAGAGGGCTTGCGTTGGAGGTCCAGTCTGTCTTCCTTGCAGCAGCAGCAGAAGGCCTGTCTCCTCTCCGTGCAAAAAAGGCCTCCTGGCTTGGTGTGGCTGTAGAAAAGTTCTTGGATTCTTTGTTGGTATACAAAATTGAATGGTGCGGATTGTCTTGCTTGAAAAGAAAAAGTTCTCCAATCGTCCCCCCTTTTCGTCCGTCGCTGACTCGCCAATTTATGTAGGAATTCTGTCCTTTGTAAAGTAAAACTCAAAGTTTAGGTCAATAGCAATTTAATTATAATGCAAAATAGTCTTCATTACAGTATACAAGATATCGGGTAATAGTAAGGCAGTTCAATCACAAAATAGTGTTGTGCGTGGTACAAGCTTTATACCCCAAACCTGAAATAAAATGCTGACATAAAATGCAGGTTCCTGTCCCTGATTGGGTGACAGGCAAACAAATGTATGTGGTGCTGGAGGGAACCAAACGGTTATTGTCACCTAGGTATGCAGGCTAACTCCCGTTTCACACCCTAGCGGTACCGTCGTCACCAGGCTTTGTTTCTAATCCCCCTTGATCATTGAGTAAGGTTGATTGTGTTAGATGACCATCCAAGAACACTGAAGCAGGAAATGTATTTTTCCCTACACTACTGTTAAAATTCAGCGCTAAAGTTATGTAATGTTATTAGCTAATGTTAGCTAGCGTTAGCTAATTCTGTCTGTCATTAATTAATGTTACACTACGAGTTTGAATACGTTATGTATAACAATGTTCTATAACAGATTGTCTTTGCTAAATAATGAGGGTAGTGAATAAGGGTTTGTTAACATTAACTTACCAGTTGACACTGTATCGATCCTCTTAACTACCCTTCGCTTCTTCACTGGAGGTTGTTCGTATCCAAGCCACAATTTGGGGAAGGGGTTTTCAGCAACATAAACGTCCTTTGGGGGTGTTTTCAAATTCAGTCCTTTGTGTTACAGGCCCATAATTTTATTTGTATAGCATAATTTCAATACAGGTAGTAACATGGTGCTTCACAATCATGACAAAAATAACAGTAAAAAGCAATAAGATGACAAATAAAATTTCACTTCTCACTTTGTAATTGTAATTCACTTTGCAATTCACTTTGATAATGCATTCACAAACACATTGCTAAATCAATTTTATTCACGTGTGGAATGACGTTTTTGTGTATTGGCTACCTTATTATTTATTAATTGATAAAAATCAAACGTACGATGACGTAACCAGCCACAGCTGTTAAAGGCTTGCATGTAATTGCTATGTTTATAGTACAATAAAGAAGGCCTAGCCAAATCGTCTGTGCTATGTTTGCGCCCCTGTGAGATAAACTGAGATTGCAGCTACCTATCTGCGCAGATCACTTCCTATGCAACACAAAGTAGATGTAATAAGGTCTACGCGCTTATAACAAATAGGCTATTTAAGTAATCAAAGCGGGTGAGTGCAGTACTTCACTGTTCATTAAGGTGGGCAGAGAATGGTTTACAAATTAAAAAAAGAAGAAAAGGCTCTTGGAGCCTAATTTAAAAAAATAAACTATTATCGTTAAGTTTAAATTTTTGTGCTATAAAGTACCTATAAGAGAAAATGACATCACGGTTGATTTCCTTATCAAATTTGATGAAGTAGCTTCAATGTACTTTCATCAAAAGGGTAGCTTGGCTGGAGCTTAGCTACTTTAAATCATGAGTAGCTTGTAGCTTGGCAAGCTACCATTTCAAAGTAGCTTCCCCAACACTGATAGTTTGATTCCTTAGTCTGCCTGTCCTGTCCACTCCACTCATTTTGGTAATGCTCCATAATGCATTGTGATGTGCACAATCACCACTCAGGTGAGCTAGCCTAACAAGAAATACGTTTTAATAAGATAGATGACAAAGTATCTCGTGAGTTTGTCCCTCACTATATACCACATATTGTGATGCTCTCCATTCCCGTCCCCGTTGTGCTCCTTGTTTTACCTTTTCCCTCACGTGTCGTGTTATGTTTTCATGTTTCCTGTTTGTTTCCCTTGTGCTGCAGGCTGGGCGTGGGTTTCCCTCTTTGTGTCACTCATTTCCCTTGCATTGTCTCCGCCTATCTCATTCCCTTTCCCCACTTGCATTCCTCATGCTCTCTGCTCACTTAATCACTCTCGCATACCTTCTCACACTGCACGTAATCATTAGCTCATTAACTCTCATATATATTCTCCCGGTGTTCTTTGTCCTGTGCCAGTTCGTTAAGTCTCGTTGTGGAATTAACTCTTGTCTTGTCTCGCTTCGTGTTTTGAATTCAAGCCTTGTCTTGCCTTGCTTTTGCTGCCTCAAGTCTTGCCTAGCCCAGTGTATTACGCTGCTTGTTTGTTCTGCCTTGCTGTCATTAATGCCTTGTTCTGCTTTGCATGTCCGCCAGCCTGCAGCTGTCCTAGCCCACTCCACGCAGCCCCTGTCTCCCGCATCCCGCTCCTCCTCTGCTACACCAGCCCAGGATTCTGCCACCATCCAGCCCCTTGCCTACTCCCACTCCCGTTCAACCCCCTGCTAACGCCATTCCAGGATCCAGTCCCTGCATTAATTATTCTCCCTATACTTCTGGAGTTTGGACGAAGTAATAAATTATTGAATTATTGCAATTCCTGTCTGTGAGTCGTGCATTTCAGTCCAGTCCCTTCTCGGAATCATAACACATATCAGTAAGTCAAATGAAACTGACAAATATACAGTCAAAGTAAATAATTTAAATGCATTATATTCTTGTTGTTTTTAGTACTATTAAGCAAGACACATTTATTTTCTTCTACCTCCATCAAATTGTTAAATCATGCAAATTCAAGCAAAGCATAAGGGTAATCTGTGCATTGGATCAGAAAAACCAAGCCTCCTGTATGGGGACAGGGCAAGACTTCTCAGCACAGTAATAATGGTGTCATGTCACTATACTTTTTTTCATTTTTTCTTTAGAGTGCTCCATAGTGTGCCCTAGGATGATTACAAACATACTTTAATCTGTATTTTGTCGGGTAAGTGAGGACTAGGTAAAAGGTGTATTTTCTGAATCCAGCGGTTCCAACAGTCAATGCCCTTGTTAAAACGTTCAGCACTCTGAATACTGAACACAAGCGATATTGCGTGCTAGAACCCCTCACTTAACCTACATTCAAAATAAGCTTTACGTGATTTAATTTAATTATTATTATTAAGAATTACAATCATCAATTAAATCGCCAAATTCGTTAATAGGTAAGTCGAACAGTAACCTGGTGGATCAACCAACAAGCCAAAACAAAGTCTAAATCAGGTCTTGAGATTAAATAATTTTATTAAATGAAAAACATTCAATTGGAATAATGAGTTGAAATCATACATTCACTAAGGAATGTAGGCTGACTACTTATAATTTACAAAATGGAAGACATTAAACCAGACATTAATTAGGAAATACCAGTAAAGAGAGAGATAAGCCAAAAATTGCCAAATTATTTACCCTCCAGCTGAACAGGAACAAAAGGAAACGCACGAGGAACCAAAAAGAATGACTTCTCCAAACAAACTCCACAATTGACTAACTTCTTTTTCTGCGGTACACTCATAAAATACCTCCACAGGAAGACCATCACTGTCCTGATTGGGTTAAGGTGTGGGGGGGGGGGGGGGGGGGTCATTTATGACAAAGACTGGCTTATCTTTGATGGGGGGTTGAGAATGAGAGAGAGAGACAGAGATAGAGAGAAGGGGGGAAATATTAGATATCCTACATCCCTCTCTTGTAAGAATAGGTGCATGCACCTGCTAAAAACCTATTCTTACATCACCAAATAGGAATCACATTACACATTTGGACATTGAAGATGCAGTTACCTGCTAACAACAAAAACAACTGTCCAAATGGTTCACCAACCATTTTTAAAACATTTAGTCCATGCCCAGTTTAATAGTCCCTTTGTGATCTAGAGTCATATCTCTATTAGACACTCTTTTGTGTCGCTGCTGTTATGACACCCTGG
Organism: Synaphobranchus kaupii; assembly: GCA_029718625.1. Lineage (NCBI taxonomy): Eukaryota > Metazoa > Chordata > Actinopteri > Anguilliformes > Synaphobranchidae > Synaphobranchus > Synaphobranchus kaupii. The sequence continues at coordinate 75,496,392 of CM056376.1, forward strand.
TTCAGTCTCTTCCTTCTCCAGTGTCCGGGTATCTAGACTGGCAAGGGACCAGAAGTTCCCTGGACTTGGGTAACATGCAGTGCTTTTTCCATTAGTGTTGCAATTGCGTGAGTGAAATGCAACCTACTCCACAGTGTCTCTACCAGTTCTGCACGGCGTGCGGGGGCTCTGTCTCCTGTGACAGGAAGCTGGACGATCCACAGGTGGCAAAGTGCAGTCAGGGCCTCTCTTCTGACGGGCGGGGAAGCTCCTCTTTCCCTGTCGGAATCCATTTTGGCTCCTTTAGCCTGGATCCAATTGGGTGGACTGCTGACGGCAGTTGCTTAGGCTAGCTTCCCGCGGCAGGGTGTGGGTCCGGTTGCACTTGTGCCTCTGGGGGTCCTTCGGGGAGTGGCAGGAGAAGACTGTGGGACTTGAGGGTTTAGGCCTTATGCCACAGCAACATGTGAAGAGGGGAACACTGCATGTTATAAGCACTTAGTCCATTCAGGGGAACCTTACGGACAGGATTTACCATCCACAAGATTGCCAGTCCAAATAATCACCTGAATAGGGCAGACTTGTCCACAAGTGCCCAGGAACAGCATTGGAGGGGGCACCTACACTTTCGAAAAGGGACTTAAAAACATGGGCATTGTCTTATGTTAAAAGGTGGTGGTAGGGATGTGGGGGGGTGGTGAGGGGGGGGGGGGGGGGGGGGCAGGGGCAGGCACAGGCAGAGTGCCAGTTTTACCTCCTAGAACCCCAGTGTGGTTACTGGCAGTCCTTTGGCTGCGGAGGGCCACAGCGTTCAGCAAACCGGGATGACAGGAGGCATCCTGTCATCTTGCTTCTTCCGCACGTGGATGCCCCTTAACCACGCCCGTCTCATCTCTGTCCAGGGGTCTATGCCAGTTTTGGCTTTGGTTCCCTCTCTGGGCAGCTGGGCTGATCGTTGCTCGTAGGCATGCAGTCCATCACTGCTCTCCGAACACTTCTGACGTCGGAAAGGGGCTCTTGCACTCTCCCTGGATGACGTGTGTGTGCGAAGTTTGCAGGTGTGGCTCGGGGGTGGAGAGACGAGGGTGGGGGAAACTGTTGTGCTAAATTGGCTGCTTTCATCTTGCTTTGGATTGCAAGACAACACTCTGGCGGAGACTTTGAGGGCCAGAGGAGTCATAAAACGGCCGGGGGTTGGCTTCCTGCTCCGTTTCTCCCGGGGTCTCTTTACAGCTCTGATAGGGGAGCGAGACTTTCGCAGAAGTCCCCCTATCTCCTCCATCACAGGAACTGTGGAAGTGGGAGAGTCCACAGAGCACACCCCTTCTGTCTGTGCAGCAGACAGAGGCAGAGGTTCCCCGGATTCAGCAGGAGGGGAAGCAGCAGGAGGGGAAGAAAAGTCCACAAGGGGTGGGGTGGGGTCCTCGGCCTGGGTGGACTTTTCTGTGGGGGCTGACTCCACCTGTTGGGGTGCGTAGACCTCTCCACCTGGCAGGGCTGATGGGCCTGTAGAAGCCGGTTCCGCGTCCTGCGGTTCAATGGTCTCCTCACCAGGCTGGGCTGCTGCGTCTGCAGTAGCAGGTTCTGCCCCCAGGGGTTCGACAGTCTCCTCACCAGGCTGGGCTGCTGTGTCTGCAGTAGCAGGTTCTGCCTCCAGGGGTTTGACGGTCTCCTCACCAGGCTGGGCTGCTGTGTCTGCAGTAGCAGGTTCTGCCTCCAGGGGTTTGACGGTCTCCTCACCAGGCTGGGCTGCTGTGTCTGCAGTAGCAGGTTCTGCCTCCAGGGGTTTGACGGTCTCCTCACCAGGCTGGGCTGCTGTGTCTGCAGTAGCAGGTTCTGCCTCCAGGGGTTTGACGGTCTCCTCACCAGGCTGGGCAAAATGTTGTCTTTTCTCTAGGTACGACCTTATCCCTTGGACAATCTTGCGCTTGGTTTCATCACTATCTGGAGAAATCAGATAGTCCAAATACTCAGTCCGCAGGTTGTAAAGGGCCTCCTCCTTCAGCTGGTCCATTGCCTTGAGCTGTTCTGCAAATTTTGGGCACTGGGCTATCAAATATTGCTGTTCTGATAACATGAGATACCACTGCTGATCCAGCCTTGACTGGCCAGGGAATGCTGGTAGGTTAGCAGTGTAGGGTAAATGAGGCATCTCTCTCTTTGTCTGGTATGCCATAATAATATTTAAAAAAATAAAAAAATAAAATAAAATCAATAAATCTAAGACCAGTCGATTAGAAAAAGATTTGAACTTGTCTCAGAGTTTACCGCAGTTTACTCAATAGCAAAATTTAGTATGCTATAGGACAACCTATCTCGGTGGAACCTCCAATTATGTCGGGTAAGTGAGGACTAGGTAAAAGGTGTATTTTCTGAATCCAGCGGTTCCAACAGTCAATGCCCTTGTTAAAACGTTCAGCACTCTGAATACTGAACACAAGCGATATTGCGTGCTAGAACCCCTCACTTAACCTACATTCAAAATAAGCTTTACGTGATTTAATTTAATAATTATTATTAAGAATTACAATCATCAATTAAATCGCCAAATTCGTTAATAGGTAAGTCGAACAGTAACCTGGTGGATCAACCAACAAGCCAAAACAAAGTCTAAATCAGGTCTTGAGATTAAATAATTTTATTAAATGAAAAACATTCAATTGGAATAATGAGTTGAAATCATACATTCACTAAGGAATGTAGGCTGACTACTTATAATTTACAAAATGGAAGACATTAAACCAGACATTAATTAGGAAATACCAGTAAAGAGAGAGATAAGCCAAAAATTGCCAAATTATTTACCCTCCAGCTGAACAGGAACAAAAGGAAACGCACGAGGAACCAAAAAGAATGACTTCTCCAAACAAACTCCACAATTGACTAATTTCTTTTTCTGCGGTACACTCATAAAATACCTCCACAGGAAGACCATCACTGTCCTGATTGGGTTAAGGTGTAGGGGAGGGGGGGGGAGAGGGGTCATTTATGACAAAGACTGGCTTATCTTTGATGGGGGGTTGAGAATGAGAGAGAGAGACAGAGATAGAGAGAAGGGGGGAAATATTAGATATCCTACAATTTTCTGTAAGTGCATTTATCTGTTTATTTATCTGTATCTTATGGGCAGTCTCGGAACTAATTTCATCTTGGAAAATATCTTTATTTGTATATCATAATGTGTCTATTAATGTGTACATGTATGTACAAAATATCTGAAACACCCCTGAAAAATGGCTTTAACTTTGAAGCATCTAAACCACAATTGCAACAGCATCTACACAGGTGATTCCTATTCATTTTTGTCTGCTTAGAAAAGGTCTGACCAGCAGCACTTTGTGAGTTAAGTCTCTAAAGCAAGATGAGTATACTAACAGAGTTCCAAAGGGGCCAAATAGTTGGTGCCCGAATTGCAGATGCGTCGGTCACAAAAACGGCAAAATTATTTAAGGTGGCAAGGGAAACAGTGTCAAAAAGCTCTCTGACAGGGACAGACAGACACTTCAAGGCTATTGCACAAAAACACATAACATGGAGTAAGGAACAAAAAACCTTGACCCCTGAGCAATGGAGAAAAGTGATATGGTCTGATGATCTTTTACTCTTTTTAGTACATCTGGACGGGTTTATGTTTGGAGAACGCCTAAGGAGGCATTCAATCCACAATATCTGTTGCCAACATATCTGTTGTTAAGTATGGTGGTGGTTCTGTAATGGTATGGGCAGCCATTTCATGGGACTCTTTGGGTCCAATGAAAGCTCTCCATGGACAAGAAACAGGCAAACAATATGAAACCATTTTACAAGACCAGGTGCACCCAATGGTGCAAAAACGTTTCCCTCATGATGTCCCCATATTCCAACATGATAACGCCCCCATACACACTGCTAAAGACATTAAAGAATGGTTCCAAGAACACGACGATGACGTAAAATGCTGTCCATGGCCTGCACAATCACCAAATCTAAACATAATTGAACCTTTATGGGACGTTCTGGAGCACAGAGTGCAAACTAGATTTCCACCTCCTTTATCCCTCGAAGAACTGGAGACTGTCCTTCTTGAACAATGGGCCAATATCCCACTACACACAGTTCAGAAATTGTATGACAGCATTCCTAGAAGGATTGAAACTGTTTTGAAGGCAAAGGGTGGGCCTACTCGTTATTAGTTATTAGATATTCAGTTTTTGTTGGTGTTTCCGATATTTTGTTCACTCCCTGTATATGGACTGTGGAAATGTTTGTTCTGGGCAGCCCTCTAGTGGTAGGTTTTCTGCATGGCTGATAATGTGTTGTAGTGTGAAAAAATAACATCCAGCCTTGTTTTTGTTTTGTTGCCATTTTTGGATTTATAATCAAAATCATACACTAAGACTGTGCTTCTTAAAAAAAAAAAATCGTATCGGACAGTGGACTATGCCTTTACAACTGTGGATCAAGTAATGTTTCCATCTCATTTGACTACAATTGCAATGTACTGTATAATCTAACCATGTGTCTATACACACTAGTTACATTGTATTTATGCCTTCTGTTTTTTATTATAATAAATACATATTAGTATAATTACATGGGTGTTTGGGTCACTTAATTTGAGGTGTGAAAAATTATGGACTTTTATTGATGCATTTGATGCATCTGAAAAATTATTTGCCCTGACCCATAATAAAATTTTCTTTATGACACAAACATTACATAATTATTTACAACTGATTATTTTGGTGTGTGCATGCTGTACCAGCCTTTTCTACTCAAGCCTGTTATAGTATGGGATCTGAGTCTTCTGTGTTGCTCCAGGGCCACACAGAATTAACAGTTTCAGTACAATTGATCATATGACCAATTCTACTGAAGAAACTGCATCTTATTGTAGAAACCCACACACAAGAGCCACAAGGGGGCACTGCTGTTTCACATATCATTACATTTACATTACATTACATTTATTTAGCAGACGCTTTTATCCAAAGCGACGTACAGTAAGTGCGTACAGAGACATCATCATCATTACAGAACAGACGAGGCAAAGCACATCCTTTGCATAATGTAGCAGCTATCCCTAGCAATGAACGTTGACTGTAGTTCACAGTAAGCTGTGGGCAAATCAGCAACACCACACTTCCATTCCAAATACTATTATAAACTATACTATTATAAACCATTCAAAATACTATTATAAACTATGCTATTATAAACCATTCCAAATACTATTATAAACTATACTATGATAAAACATTCCAAATACTATTATAAACTATAATAACAGACAGGAAAACACAGGGAACAGGGAGCTGATATTCCTAGGTGAGGATATCAGTCAAGGTGGAGTCTGAAGAGGTGTGTCTTCAGGCCTCGACGGAATGCAGGCAGGGTTGGAGTAGAACGTAGGGGAATGGGAAGTTCATTCCACCACTGAGGTGCTAATGTGGAAAAACTCCGCAGTCGGGACAAGCGAGAGCCTTTGACACGGAGGGGGGGGAGTGCCAGTCGCCCTGCTGTAGAAGAGCGAAGTGGTCGAGCAGGAACATAGTTCTGGATTAAGTCCTGCAGGTAGGCGGGGCCTGTCCTATTGGCTGCAGTGTAGGCCAGGGTCAGAACTTTGAACCTGATCCTGGCTGCAACTGGCAGCCAGTGGAGAGACCTCAGCAGGGGGGTTACGTGGGAAAATTTCGGGAGGTTGAACACAAGCCGGGCAGCTGCATTCTGGATGAGTTGAAGAGGCAGAATGGCGCAGGCCGGTAGGCTTGCGAGCAGGGAGTTGCAGTAGTCCAGGCGTGAGGTGACCATGGTCTGGACAAGAAGCTGGGTGGAGTAGGTGGTCAGGTACGGTCGAATCCTCCTGATGTTGTACAGGAGGAACCTGCAGGACCGTGCCGTCGCCCTGATGTGCTCTTTGAAGTCCAGCCGGTCGTCCAGGACCACCCCCAGGTTCCTTGCAGAGCGGGAGGCAGCCACCACGGTCCCATCAACATATTGCACACCATGATGGTTTTGTTCCAGCGTGAAATCGTGACCACTTCATCTTCCATTAGTTCCACTCTATGGAGCTACGAAATCATTTATACACTATTTCAAACAAACCTTTTTATTAGGATATTGGCTAATGAGCCAGAGACCTAGGAAGTGCACTGACAGAAACCCCTTCTCCACTTCCCACCTATCCCTTTGTAAAACCATTACAACGAAAGCCAAAAATGCAGTATGCGTGAAGAACCAAAAGTGTGACATGATGTGGAGTTCAGAGCTTGTCAAAAATGCCTGCAGGGTACTGGACTGTCCTTAACCAACTGTCCAAGTACTGGACTCGCAATGTGCACAACTCTCCAGATTGTTGTTATTTTTATTATTATTATTATTATTATTATTATTATTATTATTATTATTATTATTATCATCTTGTTTAATTTAAAAAGTAGTCCCTGAGCCAAAGGTTATACTCAGGTAAATTATGAGATCATTGGGCAGGTTGGCAATTTCATAAAAACCCCCACTTTACCTCCACCTGGCTTTGCATCCTATGGATGCAAACTGGATGTACGCTGGCATTAGCTGGATTATGCCGTTGAGCATGCCTAAGTAGTATGCGGCTCAGGGATGGCTGGGATATCCTGGACCTGATCTCCCGCTGAACAGTCCCCGTGCCTAAGAAGCCAAGTATGAAAAGAACCTGGAGCCGACATGTACGGGAATGGCATTGAATCCGTTTGTCAGACTTCTCAGATTAGGCTCCAAAATGCTGCACAAATGCAACAGGATTGGTCTAGGTAGTCAAAAACGACTAACCAGCCATACATCACTCAGCCAAGGACGCAGAGCACCAACTCCTCCAACAGCACAAGTTTATGGAGAAAAAAACTCCTCTTTGTGATTCCTCAATATGCTGCCTATCTCTGCTGAAAAGATGGTTTCAAAATATCAAACCATTCAAATTCTACAGTTTTTTTTCGGTTACCAAAGTTGGCACAAATTGAGCCAAATTGTGCAAAATGGCAAGGTTTCAGAAAAGTCTCAATATGATTTCTTTTTTAGGTTTTACAATAAAATGAGATAATTTGTCAATATTGGCAATACAAGTTCATTTTTAGATGTGTTTTTGGTGTGTTTCATATTACACAACTAACTAGCCTACCCGTGGTCCCCAAAAAGCTCTCCAAACCCATGTAGCAGCACAGTGAATATTGTATTCCACCAGAGCCCCATTAGCCAGAAATGAGTCCAGGTATATGCAAACGGGATATAAAATCAAATGTGCACCAGTTTCCTAGATACCCCTGCATAATAATCAACAACAACAAACTCATCCTCATGTTATGTCTCCCATCATGTTATGCACGTCATGCATAAATTGCTCATTCGTTTACCTGCACAGCCTGTTGTACTGCATACAGAACAATTTACTCATGTGGAACAAAACAAACCCTTCAGATGCCATTTCATTCAAAAGAAACTCGGAACAGCTTGTCTCAGACACAAATTGATAGCTAGCTGCTATGTGTAATTTTGCTGGCTAGCTTGCCATTGTTACAATATAGTAATGTTAGCTATATTCATTTAATTCAGAGGGATTCGTTTTATATATAACAGTGAATTCGCACTAGCATACCGGCAAACAAAAAAAAATCTGTTACCTTACACCACCTGCTGCACGGAGAAACTCCTGAATAACCTAGACATAACTAACCAAAAACTGTATGAAAGAGACTGTAAAGTAAAAAGAAGAACAGCAGCAGTTACCTAATGAATTGTGCTTTGCTAAACGGAATGTAGCTAGCTATGCTACAAGGTAAAAACACTGCGCCATCTTGGTTCGATAATTACGCCTTGTTGCCTCCTCCTCTTACGCAGAGCTGTATCTACGTGACTTCCGGAAGCTTTGTGTTGAATGAGGGCTTGTCTGAAAGATAAGAGTCTTGGCTATTGGCTGAAATATGACAGACCGTTTTAAAACCCAATGGAAAGCAAATAATACTCGCAGTGGAGGCGGGTCGATGTGAGTTTTTCCCACTTCAGATAGGCCTATTGTGCTGTCAGTCAAAGAAATACACCCAATTGACGACGGTTTTGCATAAATCTCTGCAATGAAGTACAAAACCCCTTTGGCTAAAATATACTAAGCCACGGGATTGGTACTCCAGAAACTTCACAACGCCAAACTGAACAAAGCCAAACTACTTGTGATGAGTAGTCAGTTTAAAATTGGAAAAAATCATGTACAGCCGTATGAAAGTTTTAAAGTATTTTTTCTTGAAGCCTAAAGGTATAATGATTTTTCAAACCAAAGTTTTGTGAAATACAATTAAGCAGAACAGTTTACCAGCACATTGTTTATGGTGTGACATCAAGCTGCAATACATGTTTGGGAATTCGGGAGTTTCCAACATTATTTACGAAGTTTTAACTCGACGTTTTGGGCTTAAAAACCACTTTCCCAGAAGGAATGGATATATCTTGTTGCGTTCTGGTTTGCAGCTTCTTCTTCACCCATATTTTGAAAGGAATACACGAGTTTACCGTCTGTATTATCTTTATTTTATTCTCTTCACAGCTCCGGGAAAAACATTTGCAGCTATGGTCCGTCCCACTACGCAGAGTAAAAAAAAAACTCCCGCCAGCTCAGCTTGTACTTCAGGCTGACGTAAAACTCAGACGTAAAATCAGTTGAACAGTCGTAAAATAAAACAAGTCGTAAAAACCCTGTAATACAGTGACATACATACATTCCCTGAGAGCAAATACACTTTAACATAAATACAGCTAATGCGGTTTTATCTCAATATTCTAAATATGAACATAAATAAAACTAATGAGATCACATATCTCAACACCCCCTCTTGATCTCATCATCCAAACCAGTTCAAACCAAAATAATAACCCTTTTGTGCATTTTAATTTCCAAAGAACCATTTCTTAAATCTTGCTATCTTAATCTTTGTTGTGGGTTTTGTCAAGATGTCTGCGATCATGTCCTCTGATGGACAGTAGACAATGCTTACTTTACCATCACTGAGTGCCTCACGAATGAAGTGATATTTGACATCAATGTGTTTGGACCTTTGTCTGTTCACAGGATTTTTACTCAGTGCAATGGCCCCCTGATTGTCTCCATAGATCATTGTACAACTGTACACTGTGTTGTCCATACCATTTAATAGTTGAGACAGGTACATGTTTTCTTGAGCAGTGGTGGCTAGGCCGATATATTCAGCCTCACATGTTGATAAGGCCACTGTTGGCTGTTTCCTTGACTTCCATGAAATTGCTGGGCCTTGTTTTGTTAAACTGAAACAGTAACCTGTAGTGCTACGTCTGTCTTCTACAGATGATGCCCAGTCTGAATCACTGTAAGCTATCAGGTTCAAATCCTCCTCACTTTTCTTGAAACTCAGTTCATAGTCATGTGTGCCCTTCAAGTACCTCAGTACATGTTTTGCATCCACTAAGTTTTCTACTTTTGGTTTTGCCAGAGTTTGTGATAGTTTGCTTACAATCCAACTGATATCGGGTCTGGTGCAAGTCATAGCATAAATAAGACTGCCTACAATCTCACGATAATCTTTGGGATTTGCAAGTTCACTTTGGTCACTTTCATCAGCGACAGGGATGCTCTCCAATTTTTTCTCACATGGAGTAGATCTGGGTTTACACTCTGACATCCCAAATCTTTCAAGCATCTTTAGGATGTACTTTTTCTGATTCATTTTGATTTCATCCCCATCTTGCTCAAAATGTATACCCAAAAAGTATGAGATTTTTCCCAGATCTTTCATGTTGAATTTTGACCATGTTCTCTTTGAATGTGTTAAGTACATCATTGCTGCTTGCTGCAATGATTAAATCATCCACCCAAATGATTACAATGATTGTATCATTTTCGATCTGTTTTCTGTACACACAGTGGTCAGAAAGATTTCTCACAAAGTTGTCCTGCTCTAAATGGTCATTTAGGAGTTTGTACCAGTTTCTTCCTGATTGTTTTAGGCCATAAAGAGATTTCTTTAGTCTGCACACCAGTTTTTCTCCTGTCTCAGACATATTTTCAAACCCCTCTGGCTGTTCCAAGAAAATCTCTTCATCTATTGGAGCATGCAAATATGCCGTTTTAACGTCCATCTGATGGACAACGAGGTTGTTTTGTACGGCTATCTGCATTAGTGCCCGCACTGATGTAATGCTGGCTGTTGGGGCAAAAGTCTCATGATAGTCTATGCCCTCTGTTTGATTGTAACCCTTAGCTACATATCTTGCTTTAAATATTTGTCCTCTTTCAGCATTTTCTTTAAGGGCATATACCCATCTCCCTCCTACTGCTTTTCTCCCTTCAGGTAAGGTAGTCAGTTCAAAAGTGTCATTCTGTTTAAGTGAGTCAATCTCTTCCCTCATGGCACATTTCCATCCGGGTGCCTCAGGAGATTTCAGTGCTTCACTGTAGGTCTGTGGGACTCCACACACAGCCCTGTAACAATAATCAACAGTTGCATGATTCTCATCATTGTCAATAAAGTCTGTTTGATAATCCTCTAGATATTTTGGAGCAACCTTTTCTCGTCTAGGATAGCGAGTGGTTTGGCTATACCTGGGTTTTGTGTCTGAACTCGTCTCATTTTCATTTTGGACATTTTCTGTTATTTCATCATCTGAGTTAGTACTCTCCTCATTCTCATTTTGCATCTGGTTGTCTGTTTCATTTTTACTTTGTGAGACATCTGTACTGTTTTCATCTGTAGGTTTTCTGCTTTCATATCCCTGGATTTTTGGATCATAATCATCAGTTTGTGTCTGTTGTTCAACTCTGCCCTTTTTGATGAATTTCACCAGTCTCTGTTTTGACACTTTTTCTGTATGTGGATTATATACCAGGTATGCAGGACTGTTCTTACTGTATCCCACAAATATTCCTCTCTCACATCTGGGATCCAATTTCTTACTATCATGCTTGTATGCATAACACTCAGTCCCAAACACCCACATTTTTGAGAGATCAGGTTTCCTCCCTGTTAGCATGAAGTGTGGAGTATTTTTGAGTCTGTCATTGTAACATCTATTTTGAATATGGGCAGCGTTCTGGACAGCGTAAGGCCACAAAAACTTTGGTAATCCTTTTTCTAATAACAGGCACCTTCCCATTTCAAAAAGAGTCCTCCATTGTCTCTCCGCTGTCCCATTTTGATGGGGAGAGTATGGGGATGATGTTTCATGTCTTATGCCCTTTTTTCTTAGAAGAGACTGAAAAGCATTTCCTGTGTATTCAGTGCCATTGTCTGACCTGATACATTTTACACTACCATACAGGGCGCTGTCAGCAAGGAACTTCTCTGTTGCTAATGTAGCTTCACTCTTGTTTTTGAGAAAATAGACAAACACTGCCCCTGAATAATCATCAGTGAATGAGATTGCATACTTATGCCCATCTTGGCCAGTTGGATCAATAGGACCTGACAAGTCTGTATGTACCATCTTCAGGGGTGCACTAGCTTTTGCATCAGCTTGCCTATTTCTGTTATTTGTGAATTTCCCCTCTGTGCATACATTACAGTCTACCTCTGTCTGACCTGTGATCTTCATACCCTCTACCAAGTCTGGTAGTTTTAACACATCTTTGACATTGCAGTGTCCCAAAATCTCATGCCATGTTTTGACATCACAAGTTAAGTTTACTTTATCCCTGGACAACATGTCATTCACTGAATCATCATACTGTTTTACCGTTCTCATGTAGTAGAGTCTCTCATGCTCCTCTATGCTGAAAACCGTCCCTTCTTTGGTTATGAGTCTGTTCTGTCCTTCTTTGAATATCACACTGGCTCCATCAGCTGTGGCCGCCTTCACAGAGATGAAGTCCTGAGGATATGATGGGATGAATAAGGCTCTCCTTAAGGTTACCAGGACAGGTTTTCCTTCAACGTCCTGGAGTAACACCTCTGCATCACCTCTTTTTAACGCCACGTTGTTCCTTCTGGTTCCATCCGCGAGCTCCATGTAATGTTTCTGCGGGTTGAAGGACTCATCAAATCTTGTAAATTTGTCTTTCTCTGTTATGATGTGTGATGTGGCACCACAGTCTACCATCAGTCCATTTTCTTTGATGTTTTTCGGAAGGATATTTTGACTGACCTTGAATACAAAGGTGTGTTCGTCTTCCTCATGTTTGTCTTGGATTTCTGTAGTTTGCTTTGCTGAATCTTCCTTGGGCCTGTATTTTCTTCTGCATGTCTCATCAGTGTGGGTTGAGCTTCTGTGAAAGCTGCACCATTTTGGTACTGATTTTTGGTGGCAGGCTTTTGCCATATGGCCACGGTTTCCACATCCATAGCAAGTCACCGTTGACATGTCCACTTTCATCACATTGTCTGATTTTGGTTTGCTGTCGAACTTTTCTGTCTCTTCATAACTTCTTAGTTTACTTTTAAACTGAATAAACGTCATGTCTTCACTGCTCTGTGTTACGTGAATGACGAAAGGCTTGTATGGTTCTGGAAGTCCCCTCATAACCATAGCGATCATCAGCTCGTCACTGATCACTTGCTTTGTGTTTCTTAAAGCGGTTACCGCCTTTTCCGCCCTGATAATATAGTCTGTTATAGTTTCATCTGAATAAACGTCATGTCTTCACTGCTCTGTGTTACGTGAATGACGAAAGGCTTGTATGGTTCTGGAAGTCCCCTCATAACCATAGCGATCATCAGCTCGTCACTGATCACTTGCTTTGTGTTTCTTAAAGCGGTTACCGCCTTTTCCGCCCTGATAATATAGTCTGTTATAGTTTCATCGGACTCCTTCTTGAGAGAACATAGCTCGTTGTACAGGGAAATAACTCTGGGCTTACCTTGGCTGGCGCAATGGTCCCGCAATATTTTCAAAGCTTTTCGACCGTCATCTGCAGCTTCTCTCATTACCAATGACAGACTTTTGTCGTCGAGAAACTGAATTAGCTCCGCATAGCATTCTGCATTCTTTTCTGCGTCGGGGTCGGCTGCGGAAAGTATTGTGTCTTTCAAACCTTCAAGTCTCATGTGTCCCAGAAACTTCACTTCCCAAAGTTCGTAGTTGTTTTCGTCTCCGTCGAAAACTAACCGTTGCCATCTTCCTCCTGTTGTTCGTAGCCTGGGCCCATAACCTGTTGCGTTCTGGTTTGCAGCTTCTTCTTCACCCATATTTTGAAAGGAATACACGAGTTTACCGTCTGTATTATCTTTATTTTATTCTCTTCACAGCTCCGGGAAAAACATTTGCAGCTATGGTCCGTCCCACTACGCAGAGTAAAAAAAAAACTCCCGCCAGCTCAGCTTGTACTTCAGGCTGACGTAAAACTCAGACGTAAAATCAGTTGAACAGTCGTAAAATAAAACAAGTCGTAAAAACCCTGTAATACAGTGACATACATACATTCCCTGAGAGCAAATACACTTTAACATAAATACAGCTAATGCGGTTTTATCTCAATATTCTAAATATGAACATAAATAAAACTAATGAGATCACATATCTCAACATATCTTAAAGGGTAAGTTCGCTATTTTGGACCTTGGACCCTATTTGCGGTCCGTCTTCCATGAACCTGACCCATGAAGTCCATTTTTTCGCTGATCGGTCCAGTATTGAGTTCGGTACAGATTTCCTGTAGGCTCTCACTGGGCTACAATAGAAGTCAACGGGGCAATTAGAAATGTTATCGAAAAACAACGATAAATGTGCTTTTATAGCTCAGTGTGTATTCTTACGGTCTCAGTATGCTCTCCTGTGAAATGTAGGCTATCGCAAACGCAAACCGAACGTTGAAACAACAGTTCCATTTGAAACAGAACTATTTCTCCGACCGCACTACCTCGCACTGACTTCGGATAACATTACCTGCGCAACTTCAGCCTCTCTCTCTTCTCTTGCTCTCTTATCATCCATCTCTTGTAGTTCCGTGTCCGTGTATTCTGGCTCAAATCTGTAGCGAGTAACGTCAGTCAAAATCGAATTATTCGTCTTCGTAATCATTATAGTCATCCATCATCCAAGTTTTTTTGTGGAAATTGTAGCCTACGTTGCTGCAGGTAAACAAACGCAGACTGCTCAACTAGATAGTTTCGTAAACGGCCGGCACACCTTCCCGCTCCCCTACCCCCGACACATAGTACTCCGCGGGAGCAGCGAAAACAAGCAGCAGAGAAATGCTTACTTCCAAGCCGTGCCAAGCACGTAAAAATGTTCGGATTGAGATACATTTCACAGGAGAGCATACTGAGACCGGTAACAATACACCCTGAGCTTCCCGTCTCATTTATTGTACATGAAAGCACATTTATCGAACATTTCTAATTGCCCCGTTGACTTCTGTTGTAGCCCAGTGAGAGCCTACAGGAAATCTGTAGCGAACTCAATACTGGACCGATCAGCGAAAAAATGGACTTCATGGGTCAGGTTCATGGAAGACGGACCGCAAATAGGGTCCAAGGTCCAAAATAGCGAACTTACCCTTTAAGGATATTTAATTAAAATATTGAGGTGAGCATTACATTACATTACATTACATTTATTTAGCAGACGCTTTTATCCAAAGCGACGTACAGTAAGTGCGTACAGAGACATCATCAAGATCACTACAGAACAGACAAGGCAAAGCACATCCTTCGCATAATGTAGCAGCTATCCCTAGCAATGAACGTCGACTGTAGTTCACAGTAAGCTGTGGGCAAATCAGCAACACCACACTTCCATTCCAAATACTAGTATAAACTATAATAAACAGACAGGAAAACACAAGGAACTAGTAAACAGGGAACTGATATTCCTAGGTGAGGATATCAGTCAAGGTGGAGTCTGAAGAGGTGTGTCTTCAGGCCTCGACGGAATGCAGGCAGGGTTGGAGTAGAACGTAGGGGAATGGGAAGTTCATTCCACCACTGAGGAGCTAATGTGGAAAAACTCCGCAGTCGGAACAAGCGAGAGCCTTTGACACGGAGGGGGGGGGAAGTGCCAGTCGCCCTGCTGTAGAAGAGCGAAGTGGTCGAGCAGGAACATAGTTCGGGATTAAGTCCTGCAGGTAGGCGGGGCCTGTCCTATTGGCTGCAGTGTAGGCCAGGGTCAGAGCTTTGAACCTGATCCTGGCTGCAACTGGCAGCCAGTGGAGAGACCTCAGCAGGGGGGTTACATGGGAAAATTTCGGGAGGTTGAACACAAGCCGGGCAGCTGCATTCTGGATCAGTTGAAGAGGCAGAATGGCGCAGGCCGGTAGGCTTGCGAGCAGGGAGTTGCAGTAGTCCAGGTGTGAGGTGACCATGGTCTGGACAAGAAGCTGGGTGGAGTAGGTGGTCAGGTACGGTCGAATCCTCCTGATGTTGTACAGGAGGAACCTGCAGGACCGTGCCCTCGCCCTGATGTGCTCTTTGAAGTCCAGCCGGTCGTCCAGGACCACCCCCAGGTTCCTTGCAGAGCGGGAGGCAGCCACCACAGTCCCATCAGCGGTGATGGAGAGGTCATGTAGTGGGGAGGTCTTGTACGGCATGAAGAGGAGCTCTGTCTTGTCAAGGTTGAGCTTCAGGTGATGGGTAGCCATCCACTCAGAGATGTCAGTCAGACAAGCAGATATCCTCTCCTTAACCTGTGGGGTAGAGGGAGGGAAAGAGAGGAAGAGTTGAGTATCGTCAGCATAGCTATGGTATGAGAAGCCATGTGAATGGATTACTGAGCCAAGAGACTTAGTATACATAGAGAACAGCAGAGGACCCAGTACAGATCCCTGCGGGACTCCTGTAGACAGGGGATGGGGAGCAGAGACGGAACCCTTCCAGGAGACTTGGTAGGATCTATCAGTGAGATACGATACAAACCAAGAGAGGGCAGTTCCAGAAATGCCCATCTCAGTGAGTGTGGAGATCAGGTGGTTGACCGTGTCGAATGCCGCAGACAGGTCAAGGAGAATCAGAACAGAGGAGAGGGAGGAGGCTCTAGCAGTGGCGAGTGCCTCAGTCACAGCCAGGAAAGCAGTTTCAGTGGAATGGCCGGTTCTGAAGCCAGACTGATGCGGGTCGAGCAGGTTGTTCTGGTGGAGAAAAACAGACAGTTGGTTAAGGACAGCACGTTCAATTGTTTTGGACAGGAAGGGCAAGAGAGATACAGGACGGTAGTTCCTGACATCAGCGGGATCTAGGCTAGGTTTTTTTAAGGAGTGGGGTTACACAGGCAGTTTTAAAGGCAGCAGGAACATGGCCACAGATTAGGGAGGTGTTAATAATGGAGGACAGATATGGAAGGAGCTCAGCAGATATAGACTGGAGGACTGCTGAAGGTATGGGGTCTAGTGGACAGGTAAAATTGCTAATACAAACGATTTACGCATAAATTCGTTCTGCTCACGTTGAATGAATGAGGCCCAATCAACATGAATATACAGTTGAAGTCGGATGTTTACATACACTTAGGTTGAAGTGGTTAAAAATTAGTTTTAATGACTTCAACCTAAGTGTATGTAAACATCCGACTGCAACTGTATATTCATGTTGATTGGGCCTGATTCATTCAACATGAGCAGAATTAATTTATGCGTAAATCGTTTGTATTAGCAATTTTGTTAGTATTTCGGCAGCAGTTTTCATTTCTGAGATTTGTTTGTACTTACAAGCAAACTACTGCGTTCGTACGAGTGGTCTGGTCTACTTTCTGCATGACACAAGTAATTTTTCCAACAATTGTTTACAGACAGATTATTTCACTTTTAATTCATGATATCACAATTCCAGTGGGTCAGAAGTTTACATATACTAAGTTGACTGTCCCTTTAAATTTTTTATATTTGCTCGCATATCCTATGGCTTTGCATGCCATGACATCCTGATGTCTGTGATCCAACAACATCAAAAGACTCTTGATATCTTATTTTCTGGTACTCTTACAAGCGATACTATAATGTCTCTGCATTTGAATGGATCTCTATGGGAATTGGGGGGTGAGACTAGATTTAGCTGTAAATTACACTGGAACAGTATGGAACACATGGTTGGCTAAATGGCTGTAAGTCATCAAAGGTCTGACGTATCAAACAAGCCTTAAATCATCACTCTGCTGCCAGAAATACAGTAGATATGGATGGATAACTTGAAGGGTTTCTTCTCCTGACTTATTTTTCCATAGAGTTCAATCGGAGAATTTGTCAGGAAACAACCCTTAAAGTGATCCATCCATATCTACTGCATATCTGGCAGCAGAGTGATGGTTTGAGGCTCGTTTGATACCTCAGACCCTTGATGACTTACAGCCATTTTACCAATCATGTATTCCATATGATTCCAGCATAAATAAATCTAGTCCCACCCCCCAATTCCCCCAATAGAGATCCATTCAAATGCAGAGACGTTATAGTATCGCTTGTAAGAGTACCAGAAAATAAGATATCAAGTCTTTTGATGTTGTTGGGTCACAGACATCAGGAAGTCATGGCATGCAAAGCCAAAGGATATGCGACCAAATATTAAAAATTTAAAGGCACAGTCAACTTATTGTATGTAAATTTCTGACCCACTGGAATTGTGATAATATATAGTGAATTAAAAGTGAAATAATAGTCTGTAAACAATTGTTGGAAAAATTACTTGTCTCATGCACAAAGTAGATGTCCTACCTGACTTAGTAGTTTGCTAACATGAAATCTGTGGAGTGGTTAAAAATTAGTTTTAATGACTTCAACCTAAGTGTATGTAAACATCCGACTTCAACTGTATGTGAGCAGGAAGATGCACAAGGGTTTCGAACATGCTCAACCCCAGAAAAGAAAGTGCCATGATGCTAAGATGAAATGTTGTTGTGAAGTGTTATACATTGGTTATATAATTGGTGCCTTATTATGTCACAGAACCAAATACCATCTTCAAAAATCCTGTCAGACTTTCAGAATTAATGTTACCATAACACTATGGTGTTTGCTGTGATTTACATTTCACTTTTTCTATTCTCCTGAAAGCTATAACAATGAGAATAACGAATGTGAACTTGATAAGACCTAACAACTGCAACCCTGTTACAAACACTGTCCTGAATTCAATAAACATTTGTTAACTTTTGGTAGTCAACATTACTTTGACTGCCAAAACATACAAGTATTTGCTGTTTTCACAAACACAGTTTGGCGGGTTTAGTGCACCAAAATGTGAACACATTTTAATTAAACACAGGCAACTGTTGCAATGGTGCAGCGCTTTAACGGTCAGCACTTCTTGCAACATCCTCAGCTGAATCAATATCAGGGTAAATAAAAAGAAATGCACAGGAAACTAATGCCAACTGAGTACTAAAGGATTGCATATAATGTCCAAGCATTCAACCTTGACCAATTAAAAAAAAAAAAAATCCAGGGGCAGGTCTTTCCTTGCACCGGTGTATCTTTCTATCATGGGAAATTCTGATGAATAAGAGTACCACTGCATCTGCCCCTGTTAGCACTTACTCAGCACTGTGGTCAAAGTGTCATCTACCTTCCCTCACCGACTCCTCTAAACTGTCAGCATTTCCAGTCACTCTTCTGCATTTCCTTAAAGCTTATTTTCTGTTTCACAATGATGCAGAATGCAGAATCAGTATGATGTGACAAAGTCATAGGACCAGAGCTTTCAAACAAAATCTGTAATGCTCATTACTAATAAATTAGCTAACTTTAGTCATACTATAATATGAATGAGTGCTTGTGAACATTCATTTAGTCTTTTGTGGATTTTATTTTTATATTGTGTAAATTAAGTGTGTGTTAGTAATGCAAGTAATTTGTGATAAATTCCTTGTGGAGTAATTTCATTATGAACATTCTTTCTACGTTCAATAAAAAAAATACATTCAAATTTCATATTTTATATCTATATATATATCTATGTTTGTTTTACACCAATGCTCATAGCTTCCATCTCACCCCCCACATGCACACCCACAGAGGTTTGCAAGTGCCGCAGCTAGAGAGCATCCACAGGAAGTGACTCGCTCAGTGAAATGTCAATGCAAAGAGAAATGTCAAGGCCTCTACTACACATGAAGATGAGTATATGTAGTACAGAGTCGAGTACGGGTTCTGGCAATGGAGGTTGGAGTAGTAGCAGGGCAGTTAGGTTTGGGATATGTGTAGGGCATACTGGGAGGTCCTTTTAGGGCAATGAATCCTGATCCACCACCACAAAGAGAACAATGCAGAATCTTCTAAAGCCACTTGTTAAGTAATAACCATGTTGCAGTATGTTTATCTGAATTAATCATTCATTTACTATAGGGGGTTTCCAATATCAACTGAGAAGGTCTGGTGTGGGTGTTCTATGGGGCAATGGTGGATTTGGATTATGATAGTGGACTTCAGTGATCATTTAGTTCTGGTACAATCCCAGTGTTTCCCCTAGATTTTTTTTCAGGCCGGGCGGTGAAAGTGCGCCATTTTGCGTAGAGGCGGAAACTATAATTACACCCTCATAATATCAGTGCTGCCATTGAACATTTTAATTAACGGGAAACCGAAGCTGTTTTGGCAAGGGTTTTTCCAGATGCTATTTTGATCATTCCCGCATTCTGCGGTAAGGGAAATATTGCAGCTACATTAAAAAAAATAAAAAAAGATTATATTAAAAAAAAACGAATAATATACATTTTTATTTTTTATTTTTTATTAAAATTATTTATTTTCCCTCTTGTCCAAGCCGGGCGGCACGTGAGTTTGGCCGGGCGGGCCGCCCGGCCAAGATAATGGTAGGGGAAACACTGAATCCGTTTGAGAAATACACAGCACTTTATAAAGCTATTACACTATGTGTAAAAGCCCCCACACTCTGCAAATCTATCTAATGCATTCCAGTTCATTCTGGTTTCATTTACAATTATTCTATCCAATATTACACATTATAATCTTAGCAACGGTGTTTGCAATGTCTTATTGGATGCTTTGAACAATAAATTACAGCCCAGTGTAACATAATTTATAGTTTTAACAGTCTAGTATTCAGGGGTGGATCTGAAGGATTTTTGGCACTAGCCAGCCGGGCTAGTAGACCAAAATTTCCACTAGCCAGGCTGAAATGTTACTAGCCCTGTTTGTAACACTATAAACAAATGTTTACTATTAATATGTTCCGTTTGCTTAACATTCATAGTATTCATGTTGTTAGTCTATGAGTCTAGCACTATTTTACTCAATAACACAACTATAGGTATATTCTAATGGACAATATATAACCACTTAGAATGAGAGAACAATTTTGCAACTGAAAGTGACCCAAGACTATCCCAGTGTAAAATGGCAACAGAATACAATAAGGATACAGGGTATTATGCAAAAAGATATATATTTTAAACAGTGCATACAAAAGAACATATAAACACACACAAAATGACTTTTTTTCTTCAGAACATCTAATCAGAAACCAATGGCAAACATTATCCACAGGCCTAGTAATAACGTAGATACATTGTGGGAAAAATACACAAAATTGAGCCTACTGGACATGTGTCCAAAACTCACAAAATCACTTATTTATACATGAAACGGTATGCAAATATTCAGTCAAACCTTAATAGGTGTCAGGATGTCTCATAGAGGTCTAATAGTACAGATAAAAACAATTAGTGAAAAACCGATGCGATCCATGAGGCACAATATCTTCATATGCTAAGATGAAGAAACACAGGGCCAAGTTGCATTAAATAATTTAGGAAAGTTTGGATAGCATTGCTTTGGAATAGAGCTAGTTTATTTAGTGTGAGCTACGATAGGCAATATTGTTAGTTGTAACTTGGCCACATTTTGATATCAATACTTTTAAAGGCAGGCCTAGTTTTTGCAAGTTGGAATTAAGGACTTATAGACAGCGCTCTGTAGGCTATGCGTGAGTAACTTGGCTTTCTTTACGTCGGAGACGTTTTTGTTCAGATATCACTTATTTTTGGTAGCTAACTAATGATGAACAATGCATGAAGATAATGACATCGAGAGAGACATGCATACAGAATAGTAGCCTACATGCATTCCAAATAAATGCATGCAGACATTCGCATAACCATAACGCCCTCTACTGACGAGAATGATAACATTTCTCCCACAATTACATTAAAAGAGTTTGTAGATGAGCTGTATTTAATGTGTAATGGAATACAATGAACAGCACCACCTGAACTATGGATCATGAAGAAGCATGTAAATTAATTAACCAAGTCTATATGGAGACGATAAGCTTGATGAGCAGGTATACGGACCATACCCTCAAATAATAATTCTCCCCATTGGATAACATCGCGACGGAGGCAGGCAGTTTGACAGGAAAATGGGAAGAAGAAGAATAAGAAGAAGAAGAAGCGGAAGAGGAAGGAGAAAAACGGCAAAAATAACCCAAGTTTGGGGCTTTATTGTGTGGATGTGTGAAGTTGTATCTGAATGCTGTGTGGTTACATGAGGTCAGAACATACAGAAGTTAATGTTTTTAAGGGCTGCGAGTCTATGGTCATGGTGGTTACTTCTGTAGGAAACCCTGAAAAGTGCCAAACTCTCGGTGCTGTATAGGTATGGGGCATGCCCCGCCAAGCCGTAACTTGGCGGATGGCATACCTGCCATCCCAATATGTATGTTAGTTTTTCCGCACAACCACTGTCATATCCAATATGTTTGATAGGCCTATTGTTATTTTTGCATTTTGAATGAATTTCAAATACTGTAGTGTAAACATTCATTGGTGGCTCAGTCATGTTTTATGTTTGCTGTACCCATTTTCATTGAAGATAGAACACTTGGCAGCATTTTTCTGATGGTGGAATATAATTTTATTGTCATGTTATAATATATGGTATGGCATATATACTTGTCACTTAGGGCATGGAAAATACTCATTCCATTCCATAGCGCTGATATGTGCTAGATGAATGTAAAATTTTCCTTGGAGTCATTATTCTCTTTAAAAAACTGAGAAATATGATCCCAGGCCAGGCATGAAGCAAAAGAATACATACTATAGAGTACAGGAAAAAGTGATGTTTTATTGAGGTACAAGTGAATGATTAGGCTACATATGTACAGTAGGTGTACGCAACAGTGTGATATCAATGTTTTCTTCTTAAACCATCAGAAGGGGCATGACATATTTTATTAATTTTATGACATGTTTTGGACAGGTATTTGGCCCATAGATATCTATCCCCCTATACTGATGACAAGATAGTAATTCCCACTTGAAAATGATGCAAAGGTGAGTTTTATGAGCCAAAACTGTTGATTTGTAGTTAAATATTTTATGATTTACAGCAGTGTACAGTTTAGCCATTTGGATACATTTGGAGACACTAATGTACAACAGGGTACACTGCCTATATTTTGCATTATAGATTTTTAGTAGTTCTGCGTATCACCCTCAGATTACGCACACTTGTGGACACGGAGTCTAAGATCCTGGAAATGTTTAGATTTACCTGTTTCACGTCCAGTGAGCACCACAATTCATTGGACAGTGACCCATGTTTTGTTATTTTGGTTCTGTACTCTAGCACTTTGAGTTTGAAAGGATACAGTGACAATGGGATTGAAGTGCAGCTTCAAATTTTGAGGTTCCAGACTCAGCTTCAAATTTTCCTATTGAACTCTATTGAAAAATAAGTCAGGAGAAGAAACCCTTCAAGTTATCCATCCATATCTACTGCATATCTGGCAGCAGAGTGATGGTTTAAGGCTTATTTGATACGTCAGACCCTTGATGACTTCCCGTGGTGACAGCTGTACAATCAGATCAAATCTGGGGGAGGTGTAGATTGGGCCTGACCTGGAGCACATAAGCCCAGGAAATAAATTAGTACATAATACATCTATATAATTCATGACAGCACTGTACAACAACCCACATTTCAGCATCAAACGACATGAAAAGCAGCAGATAAGGTGTGACTCAAAGGCACCAAGTATCTGAGGTGAGTTCACAGGATGCACCGGAGTGGGACCTCAGATTTCTTATACATTCTTTATACATGCCTTGGGCATTCTGTAACAGAGGCCTGAGGGAACAGTTTATTGAGCATTCAGAGGGTGGGAAGGATCACTTATGATGCTTCATGTCTTATGATGGATTCAGGAGTTGAACAGGCCAATTCGTTTTTTTCTGCAGATATTAACAGTGCGTTTCTTGTTGAAACTTAGATTACCATACCACTGGAAATGTTAAAGGACAGAATGCTGTCCACAAGACCCTTTTTTTTTTTTTTGTAGACCCTTTTACGAGATGCTGGCTGACACCAAAACAGGGGATGCTGAATATTCTATGGGCGACCTTAGCCAGGTGCGAAAGGGATCCAACATTGTCCTTCCAAAGCTGTAGAATATCGTCCTGCAGGCTCTTCCTCAACAAGCTGAGGTACCCCTCAACTTCCCTCCTAGCATCACTGGACTTTGGTGTTTGAGTGTTGTACTACTGGACTACTACCGCCTGGACTACTGCAACTCTCTCCTGGCTGGCCTGCCAGCATCGGCCATTAGACCCCTTCAGCTTATCCAGAACGCAGCAGCGCGCCTGGTCTTCAACCTCCCCCGACACTCCCATGTCACCCCCCTGCTCATTGACCTCCACTGGCTACCTGTGATGGCTCGCATCAAATTCAAAACATTGGTGCTCGCCTTCCAGGCAGTCCGAGGATCAGCCCCTCCATACCTACAAAAGCTCATCAGACCCTACACACCTACCAGATCCCTGCGTTCCGCCTCCTCAGGATGACTGGTTCCCCCCTCACTTCATACTAGCACCCGGTCTCGACGTCTGTCTGTCCTGGCCCCACGGTGGTGGAATGAGCTCCCCGTGGAGGTCAGAATAACAGAAAGTCTGACCACCTTCAAGCGCAGATTTAAGACTCACCTCTTCAAGCTGCACCTCTCTCCACCCCTCTCTACCTCCTTGTGACCTCCCTTGATTGTGTTTTTCTGAATCCTTGTTTAAGTGGTTCAAGCTGCTAGTTTAATACTTAAGGTTACTTATTGGCTTACTGTTGTACACGCCAATGATTGATATCGTGTGGTCCCGTGGTCCCCCCCCCTCCCCCCCCCCCCAAAAAAAAACCAAAAAAAAAAACATACTGACTGCGCCTGGTGTTTGAAATCGTATTATCGCTTCCCTTATCGTTTCATTGTGCTCACCTGTGAGCAATCCCCCCTTCCCGCCTCTGCACACCTGTTTCCCATTTTGTCTGTATTCCTCAGTGTATATAAGCCTGTGTTTTAAGTCTTTTCTTCGCAAGTTCGTCATCATTGTTTTGCCTGTGTGTTTCTTCAAGCCGGTTTTCAAGTACTAGTTTCTTTCTGTTTTGTATGAGTTGTCTGTTCCGTTTTAGTATCTGTTTCCCAAGTTTCTTTCTGTTTTGTATTGGTTTCCCGAGTCCTTTTCCTTCGTTGTTTTTGTTTTCCGTGTCCATGGGTTTTCCTGGTTTTTGACTTCCGCCTGTGTTCTCGCGACCCTGATTTTTGGATTCTGTTTTTGTACCTCTGCTGTGCCTTTCCGGTTTTGACCCCTGCCCGTTCTGTGACTTTGATTTTGGACTCTGACTCTGTACTATTGCTGTGCCTTCCCGGATTTCGACCCTGCCTGTTTTACCTTGGATTGCTGTTTTTCCCTCATTAAACTTCTGCTTATTCAGTCCTGTCTGCGATTGGGTCCTGTTTCCCAACAACCCTGACAGCAATGGAGAGGGACTGGGTCTGGACACACAAGTAGGAGGTTGCTTTAACTCCTGGCAGAATGATGCCAAGGTTGCCAATTTCCTTTTGCATCTTGCCAGATCAGCGAGTGGGGAAAGCAAATCAGCCAGGGAATGGACCTGATGCACGTTATTTACAACAAGCTTTGAATGTTCAGGATTGAACAGCCTGTCCTGCAATAGGGGGTCTTTTTGAAAAAGCTTATTGATCATACTTATCTACCTATAACTATGAGAGCGGACATCATCCTCCATATTATCTTCTTTCCCACTCCTCTGTTCCTCTACATCAGTTCCATCCTCCTCAAAGCCAGGAAGGATGAAGGCCTTTATCACATTACTTGCATTGTTTCAGCACCCTTACTATACGTCACTGAAAATTCCAATTTTGCAGGACACATTCATATTTTTGGGAAATATTTTGTCCTGTGTGGCGCCCTTAGAGGTGTTCACAGCTCAGCAACACTCTGTGGCCATTGAATGCTCCATCAATAAAACTAGCCACAATACCTAAGAAACTGTTATGAATCTATCATAATGAGAAACTCTTATGACAGGTACACAAGCAGCTACACAAGAGTCAATTAATAATAAAAAACTACATTTTAAGTTAAGTTTGGCTTGGTCAAAATTTATTTTATTTACACAAAAAAAATGCGTACAAGGACTGGTTATTGTTTGTATTGACAGAATCCGCTTCGTTCACGTTCGTATACGTGCTAGAAGTGTAATTTTGAATACTGGACAGTTTAATATAATGTAGAATAAAGTAATAATTTTTAATATTTGGACACATATCCTTTGTATGCCATGACTTCCTGATGTCTGTGACCCAACAACATCAAAAGACTCTTGATATCTTATTTTCTTGTACTCCTACAAGCGATAATATATCCTCTCTGCATTTGAATGGATCTCTATGGGAATTGGGGGGTGGGTCTATATTTAGCTGTAAATTACATTGGAAGAGTATGGAACACATGGTTGGCTAAATGGCATGAAATCATCAAGGGTCTGACGTATCAAACAAGCCTTAAACCATCACTCTGCTGCCAGATATGCCGTAGATATGGATGGATAACTTGAAGGGTTTCTTCTCCTGACTTATTTTTCCATAGAGTTCAATAAGAAAATTTGTCAGGAGAAACAACACTTGGTAGTTAGGGAGCAGAGTTGCTCGCTTGTTTTCATCACCCATTTCCCATTAATTTCCCGTTAGCTTTATTTCTTGTTATGATCTGACCTAGACTCGGTCACAACAATGATGGAAAAAAGATAAAAAATAAAATTGCAAACCAAATCAAAAACGGTGATTATCAATGCAGAAGTTTGATACATAAGCTTAGAAAGCTAGTTAGCTGTGCATTAACAAGACATATTTCTGAAAATTTTAATGCACAATTATTATTTATTTGCTATATTTAAAAGTTTGATAAAAATAAAACAGTAAATGTGCCATGTGCAAAGTTTAAGCACCCTTCCATCTGAAGTTTAAGTTTGTACCCTGCAGAGAAAACATGCAATTTGACCAGGGGTGCCCAAAATCTTGCATACTATTATATAAATGCAAGTGTTTACTGAGTATGTATGTGAGTATTTCAGATCTGTTTGAGATATATGTCTATTATGTATAAACATATGTTATATTTGTGAGGTAAAGTATAAATTAAGCCCCAAAGGGTGACTAAATTACTAACTTAGTGTATGTCGTAATGAGAAAGTGCTCAGTATAATAGGAATAGTGTTTCTAGGAACTTCAGCCTTTTCTCTCTGTGGCCTCTGCCAATTGCGATGCAGAGCTTTGCTAGCAGATCCTGAGGTCGGCAACACTGAAATGCACTGCTTATTATAAACAGCCATAACCTGTTTACCAGAAAGGATGAATGGAGGGGGGTTTCCGAGACATCAAAAAAAATACAGCTGCTGTCTCAAAGGAGAGGAGTGTCTATAAGCAGACACTGAACTGAGTGCACACACAGACACAAAGAAAGGAAACTGAAAGATGCCTGTCAGGATAATTTCACTAGACAAATAATACATATGATTTTGTACACCATACTGGCTTGTAGGTATATTTTTCAAATAAAACCACATATTGAAAGAACAAATTAATTTCCACCACTGAAGTGCTGAAATTTACTTGTAATTCTCATGCACTCATACCCACAGATGCTGCAATGTGTCCATGAAGAAATGGAAAATAACAACTTCCGATGCATGTGTGTGTGGCGAATCCCAAACCATGGAACACATCATGAGATGTAGCCAAGCTCCACAATGTACCGGAGATGACCTGGCCGAACCAAATGCCGCTGCGCTCGCCTGCGCCAACCACTGGAAAGACGTGATATAGAAGATGGCCGGACACGAGGAAGAAGAACCCACAGACCCATTTAACTTCAAACTAATGAGAAGATATTTTCCTTATTTGTTCCTTATTTTTATGCATGACATGGCACCAGTGACAGTATAAATGATCTGAGTCAATCTTGGCGTAAAACCACTAACCTATATAAATGGACCCAGACTTCAGGTCTGTATTTGAAGCCGCAGCCTCTAGTGGCTGGCAGCAGAATGATTTTTTTCTCCATGAGAATCCATTATGATTTGGAAAAATTTTAAATTAAAATAAACATATTTCTGGTAATATTTTTGTCTCCATTTTGCAGTCAAAAATCTTATTCTAACCCTATTTACTTTTGCCCTTTTGAGGCAATTTCCTCCTGCTTTCTACTAGTTTTATTTAAATGTCAATATCTAAAAAAATATTCCCTGCACATCCATGGTTTTAAGTTCGAACTGAAGAAGAAGCTGTATCATTCAGAAATTTGCTACAGAATACATTTATTTCAGAATAGTCACATACAGTATATATAAACTCCTCAAAAAAATTTCGGAAACGTTATTTCGGTCGATTATTCCTCCCCTTTAATAATACCAATTGGTATTGTATTTTATATTGCTGGAAAGCCTGATTAGTCACCTTTACAACGAGGTACAACTTGTAAGGATCATGCATTCGTGGAATGAGCAACACAGCTAAACGTGTGGGTAGCGGCCCAAAAAAATTTGCCAAAATCCCCTGCCTATTCATTACATCATTGGATACCTTTAAGTAAACAATCAACCCCATAATAAAATAGTCTTCGCATTGTAAGCAATCGTCTGTGTTTTGATTATTTTCGCGCTGTTTACCAGAGTGTGAACAACTGGGTACGCAGTTAGTAGAAATGGAGCCATGTTTGTGGCGGTGGTGTTGCTTCTGGGGTGGTTTTCCATTGAAACGGAGAAAATACGGGCTGCTGCCAGAATAAGACGGCGGATCATTATTTAAAACGGCATCCGACGAAAGCAAGCCATCCGGAGAGCTGGGGTGAAGAGGAGGGCTTCTCTTCGTAGAACAATTGCGCTTGTCAGCACCGACGTAGGTTGTCTTATACAGCCGACTAGCTAGCTACACTGGTTAACATTACATATCATTAAACTTAAATGTATATGAAAAAAATTATTATTTTACATCGCATATTGTGCTGTTCATTCACATTGTAGCACTTTATTCATTTACAAACTCCTAATGTAGTTTTCCCCCGTTTAAGTTTCCAATCTGAACCACTAGGTGTCAATACTACACAAATAGACAGACGCACTGAAGTTAGGCAGAGTATATTTATTAACTTGGGAAATTTGTCTCTAGGGAGAGAGCCTTGCAACCTATGGCAGGATCATTGTCAATGTCCCCATCCTTGCC
Source organism: Synaphobranchus kaupii (assembly GCA_029718625.1). NCBI lineage: Eukaryota > Metazoa > Chordata > Actinopteri > Anguilliformes > Synaphobranchidae > Synaphobranchus > Synaphobranchus kaupii. The sequence continues at coordinate 75,524,786 of CM056376.1, forward strand.
AAATATTTTGATGACGACCAGGATCTCCAGCCAGTCTTCCGCTTATCCCGACGGGCAATCCGTGCACTCGTTGGGATGTTCCCCAACAAGAGGGACCATGGCTGGGGCTACACACGTAACGTTATGTCCCTAGTGTCACAAATAGAAAACCAGAAAATATAATGCATCAATACCAAATATTAACATGAGCTAGCATTAAACACAAGTGACGTTAGTGTTATAGCGAAGTTAACTAACGGTAACTAGTGCGACGCTAGCTAGTCAGTGGGTTGATATCCAGCTAGCTAGCAAGTCAGTTATAGCATATGGGAATAAATTCGAATACGAATATTAAATAATGCTTCGTGCTTCGGAATAGCTACATCTACGACTAACGCCATTATCTGGCTAATATAGATATTACGTTAGTACTGTCATTTAATGTTAGCGAACGTTACCTAGCTAGCTAGCTGTTACCGAGCAAATTGCATTGCAATTTACATAACGAAAGCTAGCTAGCTGGAAATAGAAGTTATCTTAAAGGTTGTATCAGCGATTTTGGGTGGAAACATTGTAGGGTCAAAAGGTATAATTTATATTTATTAATCAGTCTCATGTAATTATAACGCCCTAGAACGAGAAGTAGCGCATTCCGCTAAAGGAATTGCGTTGTGGAGTACCCGGTTATTCTAGTGGAAGTAATATAGAGTCTAATTACCTTTAAACTTTAACAATACTCCACGTTGAATTACGGGAGATTTGTATCTGTTCTGTGAGTGTGACTTTTTATAAATGCTTGAAATATTCACGCCAACACCAGATGCAAATAATATAGTTTATTACAAAAGGGTAACCAGGTAATAAACGATTATATCCCACGGCGGGGTGATATAGATAGAACACACACAAAGGAGGTAAGGATGCGCGTGCACGCGGGTGCACGTGGCGGAGACAAAGAAAGAGGGAGAGAAAGAAAGATGGAGGTGAGGCACACGAACACGCGTGTACGCGTGTCGGAAGAGGGAGGGAAGTATGAATATGGCTTCAGCACGCTCAGGCCGAGCCTACTCAAGCCGTAGGGAGATCTGGCACTTTCTTAATAGGCTGAATTATGCCTCTATCACTAATCGAGCCGTGATTGATTCTAGGGAATTTATTTCTACTAGCGCTTGGGGAAGCGCGTTATAAATATCCCGTTATCTAATTACGGTTAGTCCCGAATTTAGGATAGCTACTATCGTGCCCAGATCGAAAAAGGGGAAATCACACTTTTAGAATATATATGTAGCAACACAAAATCATGCAGTGAGGGTATACAGTTAGAGAAACTAACAACACATCATATATCACACAACGAGTAAAAACAGTTATTGCCCAGCATAATCTCATCAGACTTAAATGCAGTTAACTGCAATACAGTATCACCATATCGGTGCCAGCCAATCTGTACCCAGATAATACGGCCTTACTTGAGGTCCGGTCTCATGAGAGGCCAGACACCGCAGTTCGTAGGCTAGTGTTCGTCCGACCGTCGTCGGGAAGAAGAAAAAAAAAAAGGGGATCCCGGGATGGATGACTTGGAAACACAGGTCCTGGGTGATGTCCAAGTCTCCTGAGGCGTAGTCCTGGTCGGAGGCCTCGCGGGGGAATTCGCGTCGACAAAAGTAACAAAGAGAACCGGTCGTCTTTGGAACTGGAATTCCCAAACTGCCCGTAGAGCAGTCTCCAACAGAATTGTCGGGTTGGATTAGTGCACTACTTCGGATTCTAAAATCTGAAACTATAACCGTGATCAAGGGTTAAAATATTTTAGATTTAGTTCACGAAGTAAATTGGTCTCTTTAATGCATACAGTTCGTTACCGCACGCCAGAGAGGGCGAACTCTGGGGGGTCCCAAAGTTTTATCCCTTGGGTGAGTGACGTGCATTTCTCAGCCCGACCGCATTGGACGCTGTAACTTTTATTGCAGTCGGGAGGCGATGTTGAATGCGTCACTGTTATCTCGGGAGTGACTGTAGTTCATTGTGGGGCTTGTAGTCCATTGTCCCAACATCCCCCCTTGGTCCTAGGATGAGGTTTGACACTGTAATCCTGGGAGCACAAAGTCGGTTATTGGTGGTCACAAGTTCATCACAAGCGGTTATTGGCCGACATCTGGGCACGCAATTTGGGTGAGTATATCTGGGCAATTAATGCTAGGCAAATGAGCACCAAAACAAAAGACAGAGAAAAACACACTACTAAGCCTCTAGGAAGGATCATTCATAGTACCCTTCCTGTCCCTGAGTATGTTACTAACACCTTGTGGCAAGTGAAAGAGGACAAACAAGACAGGGGAAAGGAAGAGGAAAGAGGAAAGTGTGTGGTGAGCGAAAGGCAATAGGAGATCTCCTTTGTCTATCACTCAACTACTTTGTCAGAAAGAGAGCCTGACCACAAACCGCGGCCCAACCACGGACGTTGCGGTTAACAACCCTGCTAGGTAGCTCTTCTGCCGTTTAGGGATCTTGTACTGATGCACAAATTTGGGTAGGGTGCCCAGCTTTGTGGGAGTGTGCACAGTGCGAGTGCTTGTGACCCTACCATCATCAGTGTCCCTGGTGCATATAGCTTGGGGGTCATAAACCAGGTGCCTAAGTTCCTGTCGCTGGGTGTCTGTCCCTAGTGCACCAGCCTTGGTGAGCTGTTTCTGAACCTCAGCGCCTTGACATAGGTGGTTAGGTTCTTCCAGAGAGGAAGGATTTACCTCCCCACCAACGGATGAGCTAGCCAACTCGCCCAGCAGTTTCTGACCTACCGGTTGTGGTTCAGTGGGAGCCTTGGAGATGCGCACAGGGTGCGGATCCTTCATCTCCGGGAAAGTCACTTCCAGCCGAGCTCTATGGGTGATAGGAGCTTGGACTTGGGTGTAACTGGTGAGGCTGTGGTTGCAGGTATGTGCCCAGAGGCGCCTACCGACAGTGAGCGTCCTTTTGGGGATCTCTGTGAGCATGTTGGAACACATCAGGCTGATTTCTGATCCTGTGTCCAACATGGCTTTGAGGTCCAGACAATTTACAACCAGAACGGCTGTGTATATGCGTTTAGCATTACTTTTCTGGATCAAATCACCCGGAAACTGTAGAAAGGGGTAGGGTTGTGCAACGGCTAGGGCTTCACAAGGCCATGGCTCAATAGACGAGGGAGCCGTCTCACTCAAGGGTTCCTCCCCCCTTCCAGTGTGGTACACTCTCGGAAAAGGGGGAGGTACTTGGCCTAGTCATGAGTGAAAAGAGCCGCCTGCAATTTTCTCCTGATGGGAGAAGTAGCCGTTGTCCCCTTTCTCGTCACCTGTTAGGTGGTGGATGTCACCCCCCTGGGGTTTATTCTGTCCCCCTTTCCACCCCCCTTTCACACTGTCATGACGTGAAGAGTGTGCAGTGTTTTTTAAAATTGAAACTACTGAGTCCTCAGGTTCCAACGGAACATTTGAGGAGCTCTGAGTCGCCAGCACCTTAGGGTCTTCATCCCTCCTATCGCCAGTGTGGGCGACTGTCTCCCAAGCAACCTGTGCTATCCGTCGGATTTCGTGCATGGGAGGGTTGTCTATCTGAGTCATCAGGGTGACGTGAGTTCTTATACATGAATGCAGGTTGTGCAGAAAGAGGGATTTGAAGGCGCGGTCTTCTGTTAGACCGGGCCCATTTCTCCCTTGAAAGAAGGCATGCTTCAACCTGTTGTAGAACTCTTTGGGTGCTTCAGAGCGGCGGTGCCTTATCTGGAGGGCGGAAATGGTTGCCGATGTTTCATTGGCAAAGGGGGAGAATTCCTCTATCAGGGCCCTACTGAGCTGGGAGAAACTTTCCCGCACAATAAGGGGCTGCGAATGAATAAATGCCCGGACAGACCTAGACGATGTCTTCCAAATCAGCGTAACCCGCTCCTGCCTTGTGGCGTTGGGTAGGTCTGAGAGGCAGTGCTCAAGCTCACGGAGGTAATCCTCCACATTATGACCCTGTTTTTCAGGATCAAACTGTTCAATGTCCTTAGCTATAGAGTCCAGATGCTTAAAGCGTGGGCCATGCCTTGGTCCCCAGCTGCGCGGCTTATGGAACTCATAGTCGCTCTCGGATGAGCTGGACTCTCCCTCAGACCAAGTGGTTCGCGTACGGGCATGAACATCATATGCATTACGCCTAGGCTGAGAGGGTGTGGCTTCTCTGCGATCATGGTAAGTATCGCAATAAATATCGTCCCTACTTCGGGACCGAGAAGCAGAGTCACGACGTGACACGCTTGATCCACTTCTGTATGGTGAAGTGGAGTCACGACGTTGCATATCTGTCTTCCTTCTGGGAGGGGATGCGGATTCGTACCGCGAAGTGTCTCTGCGCCTTCTTTGCGGGAAGGCAGATTTATTATGGGACGCATCTCTGCTCCTCCTAGGCGGGGAGGCAGAGTCATACCGCAAGGTATCTCTACTCCTTCGAGGAGGAGAAGCGGAATCATACCGTACACTTCTACGGCCACAGGACATGCTGCGATCTCCATGAAGTGAGGGTGAGGCCTCAAAATGGACCTCTTGTTCCCTCCTTCGCGAGGGAAGGAAAGGGGGAAGCAACCCACTCCTCCTCTTCTCTTCTCTAGAGGGTGAGCGAGAAGGTAAGTCACGGGTTAAACGATGGCGTTCAGTGGAGCGATCTCTAGACCCATGTCTAGAATGAGCGTCTTGGCGCCGGGCGAGACCTCTCCGGGAGTCACGGGAAACGCTCCCATAGTATTCAATCTCATCTTCTGAGACTGAGTGCTCTCCGTCTTTGAAGCTATCACGGAGGGAGCTTGTGACAGACACTCTAGATTGGTGACCGGGCCTGGAGGCAGGGAGCTCCTGGGAATTTCCGCGGGAAAGCGACGAGGTGGCTGCAGCCTGGCTCAGCTCACTCTCATCAGGCTTGGAGGTGTGTTCCTCCAAGGCATCAGGGGCTCTCTTGAGGTCATGACGGAGATCTTGTACCTCAGAGTTGAGCCTCTCATTACTCCGGTTCAGCGCCTTAATTTCTGCGCGCAGAGCTTTTATTTCTAAATCCGCCTGTCGGTGCTGGAGCATAAATAAACGCCCAACAGTCTCTTGAACTGTCAGCGTTCCCCGAGAGGGATCTTGCACTAGCTGAACTAGGCGATTCACCTCTGCCTCACACTCCTCAGCACTATGCTGCTGGAGTTCATCCCTGTCTTGGTCAGACAGCTGGATGAGCTGGGAAACAAATTCTGAGAGGGTAATTTGTTCCAGAAGCGGAAGAGTTCCCTCAGTGTCTGAGGCCTGGTTAAGGCGGACACTCATGTTGGAACCTATTTAGGAAAACAATCAGGCAAAAAAAGAAATTTTTTTAAGTTTAAATTAAAAAAATTTAAACGAAATTAAATTTAAATTTAAATTAAATTTAAGAAGGAAAAATAATTATAAATAGGTATTCTCAATATTGGGGGTTGGGTACAATGTGACAACAATGGGTCCAAAAGACAACCAGTTAGTCACTACCATCCACTGCCTGTGGGGGTCTTGCCCTATACTGCGCAGGCCCAACGGGGTCTGTGATTAACTGCGGCTGCAAGGCGTGCTGCCAAAAGACAACCAGATAGTCACTACCGTACACTGCCTGTAGGGGTCTTGCCCTATACTGCGCAGGTCCAACGGGGTGCGTGTGACTGCGGTTAGTCTATGCCCGGAGATACGCGTAGCAACAGTGTAGTTGCTGAGGTATAATGCGGTAATACCACTCACTTCAAACACAGGGGTTGCGGGGCCTGAGAGGTAAAGGAAAAGAGAGCGATCCTATCGCTTCTGAGAAGCAGGGTAGAAGTAAATTCTATAGAAGATTTAACTCCAAAATTGTTAATTAACAGCTATAAATTAATTTGGTTTGACTATTAATAAATCAATACCTTTAAGTTATGACCTGTTAATAGCTAACTAATATTATTAGACTGTCAAAGAAACAAATTGGGTAAAAATAAAAACGCTACCACCACAGTACAATTGTTCGCAAGCACAATTAGTCTATCCTATGGAGCAGGCTAGAAAATGGCTCGTGACGCCACCCGGCGGCGCTTTGTGAATATTCACCTACTTAGCACATGGGCCTGTCCCATGCGCTTTTTCAAGTATGAATAAAAAGTCAACTTTTTGTACTCACAGAAAAAAAACGGTAGTAATGTTGATTTAATGAAAATTTGGAAAATAAATGTATAGATAATTTTCTCAGTCGTTTTTGTTCGTATAGTCAGTAGAACCTGGTTTATTTACAAACCAGGCCGTTTCAATCTTGACTATCCTCGGGCGGGGCACCAAATATGTAGGGTCAAAAGGTATAATTTATATTTATTAATCAGTCTCATGTAATTATAACGCCCTAGAACGAGAAGTAGCGCATTCCGCTAAAGGAATTGCGTTGTGGAGTACCCGGTTATTCTAGTGGAAGTAATATAGAGTCTAATTACCTTTAAACTTTAACAATACTCCACGTTGAATTACGGGAGATTTGTATCTGTTCTGTGAGTGTGACTTTTTATAAATGCTTGAAATATTCACGCCAACACCAGATGCAAATAATATAATCGTTTATTACCTGGTTACCCTTTTGTAATAAACTATATTATTTGCATCTGGTGTTGGCGTGAATATTTCAAGCATTTATAAAAAGTCACACTCACAGAACAGATACAAATCTCCCGTAATTCAACGTGGAGTATTGTTAAAGTTTAAAGGTAATTAGACTCTATATTACTTCCACTAGAATAACCGGGTACTCCACAACGCAATTCCTTTAGCGGAATGCGCTACTTCTCGTTCTAGGGCGTTATAATTACATGAGACTGATTAATAAATATAAATTATACCTTTTGACCCTACAACATAAATGATCACATTCATCTGATTTTTCCTCACGATCCGCTAGCTGCCCGCCCCATAAGCAGGCCGTCAAAAAACCGCGTCTCTGTAGGCAGCCTATGCTCCGAGATCGTACACAAAAACAATGGTACTACCAACTACTCAAAACCAAAATAAACAGTATTCCAACCAATCACAATGATCTGCACAAACGCTAATACTCTTATCTCGCTGAAATCTTGACGGATTTACAAACGGTTTGGTTTCTTACAAACGTTATTAACGTGGTTATAATTCTGGATGCTTGAACACTATTTTTTAAAACATAACATAATTATTCATAAGTATGTTTGTTTGGGATTTCGCTTCAGAAGTGACGTCACGTTTGTGCAGATCATTGTGATTGGTTGGAATACTGTTTATTTTGGTTTTGAGTAGTTGGTAGTACCATTGTTTTTGTGTACGATCTCGGAGCATAGGCTGCCTACAGAGACGCGGTTTTTTGACGGCCTGCTTATGGGGCGGGCAGCTAGCGGATCGTGAGGAAAAATCAGATGAATGTGATCATTTATGTTTCCACCCAAAATCGCTGATACAACCTTTAATTATTGAGCTAGCTCAGTATTAAAACACTAACAGAAATAGTGCTGTGCCAGATGTTTTCAAACGTGTGAAAATGTTCATATAAAAATGTTGAAATGACTTACATTTGTAGAAAGCCTCGGGAGAGGCACCGTCAATATTCTCATCCATTACGATAGTAAATTTTTGGTCTTGAGTCTCTTGACCTTTTTCTCGAAAGGAATGATGGGAATTTTTTCTGGTCGGAGCACGCATACTTCGAATTTTGACCAAACGGAGCAGGCATCCGGGTATTTTATCCGTGCTCCGTGCTCCGGCACTTTTTGGACTCACACTCCAAGATGGATGCGTGCTCCTATGCGTGCTCGGAGCATGGAAGTATGTGGTTTGATACAGCCATAGACACAGTTGAAGCGATTGCGTTGGTTGAAGTGTCGGTGTCATGAATCATTCGACACCTGCCTCTCTAGTGACATCTCCAAATTTAAATTAATGAAACATTCTTGACTCTTGTAAAATTCAGATTTTGAATATTAATGCTTTTGCCGTGCATTCTCAAAACCCTCTCCAGTGGAATCTATATTCATTAAAAGTGTTGTACAAATTAAACCTATTCTCATGATGAGATGACGATAATTATCATTATTAGTGAAATGAAAATGCGTGTTTCATGAACCTAATGCCATCATATCGACGAATGCCCTTCTATTTCCTCTTGCATGTCTGATCAGGAGAGTACATTGCAACTATGAATTCCAATTATTTTAAAAACAATTTTCGCCATTTACTTACGTATTTAAAGCGTATCAGCTTTCCCCATAGCATTGTGGAAAGGAAATGTAGGCTATAATAAATAGCACACAGATAGGTAGCCATATTGTTATTCTTATTAGTAGGCATTCTATGAGAGTTCTTTTCTTCATATGTTTTCAGGGCTTCCTGGCATAAGTGGATTGCTACTGTAACACAGTTAATAAATAACATTATGCTTATGCATGTGGGGAACTTCATTAACTTCACGAACTTCAATAACTTTTATCTTGTAAACATTGAGGTACATTTTGGTGCTCTATTGGGCTATAGCACCTAGCTTAGATGGTCCAGCTTGGGTCACAGCAGGATTCCATGGTAATGCTGAAATATCTGGATGCGTTGACCGCAAGTGACGAAGCATTTTGATAGGACAGGTGCCGGTCGCAAATCATGCACCTTGCTTTTTATGGGGTCTCTTGTTGGATATAATCCCATACAAAAGGTGTCTTACGTGAACCTTCCTTTATTAACAATATCGTTCTACAAAATCTCTCCCTCTCCTCTGACGAAACCCCATGCCCATAGGTGGAGGGTGAACCAACTGCAGGGTAATGCTAGGTTAGGGTGGGGTAGGTATCCACCTTTGTGCTAGCGCACCCAGTGCGCGAGCAGCAAGATTTTTTGCATTAATTTCACCATAAATACAGTTTTATGAGTACCATGTAGGCTTTGGTTGTAAAGTAGTCGTGTATCGGGAGACATAAAACCATCCACGAAAATGACAAGCAACAAGTCAATAACGTAGCCTAATTCTGTGCGAGATTTTCTAAAACAAGTTTTTTGTGTGTGTGTGTGTGTGTGTTTTTACCATGATACGTTGATAAAAGATTGTATCAATGACAAAATATAGTCAGTAAAAAAAAAATAAGTTCACTAAAATAGAAAATAACTATTCTTATGGTCTGTGTCTCTTTGCATTGCAACTGTAGGCTACACTTAACTGTGGTTAACGTTATTGTTATAGCAGTACCTACCCAGATAGCAAGCTGACGTCCCACCGACGTCATCACTGTCGCAAGCGAAATTCCGCCGTCAAGCCAAAGTCGGAACAACATCAGCTTGGTCAGTGATAGAAAACAGAACGTTGGATAATGGTCGGCGGAGGTCGCATGGTCAGAGTCGGAATTCCGCCATTGAACCAAAGTCGGGTAAATAGTGGAAAAGTCAGACATGATTTGACTGATTGAGCAAACGTCGGTTCGACGATGGCTAAGCGTTGGATATCTGACTCTGATTATGCGACCTCCGCCGACCATTATCCAACGTTTCCACTGGTTTAATATTTGTATTTAAATAAAGCAGGATTTAATCTTATTTGATCACATCTACCATTTGCTTACAAATGGAATATTACAGCCTGCAGCTCATGCGATTTCATATCCGTGTCCATCACACAAAATGTCGAACAAGATCCGCAGCATACTCAGAAGTGCTTTTGAGACAAATAGCTGATTCTACGCGGCCTCTCCAGTGTATCTTGGCAGAGCGCTGGCCGAGTCTGTGCTCATTGCTGTGAAAATCAACGCAGCGCGAATCCTCATTGGGAATTACAGCGTAAATTAGATGTAGCCGTTCTGATCAGGAGTCTTATTGTTGGGTTGTAATGTGATTGTGTTTGTGTGTGTAATTATAAGATTATTCCCTCCCACCAATCTAGTCTTAAAGTGATAGTTCACCCAAAAAAGAAAATTTGTCAGCGGTTTTCTTACCTCTAAAATAATCTAATGGCAAAATGTATCCACATTCCATTTGGTAGGCTACTTTAATCACGCACCAAAGATGATCAATACCAAAAATTAATGGAATTGCAACCTAACTTGATAGTTCACTAATGTCACAAAATAAACTCCCAATAAACCAACCCCTACTCTTGAAACCCCCAAGACCCCAATTGATGTTGGAATAAAATATAATGGATAATGAACTGCATGAAGCAATCATGAATTGCCATTCTGTGCAGTAGGCACAACTTGTGGACATTTTTCATAGCACCTGAAGCAAATCAACCAATTGGCCCCTATTCAATTCATAAGGTCATACGCAGAGTGCTTAAGTTAAGTTAAAATCAGTTGAGATTCAAGAAAGACAAAACCAGTATTGTTTAATTACAGACATGAAACACACACACACGCTAATAAACAAAGAGGCTGCAAAAAGAACTAAATAAATGTAAAAAATCAAAATAATTCCCCCTTTACGTGTGGAAAGCACTTTGGGGTCTGAAGAAAAGCACAATATAAATGCAATACAGTATCATTATTAATAATGTGCTACATTATTAATAATAATAGTTATACTGATCATTGGTTTGAAGTCACCAGAGAAATTACGGAATCTAGTCTTCAATGCCTCAATAGCGACATTTGAATCGTACAGTTATATATAGGCTAATATATAGGCCTAATTCATATACAAGCATACATGCATTAGTTAAACACTTGGCTCTGGAAGAGGAGCATGAGAACAGGAAAAAAAACAGGACAAAAAGCTAGAGGTGACTATGGCAGCCCTGAGTAAAAACACTACCATATAAACAGATAAAACATATACAACAATGGACAGTGGATGACATACAATTCATTAATTTATTTCAATCTTTGTCCATGTTAACTTACAGTGTCTACTATGGTATTGTCTGGCAGTGGACACAAAATCATTCCCTTTTAAGAAGTCTGGCATTAGACACCCTTTCCACCATATTGCTGCTATTCTTTGTAAGGGATGCATCTTTTTGTATTTTTATATAGTTGTATCAATGACCATTTCCTTAAATAAATAAAAATAATAATAATACAAAAATCAATCTAAGTAATTCACATCATTTGCAATTAAACTGGTTCACTAAGCCTTGATTGGATGCCAAAAACCTTACAATGGTGGTATATCATGAATATGTTCTATATATAATAATCTATTGCTTCATGTGGCCATTACCATTTTGTGCACCCCATCTCTCTGTGTTAAGCATTCTAAGGTCTAGGTTTGAAAGGAGACTGGCCTATTATAAAGGAAGTGTGTTGAGGCAAGAAAAAAGAAACACAATTTAAAAATCCCAAAATAAAAGTTCTGAATGAGGGCACTCAATTCCTTAGTTCAGTTCTCAATTCCACCCACCAGGAATGTTACAAATTAGAAGGCGGTCCATCCAGGTGATGAAGTAGATGATGCTTGTAGTTAGTGATGTGCAGACGATTGCGATGAATAGGTTCGTAGATGATGGAAGCAGCAGGAACTGATCCTCAACTCAAAGGGAGAAAAAAAAAACAAGTCTGCACAAAAAGTGTATGAAGAGTTACTTACAGGGTCTACGTTATCACTTAAAATAGATCCTGTTTGACTAAGCCACTGTGAATAAATGCTTTGCACCAGGTGTCAAATGTCCCTCGGCCAATCATCATGTGGGGTTGGAACTATCCGTTTCATAATAAGATTTCTGTCAGCCTCAGCTGGTGGTATTTGAGCTGTGTAGAAATCTGCACTATAAGAACAAAACCAGAATAATAAAAAGTCTTCAAGTTAACAATACACATAGTTATCATAGTTAGAATTAACAATCTATCAGCTGTGTTTACAAACTGTTGTATTGTTCAACTGAATTCTGCAACTACTTTAGCCATTGCACAATTAATGGCAGTGTGCAAATAAATGTTTACAATAAGGAGAACTAGTCAGCTAAAATCGTATCTTGCTAGCTGGCTAGTTAACAGCTAGGCTGCTTGTCTTGCAGGGGCCCAGATTAACACTCATCTGATCGTCTGAGAGGAGTAAAAAATATAAGGACGACCTTTGATTTCAAAGTGGTCGTCCTGCTGACAACTGTGCTTTAACATAGGGATTTACAAATTTGGTTGATAAATATTGAAAATCTGTTGCGACAAGTTGATTGTTTACCGCAAGTTGACCTGCATCAACTGTAGATGCTGATGCAGAAACGTGAGACCCATGCTACCCTTTCACTGACACGGAGGCACTACAACATTTTGATTCTTGATCATCTTGAACACGCAACTATCAAAATAAGCGCTGGCACAGACTCTAGTACTGGGGAGTGAAGGAGAATACAATGCTGAGACCAGATCAGGACGAGTAACTTTTAGGAAGGGCAAGTATCTTGGGCAAGTATCTTTTCTAAGATACTTGCCCTTAGGCAAGTATGCTTTTATGCCTAATCTGGGCCCCTGTCTTGGTTACCAGTTAAACAATGTTTTCACTGGCGGAATTATATCTTTTGTAATCAATAAAGCTTTTGACAACTTTGACACTGTACATAACTATGGAAATCCCAATATGGTTGTGCTTTGCACTTACTTATAACATGTCTGTGGGGATTGATGGTGTCTGACGTCTTCCATCACTGATGTTGAAAACTGAGTGTCTGTCTGCATGGTATTTTGGGTGAGAAAACAAAACATTTAATGGACATTAAAAGATATAAAACACAGATAAGCGTAGACAGACGTTTATGACAATATACATAATACTTTTGTTGTCCAACATAACTGTCATAAAGTACAATACAGAAATTCTGTTATTTAGGGTGCTAACATTGTACTATGTCATGCTTCATTACAGTGTATGTAAGTGCATAATGAAGACAAACAAAAAGAAAAAAACTGAATTGATAACTGTTTAGGGTAGATATAATATGTTGCTATAATACCCGGGTCAATTTGACCTAAAACATCACGGATGTAATTATATTTCAGCATAATAGGAGGGTTAATGAGCACACAATCCTATAGCTACATGATCTGCTTTATTTACAACACTGTAGAAATATGGTACATTTTAATTGGTATTACCTGTCACAAATGAGCTACATGTATACCAAATGGAACCTTGTTGTGGAATTGATGAACCAATGGCATTGAAGAACTGTGAGGTATAAGAGAAGTAGTTGAGCTCATACTGAGAATTCCAAGCATTCCTGTTAACTGTGAAAGGTAAGGATAAAAAAGCATGAAAAGCTGCTACTGTATCTATAACCTTAGCTATCATATATGCTCATTTTGACTTAAGTTGGGAACCTGTATATAAATGTATATTATATCATCAGCCAACATGATCGATACTGGCATTGATTTAACGTTACACGTCTTCATAGTGTATCCTAGGTTAACGTTAGCCAAACTTACAACGTTAATGTTAACATTAGAATACGGTCCGTTAACTATAGCTCTGCAACACTATCTAAAAACATCGGCTAAGTAACGTTAGCTAATGTCAGCTAGCCATCATAAATCAGAACTAGTTTAGAAATTGATTGTGATGTTCGCTACAATCAGTTAGGTAACGGTAATCTAATTAGCCACTAATGCTAACGTTAGCTAGCTACATAACGGTCTTTGTAGTGATGGGCAAAACAGTTCACTTCAGTGACTCGAATCACTAGAATCAGTTCATTAAAAAGATTCGTTCACCGAATCGTTCAGTGCTTGGGCGGAGCTCCGACTGCGTACTGCGTAGTCCGACTCACTCAGTGAACTGAAACGACCGAACGGCTCATGCGGAAGTGCTGTCGCTTTGACAAACGCGCCAAACTCCGTTTACAAATCTTGATATTGATATAAGTTTCCTCATTGAATATCAATATTGGAGGTGAACGCTGGTTTTCAATGACTTTTAAGCCTTAACTTGCTGGGCCTGATTCTGGCAGTTTGAGCCGCTGATTATCACTCAGGATCACGTCACGTGTCACTGTGTCTAGTAGCCTTCAGTGAACGGATCACTCAACTTGCACCGTTCCCTCGCAGTTTAAGGATCTGAGACAATCTCAGCCACACGTTTTTTCTTCTTCCATATTGCAGGTTTCACCATGCATTGTAAACTCGAAAGGTGGTGAGATTTTAAAAATCTGTAATGTGCATTTTCCCTGTCAAATAAACAAATAAGGTGTAGGCCTATGCAACTAAATGTTGGGTTTTTTATTATAGGCTACTGAAATCAAAACACGAAATTATAAAAGTAGGAAATATAAATTAGAGTGCAAATAACAATATCAACACAATCCGTGCACACTGTTATAATTTTCCCTCCCAAGGTGTTTATTTTCACCAACAGATCAACGTTTTGATCCAAGCAGGATCGTCAGTACTAAAATGAGAGGGAGCTGGCCCTGTATAGGCTATGCCCTTGACTGGGCTGAAATGAAAACAAGAAATAATAGCCTAAAAGTAGGAAATATAGGACATTACAGTGCAAATAAAAACAATATTAACAAGAAAATAGCCTATAGGAAATAGACTACAACTGCAGTGCAAAATAAATATTAAATCAAGAGCAAAATAGAAGCCTAATACAATTAACGATGTAGGCTACATTTATTAAGAAGAAAATATAACTTAAATGTGCAATCAGATCCGTTCATTTCTCAGTTCAGTTGAGCTCTCGAATGGATCTGATCAGCAGCGAGCGTGCAGGGAGGGGGAGGGACTGCCGCGAGCGAACGTGATTCGTCCCCTGCGAACCAGTTCTGCTGTGCTGAACGAATCACGACACGTTCGCTCGCAGAAGTCCACTCTGTACGCTACGCTCGCTGCCTCGCTCGGCGCCCGCCCGCCCGTGAATGATTCGTTCAGCACAGCAGAACTGGTTCGCAGGGGACGAATCACGTTCGCTCGCAGCAGTCCCTCCCCCTCCCTGCACGCTCACTGCTGATCAGATCTGTTCGAGAGCTCAACTGAACTGAGAAATGAACGGATCTTTTCAGTAAGTGATTCAGTTCAGTTCGTTCACCCAAAAGATTCGGTCTTTTGAACGAATCGTTCGCGAACGACACAACACTAGGTCTTTGACTGCGCGAGCCTTCTTCATTTCGCGCCAAGTTGGCTAGCTAGCTAGCTAACATGTTAATCGAATTCAGTAGGTAGCAGCTATCGATAGTTAGCCATTTAGCTAGCTTAGCAAACAATCTTACCTTAACCTCTTCCTACCGAGGGCAAAATAGGCCAAATTTTGCCTGTTTTCACTAGTGACAAACAAAGGTGGTTATCTCAAAAACTATAAATGGTACAAATATGGTTCATGGCTTTTATTAAAGCAGACACCTGCAGTATTACGACTAAGCAGTGAGAACTCATAGAAATCCAGTTTTTGATACTTAACTACAACAATTTATGTACAGAAAATATAAAAAAACTAAAAAACGGGTACCTACATTCAAGTTTAAGAATTTTTACCTGGGGAGCTACAAATGCAATCAAGGAAATGACTCCTCTATCTGATTCATCAATATGCTGCCTACCTCTGGTAACAATCTGGTGTCAATATCTCAAACCATTCAAATTTTACAGGTTTTTTTTCAGGTGAACCTTTTTCGTTATCCAAATGGTGCCAAATGGTGCCAAATGTGCCAAAAATGGCAATGTTCCAGAAAGGTCTCAATATGATTTATTTTTTAGGTTTTTACAATAAAATGAGATAATTTGTCAATATTGGCAATAAAAGTTCATTTTTAGACGTGTTCTTGGTGTTCTGCATATTACACAACTAACTACCCAAGGTTACAAAAAGCTGTCAAAACCCATGTAGCAGCACAGTGAATCTTGTGTATTTCACCAGAGCCCCATTAGCCAGAAATGAGTCCAGGAATGTGCAAACAGGTTTTCAAATGAATAATGGGAATAGTATGAAACTTCCCTACACATTAATGCTTGCCAGTCCTGTCCTTTATTCTGTTGCCACCTCCTATGACAGGGACGTTGGGGTTGGGTTTTAGGAGGCAAAACTTTATACATGACAAACATATATCAACTATATACAAGTGCACTAAGGTGTACTACTAAAAGTGCAGTGGATAAAAAATCAAAAGTCCACCAGTTTCCTAGATAAAAAATAAAAACACCCCTGCTGTAACAAATAAAAAGATCCTTGCCTCTAATTGCTGAAGTTACTGTATTTACACAAATAAAGTACAAAATGGCAGGGTCCAAAAAGCTAAAAAAAAAATGAACTAAAAACAAAAAAAGGTAAAGGATCAAAACATGGGGGTGGAGGTTGAGGAGAGATTATTTAACCATTCATACAGAAGCCATTTAGACTACACATTCCCTCAGGAGAGCAATCTGCATCATTACAAATCCCACTAACCCTGTCCATGGAATTGTCCACCATGTTGATATACCCATTAGTCCCCCTTATACAACAACAATCAACAATAATAATAATCAACAAGTACTCCCTCATGTTATCATGTTCTCTCCCTCATACCATGCATAAATTACCATTTTGTTTACCTGCACATCCTTCTGTACTGCATATAGAACAATTTACTCAGGTGGAACAATGACTTTACTAAACACTTCCAGAAGCCATTTCACACTCAAAAAAATCGTTTTAGTAGCTCATCTCAGACACAAATAGATAGCTAGCTGCTTGTTACCTGTAATTTTGCTTGCATTACATTACATTTATTTAGCAGACGCTTTTATCCAAAGCGACGTACAGTAAGTGCGCACAGAGACATCATCAAGATCACTACAGAACAGACAAGGCAAAGCACATCCTTCGCATAATGTAGCAGCTATCCCTAGCAATGAACGTCGACTGTAGTTCACAGTAAGCTGTGGGCAAATCAGCAACACCACACTTCCATTCCAATACTCGTATAAACTATAATAAACAGACAGGAAAACACAGGGATGCTTGCTAGCTTGCCACTGTAAAGGCAATACTATCTATATTAATTTAGCTGAGAGGGACCGATTTTATGCATAAGTATATAAGGTTAGTTAGCGTCACAGAAGAAACACAGGGATTCACGCATTGCAGCTAAATTTCCTTCGATGCTTACACCAAACATCTGTGTTGTTGGCAACGCCACGTAACACGTGCGAGTTTGTCAACACAGACAATACACCCTAAGTTTACTTCATAAATTATTTATCATACCGTTGGAATGTGCAATTTGTAATATTAATTGTATGAAAAACAATAAAATACAGTTGACAATGTAATTACGAACCCGCATGGCATTGCGTGAATTCACACTGGTATATCGAAAAATCGGTAATACCACCAGCCCTAACGACGTTACCTGCCATGGCGAAATTCAATGCGTTTATAGCATAACACTGTTAGTATGATAAAACAACTTACATGTCAGCAACATCATCTCGGTCATCAGTGGATTCAGCGTCACTGAGACAGGATGAGTCTCCCTCGGCAAAAACATCTTCTGGCTTATCCAGTTCGTCTAGCACTTGGTGCACGGATAAACGCCTCAAAAATCTCGACATAACTACACAAAAACTGTATCAAAAATACTCTAAAGTAAAAAATGTAACTGCGGGCCTTACCTAATTAATTGTGCTTTGCTAAACGGAATGTAGCGAGCTACGCTACAAGGTAAAAACACTGCGCCATTTTGGTTCGATAATTACGCGTGACAGCCACTTCCTTATACGCTTCCTCATACGCACGGGAGGATCTCCTTTTTTTACGACTGCTTTGTGTTGATAGAGGGCTCCTTTGAAAGATAAGAGTCTTGGCTTTTCGCTGGAATATTTGACAGACAGTTTTAAAACCCAATGGAAAGCAAATAATACTCGGAGTGGAGGCGGGTGGGAGACAGTTTTTCCCACTTCAGATAGGCCTATTGTGCTATCAGTCAAAGAAATACACCCAATTGACGACGGTTTTGCATAAGTCTCTGCAAGCATGTTCAAAACAACTCTGGCTAACATATACTAAGCCACGGGATTGGTACTCCAGAAACTGGCTGAGTTTCACAACGCCAAAGTGAACACAGCCGAACGAGTCGTAATCAAGTGCAAAAAAGCACAAGTCGGTTTAAAATTGAAAAAAAATAATGTACAGCCTTATGAAAGTTTTAAAGTATTTTTTCTTGAAGCCTAAAGGTATAATGATTTTTCAAACCAAAGTTTTGTGAAATACAATTAAGCAGAACAGTTTACCAGCACATTGTTTATGGTGTGACATCAAGCTGCAATACATGTTTGAGAATTAGGTCAGAGTTTCCAACGTTATTTACAAAGTTTTATCCCGACGTTTTGGGCTTAAAAACCACTTTCCCAGAAGGAATGGATATATCTTAAGGATATTTAATCAAAATATTGAGGTGAGCAGTTTATTATATATTATTAAATTAATGAAATGTATAATTTAATAATTTCCGTCACGCCCGCGTTACCGCTAGGGGGCGTTTGGCATTAAGAGGTTAAACTTAGCTAACAATCTTTTTTTTTATTATGTTAACATTCAGCCGCACGGATAGTTTGCAATTAACATTAGCAAGCTAACTTTGGTTAGCTACTTTAATGTGTAACGTTAGCTAGCAGCGTGAGCTTGTCTTGCTTGGAGTAACGTTATGGTTAACGCTAGCTAACATGGATATCGATAGCTAGCTAACGTTAATCGGCCATCAATACGAAATCAGATTCTTACTAACGTTAGCTGCAGTTTATAAATAGATGATGGCTAACAAATATTTTATTCATCACTTGATTTAACTTACCATTTTCAAGGCCGCGAAGCTCCTCACTGAAAACATGTCGCGTAGTCACTGTAACGTTAGCTATGGATGTCCATTGCTCCCATCATAACGTGTAGTCTCTGAGCTTGTAAAAAAAATTAGGCTTTAGATTTCTCTTTCAGCAGCGCCTGTTAAAAACCAAAAACATTCCTCTCAATATTGGTATCCAAAATATATATACTTAAACTTTGCGATTAACAACGTCTCGAAATAAAACAGTAGGCTATATTAATCTAACATTAACTTAAGAATGGTCTGGTAACCTGACCAGAACAGGCGTATGCTAGCACCGCGTGACACTTCGAACAAGGAGCTGCATTGAAGCAACCAGTTAGCTATTATATTAGGCTTACGCATGACCAAATGCAATTTTCAAAGACATTAAATGATTATGCATTAAACAAATATATACTTAATTCAAGGATAGCGATATTTCAATACTTATGTACATGTTAGAACAAAAATAGTAGGTGCTTATTTGCATAGCTACCTCTCATCAATCGACATTCAAAGAGAACTAAAAATTTTCCGGAGTGTAGCTACCAGACACGTTATTCATCTTAATTAAGTTAAAATTTCTCCACTCGTACTAAATATTCAGATAATTTACATAACTTTCAATTGAATAAAGAAAATATATACTGACGCTGTTATGGTCTGATAAGCAATTACAGTGGTTATTAATTATATTTTAACCCCTTCAGTGAAATCTCACTTGGTCCATTCCGATACCAAACCACCAGTCTACTGACAAGGAACAGTTCGCAGATTGTGTTACTAATAAGAAGTGTATGTAGTGAAGCACAATCAGCCCTACTACATGTGGTGGTCTAAATCTCAACCTGTTCTCAACCTTTTTTTCCACCACAAACCATTTAATTATATATATATATATATATATATATACAGTCAAGCCGGAAAGTCTGCACACCCCTTTCACCTTCTCCATGTTTTATTACGTTACAGACCTATACTACAATAGATTGAGTTAATTTTTTGCCTCAAACATCTACACACAATAGCCAATAATGACGAAGTGAAAACAGGTTTTTAGAAAATATGCAATTTTATTTTACTGACAAAAATAGGTTATTTAGGGGTTACATATCTGTAC
Source organism: Synaphobranchus kaupii (assembly GCA_029718625.1). Lineage (NCBI taxonomy): Eukaryota > Metazoa > Chordata > Actinopteri > Anguilliformes > Synaphobranchidae > Synaphobranchus > Synaphobranchus kaupii. Next base: position 75,544,635 of record CM056376.1, read on the forward strand.
ACACCCTTAGCATAATACTTGGTTGCTGCACCTTTGGCAGCGATTACAGCTTCAAGGTGTCTTGGGAAAGAAGCTACGAGCTTGGCACACTTGTTTCTGGACATTTTTGCCCATTCCTCTTGGCATATCCTTGCAAGCTCCGTCAGGTTGGATGGGGAGCGTCGGTACACAGCCATTTTCAGCTCTTTCCACAGATGTTCAATTGGATTCAGGTCTGGGCTCTGGCTGGGCCACTCAAGGACATGCACAGACTTTCTCCGAAGCCACTCCTTTGTTCTCTTGGCTGTGTGCTTTGGGTCGTTGTCATGTTGGAAGGTAAACCTTCGCCCCAGTCTGAGGTCCAGAGCGCTCTGGAGCAGGTTTTCTTCAAGGATCTCGGTGTACTTAGCTGCATTCATCGCCATGCTTCACTGTAGGGATGGTATTAGCCAGGTGATGAGCGGTGCCTGGTTTCCTCCAGACGTGACGCTTGGTATTCAGGCCAAAAAGTTCAATTTTGGTTTCATCAGACCAGGGAATCTTGATTCTCATGGTTTGAGAGTCCTCTAGGTGCCTTTTTGGCAAACTCCAAGCGGGCTGTGATGTACCTTTTACTAAGGAGGGGGTTCCGTCTGGCCACTCTACCATAAAGGCCTGATTGGTGGAGTGCTGCCTGGATGGTTGATCTTCTGAAAGGTTCTCCCATCTCCACAAGGATACGCTGGAGCTCTGTCAGAGTGACCCTCGGGTTCCTGCTCACCTCCCTGCCCAAGGCCCGTCTTCCCCGATTGCTCAGTTTGGCCGGGCGGCCAGGTCTAGGAAGATTTTTGGTGGTTCCAAACTTCTTCCATTTACGAATGATGGTGGCCACTGTGCTCTTTGGGACCTGTAAAGCTGCAGAGATTTTTCCGTACCATTCTCCAGATCTATGCCTTGACACAATCCTGTTTCTGAGGTCTGCAGATAATTCCTTTGACCCCATGGCTTGGAGTTTGCTCTGACATGCACTGTCAACTGTGGGACCTTATATAGGCAGGTGTTGGCAATCCCCAATCATGTCCAATCAATTGAATTTATCACAGGTGGACTCCAATTAAGTTGTAGAAACATCTCAAGCAGTATCAGTGGAAACAAAATGCACCGCAGCTCACTTTTGGGCGTCATATCAAAGGGTGTGCACACTTGTGTACATATGATATTTTACATTTTGATTTTGAATAAATTAGCACAAATGTCTAAAAACCTGTTTTCATTTTGTCATTATGGGCTATTTTGTGTAGAATTTTGAGACAAAAAATTAACTCAATCTATTGTAGAATATGTCTGTAACGTAATAAAACGTGGAGAAGGTGAAAGGGGTGTGCAGACCTTTCCGGCTTGACTGTATATAAGAGCTAAACAAATAAAACAATTGATTTGAATTGTCAGATTGGTTCTGCACTCTCTCAAATTAGTTTTTCACTCTCTGCTCATGTAGCTAGTAGCAGGGTCACTGTCTCAATAAACTTGATGTTGTACATAGGGTCCAGCAATATTTCTTTCAATATATTGATATTTTTAGATATGAAACTCATCTACATCTGAGTAAGTTTAAAACTAAAAAGACATACTGAAAGACAGTCAAACTGTCTCAATAAACTTGTTGTACATTTTGTAAGTTAAAAAATAAACAGTCATACTGTCTCGGTAAACTTGTTGAACATTGTGTCAAATTGGTTTTGCACTCTCTGCTCATGTAGCTAGTAACAGGGTCAATCCCGTGAATCCATTCTGCTTTCTGTGGTACTGCACTCTCCTGGGCTCGGTCTCTACACCCTGTGAATCCATTCTGCTCTCTGTGGTACTGCATTCTCCTGGTCTCGGTCTCTCTACATCTGAGTAAGTTTAAAACTAAACAGACATACTGAAAGACAGTCAAAATGTCTCAATGAACTTCATGTTGTACATTGTGTCAAATTGGTTTTGCACTCTCTGTTTATCTAGCATGACTGATCAAATATTGACTGTTTTGTGTCCCCTTTCAGACACTTTATTTTACCGCCTTAATTTAAGACACTGTCATCTTCATTAGAGTAAGTTAAACAGGATGTGTGAGAAAGCACTGATGAACACAATGTGATTTGGCACAAGAGAGAAATTGAAAAATATTTTCAATTACAACAAATAACTCATGTATTGTTAAGGAGGCAACTTCATAACTTTTAATCTATTGTGTTTTTCGGTTTGTTTTAGTTTTAGAAGAACAGGACATCTTTAGATCTGACTAAACACTCCCTAACATGGCAAGGTAGTTATTTCCCCCCATTTTACAGAATTCATTCAACATCGCCAAAACCAAATTGATTCTACACAATGGAGAAGTTGTATTGCAAGAGGACACTAATTAGGCATGCAAAAACTAATACAGATGAAATACTCCATGAAATGTATCACTGTAATGGAGATACAGAGAGTGTGTCAGAGATTGATTTTGAGATACTATCGATACAGTCACAGGGATCTAATACACAGTCAGAGGGGTCTGTTGATGGGTTCGTTGTTGTCCCTGATGAGTCAGCAAATACGGGTAATGACATGCCCCAGTTTGAGAGTGGTTCATCAGATTCTGACTCTGAATCTGATGAGGAGGATGATCTGCTAGATGACATACGTCAATGGGCCTTAGAAAGAAATATCTGTTTGTCACATGTTTCAAGCCTTTTAGTCATATTAAAGAAGCGTTTCACCACAATTCCCAAGGATGCCTGCACATTACTGGGTACACCCAATAAATACACTGTTCTGGAGTTAGCCGGGGGGACAATGTTCTATTTTGGAGTTGAGAAATGTGTGGTTTCTCAGTTAGCAAATTTTGATTGTGCTATAGATGTCACCCTCCAAATTAACATCGATGGACTGACACTTTTTAAAAGTACAAATGACCAATTCTGGCCAATTCTTGGACTGCTGGAGGAGGACAAGACCAAAAAACCATTTGTAATTGGGTTGTTTGTTGGGAAAACAAAACCATCAAATTTGAATGAATACCTCCAAGATTTTGTGGACGAAATTGGAAAAATTCAAAAAGAGGGAATCAAATTTGAGGGGAAAATGGTCAAATTCCAAATTTCAGCTTTTGTTTGTGATGCCCCTGCTCGGGCTTTCATCAAAAACATCAAGAACCACAATGCATATCATGGGTGTGAAAGATGTCATGAGGAGGGGCTGTGGGACAACAGTCGAATGACATTCCCTGGGACAGATTCTCCCTTAAGAACCGATGAAAGCTTTGCAAGGCAGGTTGATGAACACCATCATAAAGGGACAAGTCCACTACACTACAGGACTTAAAAATAGGCATGGTGTCACAGTTCACCTTGGACTTCATGCACTTGGTGTGTTTGGGCGTAATGAGGAAGCTGCTGTGGTTCTGGATGCGGGGACCTCTCCCAACCAGAATGGGAGGTCAGTTTATACAGCAAATAACTAGCTGCATTCTGGCATTCTGGCATTCGTGGCATAAATGCCACGTGAGTTTGCAAGGAAGGGGAGAGGTCTTGCCAATGTCGACTGGTGGAAGGCCACAGAATTTAAAACATTCCTTCTTTATACTGGTCCAGTAGAGAGGGAAACTCCCAGAAGCACTATATTACAACTTTATATTGCTTCATGTGGCCATTACTATTTTGTGCTCCCCATCTCTCTGCGTTAAGCACTGTGATTATGCTGAAGAATTGCTGGTTGCATTTGTGAAACACTTCAGCTCAGTTGATGGTGATTTTGTGGTTTACAATATACATTAATTGATACACCTAGCGAGTGACGTTAGAAAATTTGGCCCATTACAAAACATTTCAGCTTTTCCCTTTGAGAACCATCTGCAGTCCCTTAACCTCTTCCTACCGAGGGCAAAATAGGCCAAATTTTGCCTGTTTTCACTAGTGACAAACAAAGGTGGTTATCTCAAAAACTATAAATGGTACAAATATGGTTCATGGCTTTTATTAAAGCAGACACCTGCAGTATTACGACTAAGCAGTGAGAACTCATAGAAATCCAGTTTTTGATACTTAACTACAACAATTTATGTACAGAAAATATAAAAAAACTAAAAAACGGGTACCTACATTCAAGTTTAAGAATTTTTACCTGGGGAGCTACAAATGCAATCAAGGAAATGACTCCTCTATCTGATTCATCAATATGCTGCCTACCTCTGGTAACAATCTGGTGTCAATATCTCAAACCATTCAAATTTTACAGGGTTTTTTTCAGGTGAACCTTTTTCGCTATCCAAATGGTGCCAAATGGTGCCAAATGTGCCAAAAATGGCAATGTTCCAGAAAGGTCTCAATATGATTTATTTTTTAGGTTTTTACAATAAAATGAGATAATTTGTCAATATTGGCAATAAAAGTTCATTTTTAGACGTGTTCTTGGTGTTCTGCATATTACACAACTAACTAACCAAGGTTACAAAAAGCTGTCAAAACCCATGTAGCAGCACAGTGAATCTTGTGTATTTCACCAGAGCCCCATTAGCCAGAAATGAGTCCAGGAATGGGCAAACAGGTTTTCAAATGAATAATGGGAATAGTATGAAACTTCCCTACACATTAATGCTTGCCAGTCCTGTCCTTTATTTTGTTGGCACCTCCTATGACAGGGATGTTGGGGTTGGGTTTTAGGAGGTAAAACTTTATACATGACAAACATATATCAACTATATACAAGTGCACTAAGGTGTACTACTAAAAGTGCAGTGGATAAAAAATCAAAAGTCCACCAGTTTCTTAGATAAAAAATAAAAACACCCCTGCTGTAACAAATGAAAAGATCCTTGCCTCTAATTGCTGAAGTTACCGTATTTACACAAAGAAAGTACAAAATGGCAGGGTCCAAAAAGCTAAAAAAAATGAACTAAAAACAAAAAAAGGTAAAGGATCAAAACATGGGGGTGGAGGTTGAGGAGAGATTATTTAACCATTCATACAGAAGCCATTTAGACTACACATTCCCTCAGGAGAGCAATCTGCATCATTACAAATCCCACTAACCCTGTCCATGGAATTGTCCACCATGTTGATATACCCATTAGTCCCCCTTATACAACAACAATCAACAATAATAATAATCAACAAGTACTCCCTCATGTTATCATGTTCTCTCCCTCATACCATGCATAAATTACCATTTTGTTTACCTGCACAGCCTTCTGTACTGCATACAGAACAATTTACTCAGGTGGAACAATGACTTTACTAAACACTTCCAGAAGCCATTTCACACTCAAAAAAATCGTTTTAGTAGCTCATCTCAGACACAAATAGATAGCTATCTGCTTGTTACCTGTAATTTTGCTTGCATTACATTACATTACATTTATTTAGCAGACGCTTTTATCCAAAGCGACGTACAGTAAGTGCGCACAGAGACATCAAGATCACTACAGAACAGATAAGGCAAAGCACATCCTTCGCATAATGTAGCAGCTATCCCTAGCAATGAACGTCGACTGTAGTTCACAGTAAGCTGTGGGCAAATCAGCAACACCACACTTCCATTCCTAATACTCGTATAAACTATAATAAACAGACAGGAAAACACAGGGATGCTTGCTAGCTTGCCACTGTAAAGGCAATACTATCTATATTAATTTAGCTGAGAGGGACCGATTTTATGCATAAGTATATAAGGTTAGTTAGCTTCACAGAAGAAACACAGGGATTCACGCATTGCAGCTAAATTTCCTTCGATGCTTACACCAAACATCTGTGTTGTTGGCAACGCCACGTAACACGTGCGAGTTTGTCAACACAGACAATACACCCTAAGTTTACTTCATAAATTATTTATCATACCGTTGGAATGTGCAATTTGTAATATTAATTGTATGAAAAACAATAAAATACAGTTGACAATGTAATTACGAACCCGCATGGCATTGCGTGAATTCACACTGGTATATCGAAAAATCGGTAATACCACCAGCCCTAACGACGTTACCTGCCATGGCGAAATTCAATGCGTTTATAGCATAACACTGTTAGTATGATAAAACAACTTACATGTCAGCAACATCATCTCGGTCATCAGTGGATTCAGCGTCACTGAGACAGGATGAGTCTCCCTCGGCAAAAACATCTTCTGGCTTATCCAGTTCGTCTAGCACTTGGTGCACGGATAAACGCCTCAAAAATCTCGACATAACTACACAAAAACTGTATCAAAAATACTCTAAAGTAAAAAATGTAACTGCGGGCCTTACCTAATTAATTGCGCTTTGCTAAACGGAATGTAGCGAACTACGCTACAAGGTAAAAACACTGCGCCATCTTGGCTCATTAATTACGCGTGAGTGCCACTTCCTCATACGCAGTGCTGTTATCGCCTTCATTTACGAAGGAAATGTGTTTAATGAGGGCTCTTTTGAAAGATAAGAGTCTTGGCTATTGGCTGGAATATTTGACAGACAGTTTTAAAACCCAATGGAAAGCAAATAATACTCGGAGTGGAGGCAGGTCGAAGACAGTTTTTCCCACTTCAGATAGGCCTATTGTGCTATCAGTCAAAGAAATACACCCAATTGACGACGGTTTTGCATAATTCTCTGCAAGCATGTTCAAAACCACTCTGGCTAACATATACTAAGCCGTTGGATTGGTACTCCAGAAACTGGCTGAGTTTCACAACGCCAAAGTGAACACAGCCGAACGAGTCGTAATCAAGTGCAAAAAAGCACAAGTCGGTTTAAAATTGGGAAAAAATCATGTACAGCCTTATGAAAGTTTTAAAGTATTTTTTCTTGAAGCCTAAAGGTATAATGATTTTTTAAACCAAAGTTTTGTGAAATACAATTAAGCAGAACAGTTTACCAGCACATTGTTTATGGTGTGACATCAAGCTGCAATACATGTTTGAGAATTAGGTCAGAGTTTCCAACGTTATTTACAAAGTTTTATCTCGACGTTTTGGGCTTAAAAACCACTTTCCCAGAAGGAATGGATATATCATAAGGATATTTAATCAAAATATTGAGGTGAGCAGTTTATTATATATTATTAAATTAATGAAATGTATAATTTAATAATTTCCGTCACGCCCGCGTTACCGCTAGGGGGCGTTTGGCATTAAGAGGTTAAAAAAATGATCAGGAAACCAAAAAACCCATTACAACAAGTTATTTGTAGAATATCAGAAAGGAATTGTGTGAGTACAGGTAGATGTAGAGATGTGAAGATTGGTTGCAGAAGACAACATTTCAAAGGCCCCCTTCCTGTTGCTTATCAACAAGAGGTAATGCAATTTCAGCAGTGGCATGGCGAGAAGTTTTTTATTTCTGTTAACAGGGGAGACAACGCTTTAATGTTTGACGGCAACATTTTGGTTGTGAGGAATATTGTCTCCTTGGGGGGTGTAACATCTGTATTTTGCCAAAAATTTAAGTCCAAACTGCCCTTTTTCACCTACCATGTAGACTCAACACTTCTGGATATTGCAGTAGTGAGAGACCATGATACCAACCTAATTGTTTTACCGATCACAACACACTTTGTAAAAATGGTCCTACTACCATACAAGGACAGTGTTGTGGCATACCCATTAATACATACTCATTAGGCTTAGCCTAAATTCCTTTTTTTTTTTTTTTTTTTTTTTGCGGGGATGGCAGGGGGGTAGGGGTGGTCAGCCATGTTACACCACAATAAGCTTACATTTCATTTATTTTCAAACATTATATTATTATTTTTTAAATCCCCTTTTTTATCAGCTCAAAGCAAAAAAAAAATGCTGTTGTTAAATTCACCCAAGACAACAGCATTGCTGTAATAGCCACAAGTTGGCTAAGTGAAGACAAAACAATAAGTTTCTGGCCACCCTACAAGAACCCAACTCAACAAAATCGAGCATGTGCTGAGAGGGAGGAGCCAAATGAGGAGTGGGACGAGCACTTTGTGGAAGTACTTAAAGAATTTGGTATGTAATTTACGATTATAGATTTTTTTCAAAAATAATCGATGCATTTGCTAGGAATGTAATGCTTCACTTCACCAGCATGCTGACAATTATGTTTCTTACTTAAAGAGATCGCTCACCCAAATTCTGTGTGTGAAGGTTGTCTTACCTTGTAAGTAGTCTAGTGTTTGCAAACTGCCCCTTGCCTTCTGCTGTTTGCTGCAGCTAATGTTAGGTTCATAATGGAATTTCAGAGGCCTAGTACTGGTAGGCCTAGAGTGTGGGACCCTGAAATCCCATTATGAAGCTAACATTAGCCGATGTAAAGCAGCAGAAACCAAGGGGCAGTTTGTGAACACCACTGGGCGATAGTCTACTTAGACTACAAGGTAAGTAAATTTGAACTATGCAATTTGGGTGAACTATCCCTATAATTGATGTATTTCAGTAACATACGAAATGGCTCGATCCAAATTGCTGAAAGCAGAAAAGGGCTCTGACCTCATAACCACTGACGAGGAGAGCACTCGGATGAGGAAGTAAGTAATTGTCCTTTACATTAAACCTACTGTCTGCAGTTTTGGAAAACCTAGCGAATGTTTACGGTACTGCTACAACTGCTACTGATCCAGCACTCAGTTTTTTCCCTGATTATTTCAACTTTGTTGGTTAACTTTGCAGTGAATTTCACTAACTCAAAATGCCAGCTTCAGCAAGTAACTGCAGAATTAAGCAACAAAGTTGAAATAAAAAAATAAAAAATAGAGTGCCGGGTCATTATTGTTGCAGTACCGTAAACATTCGCTAGGTTTTTCCAAAACTGCAGACAGTAGGTTTAAGTATAAGGGTCCCTGAGGAGTGGGTTGAGAAATCCTGACTTAAACGATACTTCACTGTCCCTTTTTTCAATCACTAATGGTCCACAACCTGTATTACTTGTTTTCTTAAATCCCATAGGCCAACAGTCAAAGCCCTCGAGGCAAAATATTAATCTCTGGACACTGCAGTAGACCAGTCGACATTTCTTCTGCCATCTGCTAATATAAATGGAGCAAAGAAGAGGATGTAAGCAATTGTCAAATTGATATTTTTATTTTGTCCTTGTAGAAGGGAAGGAAGCCCACACACTGTGGTGCTCCTTTTACACACTTTTATTGTGCAAGACCACGTTTCAATCCGAGTGGATCTTCATCAGGTCTAACAGACCAAGTGCTGCACACACACCTACAAATAGATTTCTAGAAACCACCTGATAAAGCTCAATAAAGCTGTGTAAAGGACCATTTCCATCTGTGGACTTGTGTGCTTCTCAGCCCAGCACCTAATGAACAAGATGTGCTATTCTATTTTGTCCATGATCATGTTTTGATTGAATATTGACATGACATGTGAACATGTCTGCATACTAATAGCATACTAAGACCAGGACATGTTCACAAGCATTGTATCTGGGTAGTCATGTGCTAAAAGCCGTGACTGAAGAAATCTACTCATCTCAATTTGCATGTATTTAACCAGTTCTGGTGAGCAACCCCAATAGAAATAACTTGACTTGTCCACTTCTGCTCTGTTTTCTTATATCCCATAGGCCAACAGACACAATTACTGACAAGTTACCCCAAAGATCCTCTGACAACAAATCACTGCCTGTATCACTGCCTACACTCTCCCACACTCCATCGCTAGACATGCCATCTGCCAGAAAAAAAGGTACATGCATTAATCACAAGAAAATGTGTACAGGATACATTTCGATATGACTCAACAATAACTTTGATCAGTTTCAAGTAACCACATACAAGCTCATCCCATGCTTTCTTTACTATATTTAACTGTTTACAGGGTGTCTGCAGGTATCAAGAAGTTAATTTTAAGACTTTTTAAGACATTTTTAATGCCACCTAGAATGACATTTAAGACCAAACTTGCAACAAAAATAAACATGAAAAGTGAAAGATACACACATCGCAACTGAGTATGTAATATTGTCAAGAATGAAGTTAGCAGAAGTGGTTCTGGTATTCCACAAACCACCGGATGCTCTTGAAAGGGTGCAGTACGCCTAACTGGAGAAGACAATGGGCGATATTTTCAGGCTCTTACTCCAGTGCGCTAAGACAGGCGGTGTGGCAAAAATGTGTAATGGAATGGAATGCTCTGTGTCTACTGCATGTGTACTGCATTCAATTCCATGCCACATTTTCGCCACACCACCTGTCTTAGTGCACAGCGCACTGGAGTAAGAGCCTGAAAACAGCACCCACTGGGCCTCAGCACCCAATTGGGCCTCATTCAAGTACAAATTTGATCGTAAATGGGAACATAAATGTGTAGATTAGATTTACAATTAATTTACATCGAGGTCAAACTTTTGATGAATGCAGTTCTAAATCAATATTGAGGCAAAACAACACTAATTACTTGAGTTTAAGGACATTTGTCCAAATGTTTATTACAGTGAAATAGGGGTGGGTGTGGCTACAGAGCCTGTGGGGTGGGATCAGGTTTCAGCGGAGGGTTTGTAGCTAGATAGCTACTGCAATGGCGGAGGTGAAGAAGCTCAGTGAAGTGAAATGACAAGCCGACAGGGCTCATTCAAAAACCAGACTCGGAATTGCTTTTCCTCGATGGCAACAGCTGAAGTTCAGCAAGGGGATGAAGAGCGATGTGGAGTTGGCGTGTTTTCTGTTGGACCTGTAAGTAACGTTACCTAGCTATGCAGCTAGCTATGGTGACTGGGCGGGGGTTGGATATATGATTGTAATATGAAGCTGAAAATAGATATTAAACCATTAGACAACAAAGCAAGCATTTTATAAACCCACTCTCTGTCCTAAAGGTCACACTGTTAAAGGAAGTGCTCCCGTTTTAAAATTTAGCCAAGACACCTACCAGTCTCCAGTCAAGCCCACCTGCCCGGTCACCATCCTCATTCCCGGACAACCCATTCCGCTCCACAGCACACTCCTCCCAAAAAAAAATTGGTAAACATGTATTAAGAATTTTAAAACTACATGTGTACATTTCAATATGAATCACATTCATTTTATCAGTTTCAAATGGCAAGCCCACCTCTGCACTTTCAGTCCCACTTTACAATAGGGGGCCCTATACCTGTGTAATTACACAATAAATTCACAGGTACAACATAACTCATGTGTAGGTACATTGTACTAAACTAGGTTTGTCTAGTTACAAAGCTGATGTAAGGATCACAAAATGTACGTGTAAATACTATGTAACAATATGTACCTACACAGAGGTTACATTGTAGTTATGTAAATATACAGGTATTAGGCCCCCCTATTGTAAAGTCGGACCGCACTTTCTATTCTGTATTCTACTATTTCCACCAAACATCTGGATGAATGTGTTTCTTTTGGAATGAGTACTGGATCTGCCAATGTAATTATGTAGAGAGAGATCGACGGATCTTCATGGCACTGGAGGAAATTAAAGCTCAGGTCCGCCAGAACACCGCGATACTCCAGGCCATAATGAAACGGCAACCACTGGAGGGGACAACAGGCTTCGCCATGGAGGACTTCAGTTTCCCAATGACCTCCATGGAGGACATTGAGCATGCAGAGTCCATCCTTAAGGACAAGGCCACAGAGAAGGCTCTGGTATCTTAACTTTAAGTTGAGGACTAAGGGGGCAATTCAAACAACGCGATAGCAGGTCCACTTGATATGTACTCCGATGAATGTTGCAAATGGGCTGATTTTGCACTTGATTTGAAACAAGTTCGCTGCTCACATCACTCCGGGTAACCGGGAATAAGTTACATATCAATCGTACCTGCTGTCGCTGAAGTTACCGCGGTTTTGTTTGAATCGCCTGCTAAATTATGTAGTCCCCCCACCTCCCTCTCCCTCTGTGTATTTTTTTTCATCAGAGTATGTCATACCTATAACATGAAATTGAGTGACATACAGATAATTTGGTATCCATGTATATGACTGAACAGTATATTTCTTTGTTAAATATAAACATATAGAAAGATATGTAGCCTAAGAACCTTGTTTGTTCTAGATAATGCACTTGGCTTCTATTGGGGGAACCACAGGAACAGACATAAGAAGAATCATGCGCGACATTATGAAGGATTAGTTGGCAAAAGGTTTCAATTGGACAGGTAGGGGCAATAAGAGCCCTTTCTCGACCCTCCTTCTTACAAATTGTAAGATTCTAAACTGATATGATCCACTCAAAACACTGACAAATCAACCACGCCGCCGGCCGAATCAACCAACTTATCATAAATACAATGTAGGTTAAATTGTAAGTGAAAACAGTGACTCGTCGCCACTGTTAGGCATAGCATTCAATTATAGAATAGCAGCTGGGAGTGAGTGATCAAAGCCTATTTCAACCAAGGAAATTAGATTAGCAATACAATAGACTGGTTCCTGGTTAGACCACGGGAAGTTGCACCTTCAGACCCCCTACTGATGGACAGACTGATTGATCTAAGGGAGCCAAACGGTGTCTTCCTTAAATCAATCACATCATTTTTGAATACACATTTCGGTTTCCTGCCTGTAGAAAACAAAGCCCTAAATTGGTATTTAAAGTCATCCATTTTACAGAACAGGATTCAGATTTTACTCCGCTGAATCCAGAGTGCATTGCTGTATCTCTGACAACTGCTGTTACGAAGAATAAACTTTGTCATTTTCAACGAACTTCGGAGCCGTTCCTTTTATTTCTTACATTGGCGAGCCAGCCAGGAGGTGATTGCAAGAAGCCTGAAGAAAACCAGAAGAACTTTTGGAGACGAGGTGACAGAAGAAACCCACCGACGGCGATTTCTTCAAGATAACTGGGACCACTAAAACGACTTGGTAAGAGATTTGGTTCCTTGTGTTTATGCTGGTTTTAAGATAGGCTATAGCAAAATCCCCCTGGTTAAAAACGACCTGGACGGGAGAAACTTTGTTGAAACATTGTTTGTTTGGTAACTGACAGTAGGAGTGTTGTAGGCCAATTTAAATTCCGAAGTACTGGAATTAATTTTGGTAGCTAGGCCTAAAGTAACTGGTCGGTAGAATTAATGTGCCCGAAGTACTGGGACATTTAGTCTAAACGAAATTCCTAAAGTAACTGGAATAGTTCAGTTAGCTGTGTCCGAAGTACTGGAGCAGCAACTGTGATTTATTTTTATCCTAAAGTAACTGGATAATTGGGTGTTGTAAGTGAATACTTCCTAAAGTAACTGGAAGAGTTGAGTTGGCTGTGTCCGAAGCACTGGAACAGCAACTGTAATTTATATTATCCTAAAGTAACTGGGTAATTTGGGTTGTCCTGATATAGGCTTACCTTATATAATTTGACAGATTGTTTGGTTGGATACCGTAACAAGGCTAGAATATTATATTTGGTTGTCGGTCGACTTTTGGTAGAATATAGCTATGGAGAGCTTTATGGTTCGTTACATTGCCAAGCATGGCAAATCTGACATTCTAGAAGGCATTCAAAGTCAGGAGAAGCCGTATACATGGGCTGCGTCCCAATTTGAGAGCCACCCAAAGGTTGGCAAATTAAATAAAAAAGGGAAGATTGCGGTAGCTATGACGGGTGTTCTTGCTTCCTATAAATTATGCAACAAGAGATTAGAGGCTCTTGAAGTGGAGAACGACAATTTAAAGCAACAGATCGAGGAGAACCAAACAGCTATTAAAAGTAATCACGTACACGCTAATTTGAATGCCGAGATACAGTTAGATCTGCGTAAAGAGGTTGCCGAATTAAAGCAATTTAATTTTGAGTTACAACGCGAATTGGATAATACCCACACAGAGGTAAAAAAGTTACAAAACGCATATGACCATTTATTTGAAAAATGCAATAAATATACGGAGCATTGTGTAGACCGGACAGATTACAGTGAGCGTGATTTCTGGAATAAACCCGGTAAACATGACACAAATAATACGTGGGACAACAATTCTGACTGTACGGTGAAATTCCCTGTGGCACCAGTGCATGAGACAATGACGATTGTACCTGGGGAGGGGGCAGACCGTGTAACGACCATGACGACTGTAAAACCATTGACACCCAGTGAAATAGAATCGTTGGTTAAAAATATTGGTACCTATGAGCCTGCAAGGCGAGACCCCGTGGAGTTTTTAGCCAATTTAGAGAGGATGGTTGACCTACATCGTTTGACAGATGCTGATGCTTGCGTAATATTGACTGCTTGTTTGCCCCATGCGTTAGCTAGTGCGCTCCCTCAGAACATTCACAACAGGAATGCGAAGAAAGATGACAGGAAAACTGCATTGTTGGGGGTGCTAGGGACACGCTCGGTTGATTGGGACAAGATAAGAGAGGTTGTGATGTCACCAGGCGAACATCCAGCAGCATATGCCGCAAGATTGTGGGAAGCGTTTAGTTCATACAGCGGTGTAGCGAATCTGACGCAGCAGGATCCCATGTTCAAATCCGCTTTTATTTCGCAATGTGACACTCACACACGAACTGCCCTAGCACTACACATAGATTCGAACACACCATATTCAGATATAGTGGCAAAGATGACCCAGTTATATAACTCCACTTCTACACTTAAAAGAAAACAGCCTATAGCAGCGATTGGACGGGGATCATCACATAATTCTAAATCTGTCTCTTGGAAAAATGAGGGGTACATTCCAGACGATATCAAACAACACAGAGGGGATAGACCACCCCCTTTCAATAGGCAAGTAGTGTGTTATTCTTGTAACCAAGAGGGCCATATAGCCAGAGAGTGTAAATCACAAAACCATAAACAATCTCCATATGATGACCTTAGCAAACAGATATACAGCGATATGCAAGCAGCTTTAAGCAAACTGAGTGCAGAGAACAATGACCTACATACAACCCTTAGGAAAATCAATGACAATAAGAATTTGGCATAGGAATCACAGGCCCTCGTATCTCATGTAGCACCAATAACTCGCGATAAGTGGGGCAGACCAATTGTTAAAGTTGCTGTTGAGGGTCAATGCAGCGATTGGTTAGTTGATACTGGTGCTTCTCTTTCCATTATTCATTCTAATTCATTGCCAAAGAATAGTAAAAACACTATTACATTAGAAGGTTTTGATGGCACAATTTCTCTTGCTTCTCAGTCAAACAAATTAAATTTTCAAGTTGGCAATGACACATTTAATGATAAAGCATGGCTTAGTTCAACTGGTGATGGTCGTGACATACTGGGTTCGGATATAATTCAAAAACGCGGATACGTAATTGATTATGGCAATAACTGCATTTGGCGCAGTAATGAGAATAATAATGGTTGTGTGGAAATTTCAGATGTACATGCGATACATGCTATAAAAAAATCGGAGGATTATGATTTGGATACATTGTTACAAGTAGATGATACTCAATTGTCTAAGTTGTTAGCAAATCATAGAGGAGCTTTTGCTAAAAGTAAACATGATTGTGGGCGTGTTGATTCGGATATCATGGAAGTGAATGTACAAGGGCGCGATCCCCCACCTTTAAGACAATATAACTACCCAGCGGAGGCCACGCCATATATACAAACTACCATTGATTCACTTCTGGAGCAGGGAGTCATAAGACCCTGTCTCTCACCCACAATGGCACCAATATGGCCAGTGCGCAAGCCTGATGGTTCCTGGAGATTATGCATTGACTATAGAGAGCTTAATAAGTGGACACCCACCTGTGCACCTGTTGTAGCCTCCACCCCTGATGTACTTGCCTCCTTAATTCCAGAAGCAAATTATTATTCTGCTCTTGATGTGTCTAATGGGTTTTGGGCTATTCCATTGCATCCTGACTGTCAGTACAAATTTGCATTTAAGTTCAAAAACACTCAGTACACCTGGACAGTGCTGCCACAAGGGTATGCCAATTCTCCTACTTTGTTTCACCAATGTCTAGCCAAAGTTTTGAGTGGTTTCTCAAAACCACAATGTCTTGTGCAATATGTTGATGACTTGTTACTACAGACGGCTACCAAAGAAGAACATGTCACATTGTTAGCTGAGCTATTGTATTTGCTGGAGGAGGCTGGTTTGAAATTAAATCCAAAAAAGGCACAACTCTTGAAGTCAGAAGTAACTTATTTGGGTATCAAAATCAGCCAAGGGGGGCGCACACCCGATCCACATAAAGTGGAACTCATTCAGAGGCTTCCCGTACCTGTATCAGTCACTGCCTTGAGATCCTTTTTGGGAATTGTTGGCTTTTGTAGAGATTTCATTGAGGGCTTTGCAGATATTGCAAAGCCATTGAACAGTCTACTTACAGGTAAGAAAGGAAAGAAGGACAAATTAGACTGGAGGCCAGAACATCAAGTAGCATTTGAACAATTAAAACAGGCTTTAGTCCAAGCACCAGCTCTACGCAATCCAGACCGTTCACAACCATTTGTCTTACAAACCGCGGCCACAGAACAAGCTTTGTCCGCAGTTTTACTTCAGGAGGTTCAGGGGAATCTCAGACCCATTGCTTATGCATCACGAGTATTATCTCCGGTGGAGAAAGCTTTTGATCTATGTACACGACACCTCTTATCAGTCCATTGGGCAATGGCGCATTTTGAGTATATCTATGGATTTAATGAAGTGGTGCTCCACACACCTCATACACCATTGCAGCTCCTACTGAATGGCAAGGTCAAAGGTGTTTCGAATGCTCGTCTCGCCAGATGGACTAAGGTTTCTGTTGTCTAAGGACTTAGGTTCCAGGAATCTGAAAACTGCGTATAAACCCAATATTATGCTACCCCGCACCCTTTTGTATGAAGGCACACCACATAATTGTGAAACAGAAACTGTCCCTGCTCCTGATGGAGTTTTTGGAGTGTCACCAATTGAAGGTGCAACTGATGTTTATGTTGATGGGTCACGATATTGGCAGGATGGTCAGTATCGAACCGGTTTTGCAATCCACTCTTGCGAAGGTGATTTTTTGTATCAATGTCCTCCACATTTTTCAGCTCAGAAAGCAGAAATTGTTTCGGTCTTGCAGACATTAACAGTTTTTACTGATTCGCCTTTGAACATTTATTCGGATTCTGCATTTGTGGTCAACTCTTTAACAGAATATTTACCTATCTGGCAAAAGCGTGGTTTCACAAGTGCTGATGGTCAGCCTCTAACACAAATAGGTCCAATACAGGCTTTGTGGTCAGCTGCAACATCTCGCAAACACAAGATTGCTTTACTTAAGGTGAAGGCACATCAGAGGAAAGGCACCTGTGTGCATGGAGATGCTAACCTTGTGGTGGATGAATTGGCTAAGAAGGCAGCCATAGAAGGTGAACCGTTAGGTGACATACAAGATTCAGAGCGTATTTTCGCCTTGTCGGATGTTGAACCAGTTGATTTAAAAAGTGTCCAACAGGATGATCCATTGATTTGTGAAGCCATTAAAGTCAAACAACGACATGAGGCGATTACAGATGGCCCATTTTCCAAGTTTGATGCAAAAATAATGATACATGACAATGTATTACTATACAAAACAACAGATGACATAGCATGGATTCCACCGTCAGGATTGCGGTCGGATATTCTATATCACATCCACAATCAGGGGGGGCATCTAGGTGCGGATAAGGTCAAAGATCGCTTGAAAGGCATGTTTTGGTGGCCGGACATCGAGATAGATGTAAATAAATACTGTTTGAACTGTTTGGTTTGTGCTCAAATGAATCCTTCACACATCAAAAAGAAAGGACGCTTAAGGCCCACATGTTTAGCTGAAGGTCCTTGGACGAATCTCCAGATAGACTACATAGGTCCACTCCCACCTGCAAAAGGAGGTTACAAATACATACTGATGATTGTGGACACATTCAGTAAGTGGATTGAGGCTTTTCCGATTAAAGCAGACACAGCCCTTGCCACAGCACGGGTACTATGGGAACAGGTGTATTGCAGATGGGGATTACCTCTTAGCCTGGAGAGTGATAGAGGCACGCACTTCACAGGACAAATACACACAGACCTAGCTAAACTTTTAGGAATAAAGCATCACCTACACATTTCACACCACCCACAAGCATCTGGAGGGGTAGAACGGGCTAATAGGACATTAAAAATATCCTTAAAAAAAATGGTCCTAGAAAACGGTTCTAACTGGGCTCAAAACCTTCCGAGTATTCTAATGTCCCTAAGAGGAATTAGTCATAAAAGCACAGGCTTCAGCCCTCATGAGTTAATGACAGGAAGGAAAATGCGCATGCCAGAGCATCTATGGCTGGAGATGCCAAGACCTCTGGTGGAGGGGTGGACCACAGAGACTTTCTTTAAAAATTTGTGTTCTTCACTACCTGCAATGTATCATCAAGCAGCCAATAATATTGGCGCCACTCAGAAATACAATAAGTTGTATTATGACAAAGATGTTAAGGAACGTAAATTTGAATTAGGGGATGAAGTAATGGTGAAAAACTACCACCACGAAGGCCCATGGTCGGCTAACTGGAAAGGACCATGCACAGTTATTGACAAATGTGGAGAATCCATATACAAAATCCAATACAAGGCAAAAACTGGACGGCACACAGCTAAATGGCATCATGTGGACCAGCTGAAACCTTATATAAAGGAATAAGAATCATATGTATAGGGAGGGCAAATTAATTGTTTGTATTATTGTTTGTCATTAATTGTTTACATCATTGTTCAAAATGAATTGTTTGTATGTTTCAGGCACCTGTTATGTGGGGGGGGGGGGGAGTAATTGTTCATTTGTTGTTTCAGGCACCTGTTTAAAATGTGGACCATATGCATGATAATGATACTGCCAGCCGTGGTGATAGGAGGATGTCCAGAGGAACGGATGGCCCCCCAATCAGGAGTGATGACACAGCCCTACCCAGGAGTTCTGGTCAACAACATCCAGTGGGTCCATGTTCCAGTCCTCGTCAACCTGACAGCTTGGTCACCTGACATGGATGAGCACTGCAGGCGGGAAAGTGTGATGGGGATGTACAAAGACCTACTGACGACCAAATTTTTGAAGTATCAGGGCGCTGTGGCAAAACAACACAAATCTACACCAACTGGACGAAAGCTCATGGACTTTATTGATGGTCTCCTCGGAGAAACTGTTAAACCAGATGCATGATGGTGACTTACAATTGACATTCAAAGCAGCCGTATGTGTTTGTCTAGTTTTATTGTGTTTCAAAGTTTATGTTGTATTATGTGTTCATTTCTGAAGCAGCAGAATTTTGGGTTTTCTAGCGACATCATCAGACAGGCAAATTGGATGAAGTAGTCCTTAGATCTACCTCCTCCTGGCAGCTGACTTTTATTATCACTAGTCTACATTCTCAATAAAATTGTAATTATGATAAGTTCCACCAGGTAAGAGCATGGCAGAATATGGCAATAAGTCCAGCTGGGTGTGGTGCTGGATCCCATGACGGGTAAGACTCTCCAAGCCAAAAGAGGGCAACCTAAGACAGGACAGCACCGCCACTGGCACACTTCTTGGGAATGAGGTGCTCATGTTTGTCAGACTTGGGTGAAGTGATGCTTTCTGGCAGATAAGCATCAAAGGGGGGATTGTAAGATTCTAAACTGATATGATCCACTCAAAACACTGACAAATCAACCACGCCGCCGGCCGAATCAACCAACTTATCATAAATACAATGTAGGTTAAATTGTAAGTGAAAACAGTGACTCGTCGCCACTGTTAGGCATAGCATTCAATTATAGAATAGCAGCTGGGAGTGAGTGATCAAAGCCTATTTCAACCAAGGAAATTAGATTAGCAATACAATAGACTGGTTCCTGTTTAGACCACGGGAAGTTGCACCTTCAGACCCCCTACTGATGGACAGACTGATTGATCTAAGGGAGCCAAACGGTGTCTTCCTTAAATCAATCACATCATTTTTGAATACACATTTCGGTTTCCTGCCTGTAGAAAACAAAGCCCTAAATTGGTATTTAAAGTCATCCATTTTACAGAACAGGATTCAGATTTTACTCCGCTGAATCCAGAGTGCATTGCTGTATCTCTGACAACTGCTGTTACGAAGAATAAACTTTGTCATTTTCAACGAACTTCGGAGCCGTTCCTTTTATTTCTTACAGTAAGTATAATTATACTATTTATATAATGTCAGCAAAAAGGAAACATTTAAAATCAATGCCAATTTCTACTTTAATATAATTATCTAACAATATCAAATATGAATAGCTGCTGCAAAAAAACAAGGAGTGACAGAGCAGGAGACGGAGCACACCATTAAGCAGTGGCTTAAATATAGTGGCGACAGAGGTGGAGGACAGAAATCAAGGGGCCAGTGCAAGATTGCAGAAGGTATGCACTACACCAGTGGTGGGCAATCTTACCCTGCGAAGGCCAGTGTGGGTGCAGGCTTTTGTTGGAACAAGGCAGTGTGTTTCTACTAATCAACTAATCATAGTCTTCAATCAGTACTCGGGTGTTTTACTGTCTTGTTCCAACAAAAGCCTGTACCCACACTTTGCAGGATAAGATTGCCCACCACAGTACTACATAGTGATTTCATATTTAAAACTGTCCTCCTTGAAGAGACTAATGCATTTTTGCAATCACTTTTCATTCAAATAGTCCCACAATAATTCAATTTGATTGAGTCAGATGAATCGGAATGAAGAAAATGTAAGTTGTGATCATGAATATATGCATACCGTCTATAATATCAATGACTTACATACATTTACAGTTTTTTTAATGACAAAGCATTTATATTATTATTAATTCATCCTCCTTTCTGTTACAGATCACATTGGGTGTTCAGTTTGTTCAGTTTTGTTTTGTGTTCTTTGTTGTTAATAAATAAACATTTAATATTGTCAAATATAATATTGTTGTACAACCTTGTCATACCTATTGATAAAGTCATCCAAGTCATATGTGATAAGGTAATGTATGTTTTACTATTTGGTAGGGACAATGCAATTTAACATTGTAACAGGTCAAAAAGTCAAGAACTGTAGACTAGACATGGAACAGAAGTGCTGCATATATTACTATTTGAGCTAAAGAGACATCTTATTAAAATTGACAATAGACAATTTAAGTACTTTTTTGTCAGATTGCTCTCGTTTGTGTGAACAAGAAACTGTGAACAAGAAACTGACAAAAATGTTCAAAGTGATACTGACATCAAAATCAGACTTTTCCTGTTGATAATCGATGTTATGAGTTGGAATATGATCACGGAAATATATGGTAGGCCGAAAATCTCATTTTTGGTCACACAAACGATATTTTGTTTCTAGTTTGGATTTACCATTGTGGAAAATTCAGCCAGTTGGTACGTCACAACCGGCAATTTGCATAGAGAGTGTGTCAGTAGCGGGATGCTATAAAGCATAGATGAAGCCATTTGTTCCCTCTCCTGCTAGTTAGCTAGCTCGAGTTGAAGCTATTTTGCTGAGACTTTATTATCGATCTTGCTACGACGTATTGCTATCTATCTATCTATCTATCTATCTAACAGTTACTAGTATCATCGAACATATTATTCGTGCCACACCCTGCCACACCCAAACGACGCCCCTGAATAACAGTAGCCAATAGCTATGAAATCATATAACCACGCCAAAATGCTGTTATGATTCAAACGCACAATGTTAAGGAAAGTGCTCAGAAAAGGCATGTCCGTCTCCCTTTAATACAATTTGTTTTGGTACTTTACAGCAGTGGTTCCCAAACTCGGTCCTCGGGGACCACTGTGTATGCTGGTTTTCGTTCCAACCACAATTGCAATCCCGGAATTTTAACAAGCTGTCAATTGTTCTTAATTAGGTGTTTGTCATATTTAGAGGGATTATTTACCTTCTTAAGCCACATTATGTTAGCAATAGCTATGCATGTCATGAATAATAAAAGGCCAATATTCTCATTGTTTATTGTGCTATATTGCAAATAATTACAAAAAGAGGGGCAAAAAAAATTTTTTTTTAACTGATTAAAATTAAAGACTGAGGTGAATCAATATGCTCCTAATTGGTGAAATCGTGGACACATGGCCACTAAAATGAACCATTTGATAAATAATGAAGAAAAGACAAAGAGAATGATAACGAGCCAAACCTGCATTGTGTTAATACATTTAAGAAACAAATGATGAGGGAACTTAAAAACACACGTGTTCAACTACCTAATTAGGAGCCAATTGATTTACCCCAGTCTTTAATTTGATCAGTTAAAAAAAAATGTTACCTATTTGCATTATAGCCCAATAAGCACAGTAGGAACATGGGAATTTTTATTCTTCATGGCATGCTTAGCTATTTCTGACATGATGTGGCATAAGAGGGTAAATAGGCTAATCCCTCTAAACATGAAAAGCAACTAATTAAGAAAAATTAACAGCTTGTTAGAATTTTGGGATTGCAATTGTGGTTGGAACGAAAACCAGCATACACAGTGGTCCCCGAGGACCGAGTTTGGGAACCCCTGCTTTACAGGATTGGAGGTCACTAAAGCAGCCGTGGTGAAATCAAACCGAGTTGCGTACAGTGCACCCTGATTTAAGGCAAATTGGGTAAGTCAATCAGATCTTACAGTTAGCATACAAATGACCATATTGAATGTCTTCATTTTTCGTTACAACTCAATGCTCCTCTAGTATATATGGTACAACTAGGGTTTGGGCGACACAGTGGGAGCAGTTCGGCGTGTTTTTTGTTTTGTTGTTGTCCTATTACTAGCTATATTGTTTGGAATTTTGTGCATAAACCTGAGCATTATTCAGCATTTGAGAGACTGTTAAATATAAAATGACGACACGGTCGTATGATTTGCGTATACAGTCAAGCCGGAAAGTCTGCACACTCCTTTCACCTTCTCCACGTTTTATTACGTTACAGACTTATACTACAATAGATTGAGTTCATTTTTTGCCTCAAACATCTACACACAATAGCCAATAATGATGAAGTGAAAACAGGTTTTTAGAAAATATGCAATTTTATTTTACTAACAAAAATAGGTTATTTAGGGGTTACATATCTGTACACACACTTAGCCTAATACTTGGTTGCTGCACCTTTGGCAGCGATTACAGCTTCAAGGCGTCTCGGGAAAGAAGCTACGAGCTTGGCACACTTGTTTCTGGACATTTTTGCCCATTCCTCTTGGCATATCCTTGCAAGCTCTGTCAGGTTGGATGGGGAGCATTGGTACACAGCCATTTTCAGCTCTTTCCACAGATGTTCAATTGGATTCAGGTCTGGACTCTGGCTGGGCCACTCAAGGACATGCACAGACTTTCTCCGAAGCCACTCCTTTGTTCTCTTGGCTGTGTGCTTTGGGTCGTTGTCATGTTGGAAGGTAAACCTTCACCCCAGTCTGAGGTTCAGAGCGCTCTGGAGCAGGTTTTCTTCAAGGATCTCAGTGTACTTAGCTGCATTCATGTTTCCCTCTATCAGGACTAGTCGCCCCGTTCCCGCTGCTGAAAAACATCCCCACATCATGATGCTACCACCACCATGCTTCACTGTAGGGATGGTATTAGCCAGGTGATGAGCGGTGCCTGGTTTCCTCCAGACGTGACGCTTGGTATTCAAGCCAAAAAGTTCAATTTTGGTTTCATCAGACCAGAGAATCTTGATTCTCATGGTTTGAGAGTCCTCTAGGTGCCTTTTGGCAAACTCCAAGCAGGCTGTGATGTGCCTTTTACTAAGGAGGGGCTTCCGTCTGGCCACTCTACCATAAAGGCCTGATTGGTGGAGTGCTGCCTGGATGGTTGATCTTCTGAAAGGTTCTCCCATCTCCACAAGGATATGCTGGAGCTCTGTCAGAGTGACCCTCGGGTTCCTGCTCACCTCCGGCCAATGCCCGTTTTCCCCGATTGCTCAGTTTGGCCGGGCGGCCAGGTCTAGGAAGATTCTTGGTGGTTCCAAACTTCTTACATTTACGAATGATGGTGGCCACTGTGCTCTTTGGGACCTGTAAAACTGCAGAGATTTTTCCGTACCCTTCTCCAGATCTATGCCTTGACACAATCCTGTTTCTGAGGTCTGCAGATAATTCCTTTGACCCCATGGCTTGGAGTTTGCTCTGACATGCACTGTCAACTGTGGGACCTTATATAGGCAGGTGTTGGCAATCCCCAATCATGTCCAATCAATTGAATTTATCACAGGTGGACTCCAATTAAGTTGTAGAAACATCTCAAGCAGTATCAGTGGAAACAAAATGCACCTCAGCTCACTTTTGGGTGTCATATCAAAGGGTGTGCACACTTGTGTACATATGATATTTTACTTTTGGATTTTTAATAAATTAGCACAAATGTCTAACAACCTGTTTTCACTTTGTAATTATGGGCTATTTTTTGTGTAGAATTTAGAGACAAAAAATGAACTCAATCTATTGTAGAATATGTCTGTAACGTAATAAAACGTGGAGAAGGTGAAAGGAGTGTGCAGACTTTCCGGCTTGACTGTATGTTGGGTACACGTCACTGATGCGTTATCGAGACGACCATGCCCCCTTTTGGGGGAAACCACTCGAAGTCTCTCGCGTTCAAAACAATAGTGAAACAAGGACGTCTGCGAAGAAACAATGCCCAACAGTTGTTGTGTTGTCAAGTGCTCAGAGATGTGCACACCTTCAGCTAATTAATGATTGATCTCCATCCCATTCATTACCTGCGCCGGCCAAATACACAATTTGCGCTCCTTCATTTCCTGTTTTTTTGCGCACTAAAAGTTACCAGTTTCATACCATGTCACGCCCCCATAATAGCGTTTGCGCAGCGTTTGGAATAGCGATATGAATCTGAAAATGGGGCCCGAGGGATCATAGTCCATGGGCCAGACGACATATCGGTACCATCAGGGTGGCAAAACATAATATTTATTTTTAATATGTCCCATGTCTGTGGATTATTTTTTTGTTATGATAGACTTTTCTGAATGGTAGCTGAATGTGTGTTATCACCTCGTCAATGTACTGACCCAACTGGATAGAATGCTCAATATTGACCACTTTTTTTGAGATTAAGAGTTTTCTTATCGGGCCACTGCGGTGGTACAATGGTAAGAGCGCCGACTTTAAGTCGGTGCAGTTGTGCTCCGAGGATCGGGGTTCGCGCCCTGGTCCTGCCAGATCCGAGCATGGCCGGCGCCCTGTAGGAGCGGCAATTGGCGGCTGTCTCCGGGTGGGGGGAGGGGCTCGGAGAGAATCGCTGCGCGCATAGCGGCCCTGGGCAAGCTGGAATCACGGTCAGGAGCCCTAGGAGGAGTCGCGCCCTGAAGAGGAAGGAAACTGCCATGGAATTTTGTTAAATTCAGCTAAATTCTAAGATTCAGTATGTGCACATCTCACATATCAATACTAATAAAAATCAATATTAGGCTTTGCCACCTCTTATGGTATTGATGTGAGATATTTCCATATACTGGATCTTAGTATTTGGCTCAATTTACCAGAATTTTGTAGCATTTTTCTTCATTTAGACCCTCTTAAAGTGACCTCATCCAGGTTTCATTGACATTTCACTATTCATAAGCTCTCCTGGGTTGTATTGTGTGGACAGAAAGACAACAAAAGCTTTTTTGGTCACTCCTTGATAAGAAAACTCTTAATTTCATGTAGTCAGTATTGGGTGGCCATTCTGTCCAGTTGGGGGTCAGTCAAAAAATATTTACAGAAAGTCTTATATGATTTTTAGAATCCTATAGGATCCAACAGACTTACTTTAGATTTCCAATAGAGAAAAAAATATTCCAATAAGATTCCAATAGGATTCTGATAGAGGTGACAGAAAGTCTTATAGGACACACACACACACACACACACGCACACACACACACACACACACACAGTGTCTGTAGAGTTGCTTCGCAACTAAAAATAAACCCACGAGTAATAGAAAACTCTTATCTTTTCTTGTAATCTGATTAGGTTACACCTTCAATCCAGCATCTGACGTCGCAGTCACACTTGTCTTTTACATTTAGTTTAACGCTGCAACAATTCACACTTTTCATCAGGTAATTTGAGAATACACATTAAAATTAAATTTACCATGGACTTACTGTTGTTTTTGAAATTAACCGGTAGTAGGCCACTGACTCCGGGATAACAATTTGATTGCAGATCAGGACAACAGGGGATTCCTGCAGAACTGCAGAAGGGGCTTACAGCTTGCTGGGCGGGGCTTAAGGGGCCTACAGCTTGCTGGGCGGGGCTTGAGGGGCTTACAGCTTGCTGGGCGGGGCTTGAGGGGCTTACAGCTTGCTGGGCGGGGCTAAGCACTAGTGCGCATGCGGATGGACCGAATTTGGGTTTCCAGATTCTTTATTTAGTTTATTTCAGGGGTAGGCAACTCCAGGCCTCGCGGGCCGGTGTGTATGCAGGTTTTTGCTGCCACCAGTTACCACGGCTCAATCAGCTAATTAGTCATACACACAATCACGATTCACTCGTAAATTACAGAACGATAAAACGCTACAATACACGCATACCGGCACAAGAACATTCATCAGCTGTTGTTCATATCGCGGATATGTAGATTAAAATATCAGATCATGTAAACGATTGGGCTAATTAAATAATTGTTAACTGGTGGCAGCAAAAACCTGCATACACACCGGCCCGCGAGGCCTGGAGTTGCCTACCCCTGGTTTATTTAGTATTAACATCGCATTAATAGATATTCTATGTCCTTCTGTATGTATTAGTTCGCATATATACATGTATTCATCAACTAACATTCAAAGATATACATTCAGAAATTATTAATACATTCATTTTTATTTTTTATTTAACATTTATTTATCCAGGGGAAACCCATTGAGACCAAGGTCTCATTTACAATGGTGCCCCTGGTTACAACAAATGTCACAAGCAGCAATGATACAGAAGGTATACACAATTATACACAAGGTAGCCTACACAAGGTACACAGTACTGAAATATAAATACTAAAATGCAAGAGTAAACATAGCAACAGTCATACATATATGGTGCAAATATACAAGACACACATAACATATTCAGATAATATGGTGCAAATACACAAGATACACAGGACATAGTGGTGTACTAAAATACTAAGGATACTAAATACAGGAGAAAACATAGCAGCAATCAGGGAAAGGGATACGAACCCAGGTTAGGGTAAGGGATGACAAGAGAAAACATAGCAGCAATCAGGGAAGAAAAGCAATATTGGAACAATGAGTTTTGAGTGTTGATTTGAAAATGTTTGCTGAGGTTGCATCCCTGATGAAAGCTGGCAGTGCATTCCACAATTTGGGTGCACAAAATGAGAGTCTCCCCAAATCTTTTCTTGTGAATGTGTAGTATACAGAGAAGGCCAGCATAGAAGACCTGATGCTGGTCTATGCTGGGAAGTGATGTTCACTAAGCTGGTAATGTGATGGTCTTGCTGGGAGACCAGCTTGGGTATACTGGTAGTGTGATGTAGTAGGAAGGGTCCCCATGCACCCCATGGGTATATTTTTTGTAAAGTAGGCCTACCTGACACATAAACTTTGGTTACAATTTTCATTTTAATCATTTTCTGGAGGTTTAAATTGCTGGGGTCAAATTGACCTCAAGGAAACCAAATGTAATGTAAATTTGAGGATAGCAGGAGGTTAAATGCACACAAGATTACTTTAGCCTTTCCTGAGCTAGACATTATCAAACAGATCTATAAGCAGATTTATGGATGTCTGGTATCTTTATGTCATGACAGCTAAAGCTCCTTTCGGTTTAGTGTCTGTGGCTGTGCAGGGATTTATCGGAAAGGAAACAGGTTGGTTAACAATGGGCTGGAGTTAAAATTACTTGTACCTGTAGCAAGCTGCCGACCCAGCAAAGTGGAAAGATGAAGAGAATCACAGGTACTCTTGTCGTGGATTTTTCCCATTCAACCCACAGTGAGCAAGTCTGTCCAAACAGAACCACAACAAAACGCATGTAATAGAATAAGAAAAAGAATTTCAGTTTATTGGAGATAAACTTAGAATGAGAGAGAGTCAGAATCTCTCTCTAACCTGAGAAACAGTATACAGAGGAGATTTATACACAATCTATCATTGCTTTACTGGCCAGCCACAAGGGGCGGTTTCTAAACATACAGAGACAAGGGTATCCAATTCTTGGTGTTTTGTCTTTCTATAACCTTCAAAACAAGTAACGAAAACATCTGCCTGTCTCTGCAGATTGTGAAGGAGAGACACAGAGGGAGTGAACCATGACCTACTCAGTGTTCACAAAGAATACATTATTTAATTACTTAACTCAATATATAATTGATCTATTATATTAAATGCTTAATGATAATCATGTGATTGTCTTTATGATAATACACACATATTGTAAAACAGAAAATTCCTTCACATTTCCCTCCTTTTATCATTTCATGATAACTAACAGTTTTCTGTTACAATCTACCTAATGTACTCAATCAATTAGTAAGTGATTCATTTTAATAACATCATAAATGATTACATGATTATACAGACCAAATACAATAATCTCGTGTGGATATGTACAATACTCCAATAATCCAGGGGGAATTGAAAAACCGGCAGACTCAGGACTTATATGGGACAAAACTAGCACAGAGCCAGAAAACCCAATCAGTTCCGGAAAAAATAATTCCTCCGATCCCTCTTAAGGCAATCAAGCGTCGCTTCCGGATATTAGCAATTATTGCACATCATCCATATCTGATTAATAACAAGAATCAACATAGGAAAAAATAAAAATATAAAAAATGAAATCATAGTAAATATAGTAACAGGATAGAATATAATTGAATATAAAAATAATTTTCACTATAATGTACTACTGATTATTTAACATATAAAATTATTACTATCAAGAGAAAGTCTGAAAGAAAAGAAAGATAAAAAATAAAAACCCATCATGTAATGGAGACTTTTCACAACTCCTGGAATGTCAACCTTTTATCTCTTCACATTACAACACTGTCTGTCTTCCCACCAACCATGTGACAGGGTGGGTACATAATTCAGGCCTATACTTTATATAGGGTCGTCAGTAAACTCAGGAAGTTGTCGGAGAAGGAATACATTATCTTGTTCAGGATCAGGAACATATTGCTGTAAGTACTGACCTATGGCAACTTGAGTCAGGAATCACATATGTGGCAATGAGGGCGCAAACTCTACTCCAGTCAGGGGGGAGAGCAGAGTGCCCACAAAGCAATTACCAATCAGATAACAGTCGGCTCCCAAGGCGAGAGGATGGTGTTATCCCGGAACAGTTTGCAGTTTGCTTCCTATTTCAAGGTAATGAGATTGCGTGTGACCAGTTCGTCCTACATATCTCATCAGCCATGTCAGGGTAGTCTCTGCAAGGACTATAGGAATCACTCAGACAGTCAAAACACTTATCAGGATGCATGGGCGGACAGTAACAGAAAACAGTTTTACTCTGAACATTGTCTAATTGACCTAGTGCATTAAAGCCATTACCTATAATACACATTGCAAACTTCATACTATGTTTAAGTACGACCGGACCGGGCATTTTCCATGACACCTGTGGCCATGCTAGGTAATCTTTCAGGAAAGAACAATTTGTATTGACTACTGGAGTACTCAAAAGTGACAGATTTAATGGCACAGAGAAATCAGCTTTATCCCACCGTATTCCCACACCTGGGTGAGAACTCAGTCCCACCAAACACGTTGAGAGGTCGTTCTTCAGATTCTGCACCTGAAGAAGAGGGCCTGCTGTGGAATGAGGCATGTGAGAGCAAACATAACAAGACCGGTTAAAGTGCTGTTTTGCAGTCCACTCAGCATAACGCCACCAAGAATTAGTAGCATAATGATGCTTCACAGTTCCTGGTGTCAGCCAAGCTTCATTCCCGGTGGTGACATACCTTTTAGTCCTACTAGTCATTACAACAGTACCGTTTGGTTCACTGGTGTTAATGGTGTAGAATGTCTCATGAATCAGGATAATGGGCAGAACTGTGATGAGTGTAATGAGGCCTAGTATCAATAGGCCTACCTTCAGGCTGCAGCCTAATCTTCTCAAAGGGTTGTACCCCTCGGTGTTCCTGCTGTCGTCTGGCATGTTGGGAGCAGATATTACCGTCACGTGCTCCTTGAAGTGGTGGTTCTCTGAGTTTTTAAACTCCGTGAGAACTTAGTTGTCCCTGCGCGTCGGTCGAGGTGGGTCTCTCACCCTTATCCCTCCTTTGGCGCTGGTGGAGCTCTTTTGCAGTGGCTGGCGTGGACCCAAGAAGCACGGCCTTCCACTCGCACGGCTGTGGGCGTGGTGAGTAGTATCTGGAAAGGACCCCTCCACCTGGCCTGGTGCCACTTCTTCCTTCTGAAGTCTTTTATCACCACCCAGTCTCCTGGCTGCAGGTCATGTAGAGGCCCGCTGGCTGGATCTGGGAGAGCTGCTTTCACCTGTTGATGCACAGATCTCAGAACATTGGTTAGCTGAACACAGTAACTCACCATGCGAGTGTCAGCTAGCTCCTTGTCCAGCATCAGCCCTGGGGGGTGACATCCAGTCCTCATGGGCCGCCCTGTGATGACTTCATAGGGCGACAACCCTGTAGCAGCGTGGACCCTCCCCCGCATACCTGTAAGGACAATTGGCAGGGCCTGGACCCAATCCAGACCTGTCTCTGCCATCACTTTAGTTAACCGGTTCTTAATGGTTCCATTTGCCCTCTCTACCGCCCCTCCACTCTGAGGGTGGTAAGCACAATGGAACTTCAACCTGATCCCCAATTGCTCGGTCACTTTGTCCAACACCTTATTTAAAAAGTGTGAGCCTCTGTCTGAAGACAGCTTCCTCAGGATCCCCCACCTAGGAATAAGCTCTGTTAGTAGGGCTTTCGCCACTGCTGCAGCATCAGCTTTCCCTGTAGGAAAAACTTCAACCCACTTTGAAAACATGTCAACAAACACCAAACAATATTTCTTACCCCTGCATGGGTTAAGTTCAATGAAGTCCATCATCAGGTACTCGAAAGGGTGGGCCGCATTTGGAACCTTCTGGCCCCTCCCAGCATTATTTACAACACAGATAACACACTTTTTCACAAAAGTTTTTTGCATAAGTAGAAAATCCGCTTGTGTCCCAGTGTCTGGACATCAAAGATATCATCCCTCCTTTTGACACATGATCCAGTCCATGAGTCAATTTAGCATAATAGGGAAATAAAAAACGAGATAAACAGGGTTTACCAGTAGGGCCTAGTCAGACCCCATCAGTGTAGGTGCCGTCTCGCTTCCATTTGGCCTTTTCCTGGGGTGTGCCCCCAGCTTGGCAGTCCTGTACAGAGGCCATTGGAGTGTCTGTGGGAATAGCAGCCTGTGTGAGCAGACTGAGAGTTGTGTGAGGGGGGGCGATTGCACCCGCCTTGGCAGCCAGGTCCGCCTGCTCATTACCTTGAGAGATAGCATCAGTCTGGTTTGTGTGAGCGGAGCATTTACATATAGCAATGGCAGCAGGCAAAAGAATTGCCTGTAGGAGGCAGCTCACTAAGTGTCCATTCTGTATAGTTTTCCCTGTAGAGGTAAGAAAGCCTCTATGCTGCCAAAGAGTTCCAAAGTCGTGCACAACTCCAAAAGCATATCTGCTGTCAGTGAAAATATTTACAGTTTTACCTTCAGCCAAATGGCAAGCGCGTGTAAGAGCGAACAGTTCAGCTGCCTGTGCTGAGAGGTGTCCAGGAAGGCGGGCTGACTCCAGAACCTGGTGTTGTGTCACTACTGCATAGCCAACCTGACTGTCACCTGTGAGGGGACATTGACTGGCAGAACCGTCAACAAACATATCAAAGTCTGCATTTGAGAGAGGAGTGGTGGCGAGGTCAGGACGGGGGGAGAGAATTTGATCTAACACATGAACACAATTATGTGGCTCCCCATCCTCAGGTGTAGGTAAAAGAGTAGCGGGATTCAGAACATTGCATCGCTTGACTGTAACATTTGGCAAAGAGAGTAACACATGTTGATAGTGAAGCATTCGAGCTGGTGAGAAATGGGCCGTTTTCTGTTTTAACAGAATTTCTGCTACCGCATGCGGAACAAGGACAGTGAGAGGACGATAAGCAACAAGTGATGCAGATGCAGTTACCGCCAAAGCCGCTGCTGAAATGGAGCGCAAACAAAGAGGAAGGCCCCTAGAAACAGCATCAAGTCGCTGAGAATAGTACGCCACAGGCCTGTTTTTATCACCGTGCTTTTGCAACCGGTTTAGGGAGGTCAAGAATCGCTTGGATTCTGTCAGTTCCCAAAGATTTGCCTTCTGCAGAAATAGAGTGTCCTAAGTAGGTAACAGTATTTAATGCAAATTGCAGTTTCTCCTGTTTAACTTTGTGGCCCTCTGTGGCTAGGAATGTCAACAGTTCAAGTGAATCCTGAATACAGCTGTGCTCGTCTGGAGAGCAGACGAGGAGATCATCAACGTATTGAATCAAAGTACTTTGGCCTGAAGAAAACTGGAATTGTTCCAAGTTTTCCTGCAGCGCTGCTGAAAAAACTGCTGGTGATTCAGCATACCCCTGGGGTAATCGAGACCAGGTATACCTTTTTGCCCTGAATGTAAAGGCAAACCAGTACTGGGAATTTACATCAACAGGAATACTAAAGAATGCATTCGCTAGATCGATCACAGAAAAATATTTAGCATTACCCGGGACTTGTGTAAGAATTGCGGGGTTCGGCACAACGGGAGCGCGCTGTTGAACGGCGCTGTTCACAGCTCGTAAATCTTGTACGAACCGCCAAGACCCATCAGGCTTTTTTACAGGCAAGATAGGAGTGTTGCATGGAGAGTCAGGACAGGGAACCACAACACCAGCTTCTAACAACGCATTAAATACGGGGACAATGCCGTCTTCGGCTTCTGGGCGTAGGGGATATTGACGTTTGCATGGTCTGTATTCAGATTTAGGGGTTACTTGAAGTGGAGTAACTCCAGCTATGAGCCCCACATCATTTTGGGACGTTGCCCACAATTGAGAGGGAATTGCACTGAATCTCGGGTCTGACAAATGCAAGTAGGCTTGGGTGTCACACAACAACTCATGACGCTTCAGACAGCTGTCAGAGAGTTCGGAAACTGGTGCGCAGTGACACGCAGAGAGGGAGAATATTTTGAAAATTCCCCTGTCTTTTCCCAGTCCGTGGTGTCCAAATATAATTCCACCCATGGTCCTGTGTCCCCCCATTTTTTATTTGAGGCTTTGCACAGTGAAACATGGGGTGCACTTCCCGCTATGGAATAGAATTGCTGATGTGCTGAGCTCAATTCTACAGACAATGCACAGAAATCGCGACCAACCAAAAACAATGTCGAAATTAATTTACAATCACCGTACCAATTCTTCTCAAATTCCCAATCTCTACCTCGACTAAAATGTGCTGTTACATGTAGTTGTAATTCTGTCAGTCTGTCGCCAGTGCCTGTCCACTCAGTTCTGGCCATTTGTATGGCTTTAGCTGTGACTGAGGATCTGTCCAGATCCCAAGCATAGTAAAACATTTCTAGAGTTTCTGCCGTAGCAGATCTGTCAATAGTTAAACCGTCATCAGTACACTGCACACTCAGACCCAATTTGCACATTAAGTCTCTGCCAAGCAGGTTTACCGGACATACAGGGGAGAACAAGAACGCATGTTTCAAAGTAATATTTGAGCACGTATTGAAATCTTGCACCAGTAATGGAGCTGTAAATTTCTCTGTCGTGGTATTTCCACCAGCATCTTGGCTGAGCATGGTTTTACCACTAAAAAGAGGAGGTTTTGAATCCCATGATTTAGCTGTTATTACAGACCGACCAGCTCCCGTATCCACAATGAAGTCTAATGCTCGCCCATCAACTTTTAATGACCAAAGTGGTAACGCATTTGGAGCCGTATGGTAAAGGAACCCAGCAAACTCACCCATGTCCGCATGCGTTTCCTCGTCTCCCACAAAATGTCATTGTCCAGGTAATCCAGTTTGACCCCCAGGATGTTGGAAAGTAACATTCCCGTGGGGTGCTGTGTCCCAATTATCAGCATTACCGGAAAATGTACAACCGCGAGCCCAATGTCCCTTTTTTCCACATTTTCGGCAAACATCATAATCCACCATGGTAGTGGGTCCCATGGAGTTGGGTCTCTGTCTGTTCCCTTGATTCCATCCTCCACGTCTGCCGCGGCCTCTCCTTTGCTGCTGCTGTCCACCGGCACCGTCTCGGTTCCCCTGGTAGGAATTGAGCTGGGCCAGCTGCAGCTGAGAGGTCATCTTGTCGCTCTTCTTTTTGTCTTTGTGTTGCTTGTCGCGGTCCTGTTCTTCGCAGTGAACAGCATAACGGAGAACGTCCTTAAGTCTCCGAGTCTGCCAGCCAACACAGGAGGTCTTAATAGCGGTTGCAAGGTGTTTATCCAATCCATCCAGGAAACAGTGGGTTAGCTGAGTCTCATACGGAGTAAGAGTCTCGCTGTTTTCCGGTTTGTCCATTCCACTGTGTGCGTCGTACTTCTCTGAAAGTCTCAAGAAATCATTAACAGTTTCACCAGGCTTTTGTTTAACCTGTCTGACTGCTTCCCAGTTCAGACGAACAGGGAATTCGGTTTTCATACTGGTTTCCAAAGTATCAATTTGTTCCATATACTCAGACGCAGCATCATCATTGTATGGATGGTAGGCATCTCTACCTCGTGCATTTCACCCTTGTGGGAAGTTACCTGTACTGTGGAATCTGGGCCTACTGAAGCTGCAGGTCTCGCTCTGGTCGCCGGCCCACTCGCAGATGGTTGTGCAGCAGCACTGGAATGCACTGCCTGGGGAGCAGGGGCTGAGGGATGTCCGTGAGCTCCTGCCGCTTGCTGTGGAACATAAGCTGGAGGACACGCAGGACAGTCCAAGTCCAGGTTAATTTTGTGTACGCTTGCAAGCTGTGCTACATTGGGATACAAAGAGCCGCCGGAATGCACAACAGGAGATAGCACTGAATTACTTTGTTGGGATTTCTTCACAGTATTTTTATTTTCTCCCTTGGTCTGTTTTTCCTGCCTTAATTTTGATTCCTTTTCCCACAAATCTACTACATCCCAGTCGGGTTGCCATTTATTTTTACGTTTACTATTTTTAACCTCATATGACCGCAGCCGCATTTTTAAGTTATCAATCTGATTTAGGCTAAAAGAGCCTTTTTCAGGGAAACCTAACTTTTGCCATTTAACACGCTGGTGTGTGGTTGCCGGACCATATTTGTCATGCATTATTTTCATTGGACCCGTAAATTCAGAGTCCTGCTTCTTTGAATTTTTAGAACCCATTTCCGTGCGTTTGTCCCACAACCAAACTATGCCTTTTAATTTTTATTTTTAAAAATTAAAAAAAAAAATTTTTTTCCTTTAATTAGGCCTATTTTAGTCAGAATCAGTTTCAGATTCTGCACTATCCTCTGGATAATTGCCCTCACTTTCAGGGTGAACGTTTAGCCTAACTTCTATTAATGCCGTTTCCTTCTCTTTTAACCATTCACCTCTAGGTATAGCTACAACAGAAAAACCACTTCCATCTCCGTCAACCTCATTAAGTGTCTCGTACAGGTATAAATGACCATAATCATCTCCTCTGCAAAAATGCCTCTCCTGTACTAGTCCGTGTATATCATTTGCCTCTACTGACAATACATGATACCACATTACAAAAATGTTTCAGAGCTCACTACAAGAGAAAGAAAAAGGTGAAAGAAAAAGAGAAATATTAGTCCATGGGTGGGAGTAGCATACAGCCTCCACAGTTTGAATCACTCCACAGAGTGACGGACCCGTCGGTCACTAATCAAACTTTTTAGAATTTGAGCGCGATACAGCCTCAAGTTACGTTTTGCTGTGGTGGCTCACCTGTGATTCTCTTTCTATGGATTGCGTATTGATCACCCCAGACAGACGTCTTACTCTCCTCGGTCCGGTCGCCGCCGTCCTTCCTCTAGGCCACTGGTTACAGTTACCTCTCTATGAGAAGGTGGGTTGCGGTATCGGGGTTTGAACTCCCGGCAGTGCACTGTCTAAGCCGTTCCGACTTGAGAGAAATCTGCGTAGGAAAAAATCAAGTTAGCAATCCTGCCGACTACGCCATATTGTCGTGGATTTTTCCCATTCAACCCACAGTGAGCAAGTCTGTCCAAACAGAACCACAACAAAACGCATGTAATAGAATAAGAAAAAGAATTTCAGTTTATTGGAGATAAACTTAGAATGAGAGAGAGTCAGAATCTCTCTCTAACCTGAGAAACAGTATACAGAGGAGATTTATACACAATCTATCATTGCTTTACTGGCCAGCCACAAGGGGCGGTTTCTAAACATACAGAGACAAGGGTATCCAATTCTTGGTGTTTTGTCTTTCTATAACCTTCAAAACAAGTAACGAAAACATCTGCCTGTCTCTGCAGATTGTGAAGGAGAGACACAGAGGGAGTGAACCATGACCTACTCAGTGTTCACAAAGAATACATTATTTAATTACTTAACTCAATATATAATTGATCTATTATATTAAATGCTTAATGATAATCATGTGATTGTCTTTATGATAATACACACATATTGTAAAACAGAAAATTCCTTCACACTCTCACTTGTTCAGTCCTTGGCGAGGACCAGGACATGTTCAGCTCTGAGGATGAGCCACAAGAGGTCTGCCTGGACACATGACATCAGTGGTGGTCCACCTGTCACCCCTGACATGTCACTTTCCCATGACTGCACAGCAACCTGGCACACAATATACTTGTTCACATTCCATAGTGTGTTCACACATATCATTTTGCTTTCACTCTAAAGGAAATATGTCTCACATAGACATATATCCAGTACTTTCTGGAGACTAAGATGGGAGGCGCGTCTGTGGACGACCTGATGATGATGAGTACCAGTCTTCTCCTCAGAATGCAGTGATGCTCTGCTACATCATTGCAAAGCCATTGACCCCTCATGATTATGGTGTACAAATTACCTTCACTTCTTACCAGATAAAAAACTGTTGGGAGAGGTATATGTGCTTCTTTGATCTCGGTCATCTTTTATAATATCCTCTTAATGGTTTATTCTGTATATATGGTTTATCAGTAAACACAATGGGTTTGATAAGCGTTTATTTTGCGTTTCCCTTATTGTTTTGATAAGGAACTCATGGAGATGCAAAGATTCGATTCGAATCCAGGTACTTTCTGTGTGGAGTTTGCATGTTCTCCCTGTGTCTTTGTGGGTTCACACACAGGTGATCATTACATTACATTACATTACAATCATTTGGCCGACGCTTTTATCCAAATCCATGATCAGACACACAACGCACAGGTTCAAGTTGAAGAAGTTTAATTTGTCACATGTACTGAATAATACAGGTACTTACATAATACACTTGCACTTACATAATACACTACTGATATGTACCAGCTACACATGGCTCCAAAGAGAACAGTAAAAACAATATTTAAACATGCTGAAACATTAAAAATAATTTTTCAGGCTGCAAAGGTGAGGGGGAAACTTGAAACAAGTCACCTACCTGACATACCACCAATGCTTACTTTGAACTTACAGTCTTATCGAACAACTTATTTCGATGGCATTTCGTCCAGAGGCCAAAATTCACGTCTGCCAAAACCAGGTAGAATGGTCCATGGAGGCCTGCATGAGGACCACCAGGTTGTTGTTTAGGGCGTAGAGGACGGCAGGGACTGCATAGGGGGCCACAAGGGCCAGGGACAGGGGGCCATGCAGGGTGGAGAGGCCTCCAGTCAGGAGGAGAGTGGCCAAGGAGACCAGGAGCTTGGCTAACTCTATCATGACCACACAGGAGGAGGGGCTGAAGGGGACCTGGCCGTTGACCCTGGTGAGGGCGATGAGGGGGGCATGGGAGCCATAGATGAGGACCATGTAGAAACTAGCTGGAGACCCAGGAGGACTGCCTACTGGACCTGGACAGTTCTTCTCTGCTGGGCCCTGGGTCGGTTTCCACCTCCACTCTATCGTCCTTGACATGCCTGGAGAGATATCAGATGTTGTATGATGAAGAAGAGAATGAGAATACCAACCTGGATTAAGATCAGCTTGGTGTAGTCTTGCAGTTAAAAGTAAATTACTCACATCTTAAAGATTATGTTTGAATCGTTTCTTCATTTCACAGCTGATTCTGTCATCGAATGCCTCCCGCTCACTAATATGAAAAAGCATAAATATAAAAAATAAAAAAAGTTAGACAATGCAATGTTCTGGTAATTCTACACGGTACCACTATACATAGTTAGGTCTAATAGTGATGTGACCAGGACAACACATACAGTTACTGTGACAAAGAAAATGAAAACGAACGACATTTAAAACAGAAAACGGCAGGATAATAAAAACTAATCTCTGGATCTGCATTTTCATAATCTGTAAAACAACTGAAAAATGACCTATTGACTTAAGGACCAAAACACCAGCTGCTGTCACAAATGTAACAATAAGCGGCCTCTAACTGATTCTGCTGTTTTCACTATGCTATATGAGCATCAAGTCATGTTTCTCATTTTGGACTAGAATAGAGGAATGTTGCTCAAGCTTATAAAACGCAGTTGTGTGCACTATGCACCGGGATTCGTTTTAGCATTACACATATTTTCAAGGTGGCTTTGATGATTGAATAAGCAACAAATTCCAACGTATGTGTTTTTTACAACGACGTTGACAATGTGTATTGCGGTGGACATTATAGAGAATGTGAAGTTGACCACCTTGTGAAAATGGTTCATGTTTAACATAGCTTTAACATTAGTTCAACATTAATAAGTAGTCTTCCTCAAAACTTGGCGGCCAAAATGATGGCAACTTCACATTCACATAGTTGGGGTGGGTTGGGTGTTTACAGGGAATATTAGCTAACGTGCGTTAGCTAGCTAGTGCACATGCTAACAAGCTAGCTAACGTTAGCTCAACACTGAAGCAAATGACAGACCGAAAATAGGCCCTAATGTTCAAAATAGCGAAGGTGCCCCTTAAGGTACTTACTTTTTCACTGGAAGCCATATTTGGTTCTTCTTCAACCGAATGAACGCTTAAACCAGCTAGAGAGACTCTCTCATACAAACGGTCTGCTCGTCTGCTTAAGTTCTGGCAACACAAATTTGGTCCATCCGCATGCGCACTAGTGCTTAGCCTGTAGGAATTCTGTCCTTTGTAAAGTAAAACTCGGAGTTCCAAAGTTTAGGTCAATAGCAATTTAATTATAATGCAAAATAGTCTTCATTACAGTATACAAGATACCGGGTAATCGTAAGGCAGTTCAATCACAAAATAGTGTTGTGTGTGGTACAAGCTTTATACCCCAAACAGGCAAACAAATGCTGACCTAGAATGCAGGTTCCTGTCCCTGATTGGGTGACAGGCAAACAAATGGACATTGTATGTGGTGTGGGAGGAAACCAAATGGTTATTATCACCTAGGTAAGCTGGCTAACTCCCGTCTCACACCCTAGCGGTGCCGTCGTCACCAGGCTTTGTTTCTAACCCCCCTTGATCATTGAGTAAGGCTGATTGTGTTAGGTGACCATCCAAGAACATTGAAGCAGGAAATGTATTTTTCCCTACATAATCCCCCCTTAAACCTTGACCCATATACAAACAAGAGAGAAAGGTTTAACTCAGGAACAACATATTCTTAGGAGATAATGTTTGACACCACTGGATACCAGGAACAACCACAATGGAGCTTTACCAAGGGAAGGGTGTCCCAGTAACACTAGACGACTCTAGTGCTAGATGACAGACAGCTGTGTTCTGGCTTCCATAAAAGCCTTCCTTTCCTGTACTCAGCATCCTTTTTGTGTTGTTTTATTACAACCCGAAGGTAGCAAGTCAGAGCCGATAGAACCAGTAACGCCAGTACTGATGCCGCCGTGGCTCCCTTGAAAATCAGGTCCCAGTATGTGTCTTGGTAGTTCTCCTTTATTCCTGAAAGCCCATTAAGATAGTTGTGCATTTGCTGAATCAAACCCCTCTCAGCTGCATTTATTTTAATAATTTGGGATTTTAGTTGTTGCTCTTTATCATCTAATCGCAAAATGTCAATAATCTCAGGTAAAGGTGCTGCTTGTAGAAATTCTGCATATGGATCTTCTAAATTTAGTTCTATTTTGTTTTTTATGTAGTACAATTTCCTGCCCCCAATGTCCATTGGATAGTTGACCTGAACACAGAATTAATTACTTGGTGGTATGCAAATAAGATCTTTTGAAGTCAAATTGTAATTATTTGCATTCATACAATATGTGTTGTTTCCAGTGAGTCGAATATTTTTGTAATCCAGGTTTACTATCTCTGTTGAGATAAAACAGTCTAAATTGGTTGAATTAGCCCAGCCACATCCTAAATTTGGTTTAAGTCTATCGCCTGGACACATGATTACATATTTCTTGATATCACAGCCTTCTAAGCTTTCCACTGCCATCATTGATGTGCCATTCTGTACCACTAGACCTTGATCCCTGTGTATTTTAGTCAATGTGTTGTTATGCAACTTCCCCATGTTAACCATGCTAAAGGTCTTACCATATACATCTTTGTCTGTGTAAATGGGTATGGCCATAACAAACATTAATGTGTGTGTTGTATGGTTGTATGATAGTGGAACAGTGATGGCATTCTTAACTATGTGTTGGAATTTTACAGGCGGCGTGCATTCCTGTTTGTATCTTTTACATACGCAAATACCTTCTTTTACATTATTTTCAGCACAATTTCCACAAATAGTTTTGTTATCAATTGATACCCAGACCTTCCTGTCATGTACACAATTAAGCCTTGAAGTGAAATGGGTACTGTTTTTTTTGGTTGTAAATGCATAAACTCTTCCAGTTACTCAAGAAAAACATTTCTCTTTGAATCTTGTGTTTACTACACAATGAATCAGGCAACTGATTTAAAACTTCTCTTGCTAACTTGGAGTTATACCAATTAACATCAACTTCAGCACATATACTAAGATTTGCCCCAAAACTCTCCCTTGTACCCAAATTACAGTTTTCCCAGGCATTCAGCATGTCTTCTTCTTTGATGAAGTGCCTTGGAAACCTATTGGCAATTAAATCAGTTACAAAATCCTGTACCATTGTCTGCATGTGTCCTGCAGTGGCTAAGCAGAATTGTCTGTTTGATAATTTGAAAAGTCCTTGCATAACATCTGCATTGAGTGATATTTGTGCCTGCATATATTGAACAAGGATATCATCTGATTTACTGGAATATTGAACATGGTCCTGGAGAAAATGTCCTAATTTTGTCTTTACATTACTGATGTACTGTTTGAGTAATCCCACCTGATGACTATTATACAAAGAGTTTCCTGTCCCAAATATACCTGCCAAGTCCCCAAATATACTTTGCTTCCTTCGCTTCTTGGCTGCCCCCCTGAGTCCTACTTCCTCCCATTCCCTTTGTATCAAGTCATCAAAAGGCCTGGAAACAGAGTAATCATCTTTGCAAGCATCTATGAGTTGTGTGTTTAAGTCCCCTAGATTCATAGCAATTGTTAAAAATTCCCATTGTACATTATTCACATACATATGTGGGTTACGAACAGTAATAACCCCATTAGCTGGCATAGGCCACATCCGAGGGCATTTTTTCTCACATACTTGACTATGGTTCATTGTCCATCCAGGAATGCAGTCACACCTGTAGCTTCCCAGTGTATTTATGCAAACCTGATTAATGCCACAAGATTGTCCTTTTCTGCATTCATTAATGTCCTCACACCTACTGACCCCATCTCCTGTGAGGCCAACAGGGCACTGGCATTTTCCGTCTCCTGCAGCTTCCTCCAGACATGTGGCTTTCATGTGGCAAGTTAGATTGTAGTTTTTGTGGCTGAGATATGCAGTCCCATTGCTGTGCACCATGCAGGCATCATTTGTGTTTTGGCATGTGAAAATTGGAACAAAAAAAAAAACCCATCTTGGTGTTCCATAATCCCCCCTTGAGGCTTTTCAGTCCAGCTCATGTCCTGATTCCTGAAAAACATCAAGTGCAGTATTTACTCTTATGGCAGTTTAACATTTGGATACAGTTTACATTGGTCTGCATGATACCATTTGTACCCCATTCTTTTCCTCCCCTTCATTGTAACCTTAAGATTGCCCTCCCCGCAGGTGTCCACAATTTCATGTGGCCCTGCCTAATTTGCATCCCAAGGCCCTTTCTGGTGGTAATTTTTGACCATGACCATAAACTCATGCTGTAGATTATTCATTTCCTCATAGGTCAAAGTTGGAGCAGAAGGAGAGATTTCTGACTGTGTTTGAAGGTAATTTTTGACCACAACTATAAACTCATGCAGTAGTTTATAGGTCAGAGTTGGAGCAGAAGGAGATATT
Organism: Synaphobranchus kaupii; assembly: GCA_029718625.1. Classification (NCBI taxonomy): domain Eukaryota; kingdom Metazoa; phylum Chordata; class Actinopteri; order Anguilliformes; family Synaphobranchidae; genus Synaphobranchus; species Synaphobranchus kaupii. The sequence continues at coordinate 75,586,921 of CM056376.1, forward strand.
TCTGACTGTGTTACAACTTTTCCTGTGTTTTGCTGTTTTGGATTCTGCCCTGCAGCACCCCCACCCCGTGACCAGCAGTCCCTTTTAAAATGTCCAATCCTACTACAGTTGTGGCAAGCATCTCTAGACGTCTTACGACCCTCATTAGTGACAACAGCTGAAACCTTTTTGTTACTGGGGACACTATGTGTAGTTTCATACCAACTAGATAGAAGACTACAGACATCAGCAAATGTAAAATTGTTTGCTTTTTGTTTTTGATTTAATGCAAGCTTTGTTGCATCATTTACTATGTCATCATACTGTTGTATGATTAATGCAAGGAAAGCTGGATCATTTCTGCCTGGATTTGGAATGCCAGAATTCCTGGTGTAACAATTGAACAAGCGGTTCATATAAACTACTGGATTTTCACCTCTATTAGGTGTGGTGTTCTGTATTTGTTTCCAGTTGGGTTGTGGGTTGCCAATCATATCCAATAATGCAGACTCTCTCTGCTGGGCATTTGCCCACACATCATCTAAAGGTCCTTGAATATTTTCAGGTAGTGACTGAACTAGATCAGCAGGAATAGTTAACTGCAGAATCTGGCAACAATCCTGGTCACCTAGAGTTTGTGCTGTAGCCTGTCGTTTCAACTCGGCTAAATAATTCCGGGGATCAGAGAAACCATCCCACTGACCAATTATTTTACACAAGTTCCAGAGTTCTGAGGTAGACAACGGAATGTGTTCCTGTACTGCCTCGTATTCATAATTTGTAGCAGTGGTGCCCTCAGTAGCTCCTGCTACTCTCCTACGTGTTTTGCGCCCTCTTATGCGGAAAGGTGCCGCTTTAACTGGACCCACAGCAATGTGACTTTCAGATGGATCTGAATCCGCCTCTTCTGAACTATCACAATTACTTTCAGAGTCGGTGTACTCAGGTAAATTAATACCCAAAGCAGCAACATGACACTGAATTTGTCTGAGCTTATCAGCAGAACTGTCCTTTATTACTGATCTATGCGCAACCTCTGGATTTTTTGCACTTTTTTCCCATAGCAACTCATAAGCATTTTTACACTTGTCTAACTGTTTATTTATTGTGGCATTTACAGTTTTTGAGTCAGCTAAGCTTGTCCTCAGTGATGCCAACTGCTGCCGCAGTTCAATAGTGTTATGTGCTGCTAAACAGCGCTCTGCCTGTCCTGCTGCATTCTCACTTCTAAGTGATTCAATGGTTTGTTGCTGTTCTACACAGAGTTTCTCTGCTACTGACAAATGGTGTTTTAATTCAGTTTGACCTTGCACCAGGGCCTGTCCTGCTGCATTCTCACTTCTAAGTGATTCAATGGTTTGTTGCTGTTCTACACAGAGTTTCTCTGCTACTGACAAACGGCATTTCAATTCATTTTCACCTTGCACCAGAGCTGCTAGTACATTTGCCTGCTTATGTTTTTTATTTTTAAATTTACTATTGCGCTCTGTACACGCTTCCTCAAGCCAAACTAGAGGATCTGATATTTCAGAGATCCATAGGGTCCCTCTTTGCAATGTTTTGCAATATAATCAATGGCCCACTCCATCATTCTAGGTTCTGAGTACACCTATGTACAATATACCTAGTGTGGTGGTTTACCTCAAGGACACAGGATAAATGTGGGATACCCTGCTGGTACTTTTTTCCAAAAAGCCCAGTTCCTCTACAAACACACCTCCCGCTTAACCCCGTAAAGTTACCTTTTACTGTTAAACAGGTCAGAATTTACTTATTAAATTCCCAGGAGAATTCTCATGCCTAAGTCTTGAATTTGCTCCTAAATCTGTGCTATTTTGCTCACCTTTGCCACAGCTGACAAATCACACTTGTTATATAACCATAAACTCAAATTATTATCCACAGCGGAATAATGCCGGAGAAAAAAAAAAAAAACCCGTTATACTTACAAGGATTCCTCCTAGATTTGTTCGTCGAAAGAGGGCTTGCGATGGAGGTCCAGTTTGTCTTCCTTGCAGCAGCAGAAGGCCTGTATCCTCTCCGTGCAACAAAAGACATCCTGGCTTGGTGTGGCTGTAGAAAAGTTATTGGATTCTTTGTTGGTATACAAAATTGAATGGTGCGGATTGTCTTGCTTAAAAAGGAAAAGTTCTCCAATCGTCCCCGCTTTTCGTCCGTCGCTGGCTCGCCAATTTATGTAGGAATTCTGTCCTTTGTAAAGTAAAACTCGGAGTTCCAAAGTTTAGGTCAATAGCAATTTAATTATAATGCAAAATAGTCTTCATTACAGTATACAAGATACCGGGTAATCGTAAGGCAGTTCAATCACAAAATAGTGTTGTGTGTGGTACAAGCTTTATACCCCAAACAGGCAAACAAATGCTGACCTAGAATGCAGGTTCCTGTCCCTGATTGGGTGACAGGCAAACAAATGGACATTGTATGTGGTGTGGGAGGAAACCAAATGGTTATTGTCACCTAGGTAAGCTGGCTAACTCCCGTCTCACACCCTAGCGGTGCCGTCGTCACCAGGCTTTGTTTCTAACCCCCCTTGATCATTGAGTAAGGCTGATTGTGTTAGGTGACCATCCAAGAACATTGAAGCAGGAAATGTATTTTTCCCTACAAGCCCCACCCAGCAAGCTGTAGGCCCCTCAAGCCCCGCCCAGCAAGCTGTAAGCCCCTCAAGCCCCGCCCAGCAAGCTGTAGGCCCCTTCTGCAGTTCTGCAGATACACCCTACTCGATCAGGACGTGGTCCATACTCTAGGACAGTGGTGCTCCCAGCCCAACCAGGAAGTGAGCTTCAAAACAAAAGCCCAGGCTGCATTCGAATAGTCAAATTTGAGCAAGGAAGGAGCCTTTAGATCGCATGAACTGGAAATAGTTTCCGGGCAGCCATACTAAGGACCGTTCGAATTTCTTATATTGAGAAGGAAAGGAGAAAAACAATTCCTTTTATCCGTCCTTTCACAAAGGATGCTCTGGACTATCCTTTTAAAAAGGAAGGTAGTATTCGCGCCCCACAATGCAATGCCGCCAATGTTTTCATAAGCATCGGAGTTTTCCAGAACCTATTCAAACAAGGCGAACGTCTGAGAAATGCCAGAAATCTAAATGTGAAAAGCTAGTATTGTTGGTTAATAGTGACTTATAATATGAAGTAAACAAACAATGACACAATCAGACAATACACCAAATTTATTAAGAGGCTAAATTTCGCAGAGATAAAACTAACAGTTCAAGTGAAATGCAGACGGCAATGATGCGCCTTTTGTCGTAATTTTTCGTGAAGTTGTAGTTCGCTATGTTGAACAGTCACGTTAATACGACTGCACGTTGCACCATGACACAAGGAGGTAGAGAAGGAGGTTTGAATACTAGAGTTCCGCTAGATTCCTTGTAAATTTCTCCTTCCAACTTTTCCTTGACCCCCATTACGTTTTCTGGCGAGGTCAAGGAAAAGTTGCAAGGACAGGAAAAAGGAGCTATTGTTTTTGACTATTCGAATGCAGCCCCAGTCCTGGCCCCTTGGTCTCAAATAGAAACAGGAATATCACGCAGAAGAAAAAATTATGCACGTACCCTGGCTGCCCCCTTACGGCTCCACTGCGATAGATTTTTTTTTTTTTGTCTAATGACGACTAGCCTAGGCTACTGCACAACACTTTATAGGCAATGGCCGTTTTATGTTGTAATGTCCCCCCTCAGTGTTTTAATGTTGCCTATGTGAAGCTAAGACACTTCGCGTGGACTGTAATACAGTAGCCTCTATTATTATATTCTGTGCAGAGCACCACGAAAGATGGAAAGGAACAACCGAGTGAAGAGGCAAATTCCCGACAGACGACAACCTTGCAGATCCCTTTTAATCAAGGTTTTTGATTTGGTTATGCAGCACAGAGTTGGACTATAACGGTGAACTGAGGAATACGCAAAAACACTGAAGACTCGGTGAGGATTGCATTGATGTCATGATTCTGGTAATTAAAAAAAAAAATGTAACATTTTTTTTTTTCAAATTAATTTTTGCGACTATTTAATGCATTTATTTTCGTTTTTTATGGTTTTGAGTCCTATGTTAGCCTATGTTTGTTTTTGTTTTCTGGCTGAATTGCCATCAGTTATCAGATGATGTGCATTAGCCTACTAAATGACTTTCTTTCCTGTTAGCAGACTGGCTTATTTATAACATAAAGTAAGTAAGTAGCCTACTGTATTGGAAATGTTACTTTAATGTATCTGATGATTTTAATAAAATATTCTTGTGAATCACTTGTTTGTTTCCTTTTCCCTAGCATATTCAGGCCTGTAGCCTAGGCCTATAACAAAAGTAAATATTCATTTTAATTTAGCTAATTATTAAAATTGCCAGAACAATAACATTTAAAAATGAAAAACGTTGGTAATTGGTATAAGCCGACGTTGATCCAACGGTGAATTGGTTGGCATACTTCTGTATAGCCAACGCTGAACCGACGACTTTGGTTGCTTTGCCGACGTCAAGCCAACGTTGGCCCGATGGACAAAATTACGTTGGCCCAACGCTGGCTGCCAACATTGCACCGACAAAGGTGACGACGTCGGCAGGACGTCAGCTTGCTATCTGGGTAGTGGTAAAAGTTGGTAGGCCTACCTATGAATTTTAGGTTTAATAAATTAATAAAATAAAGCAAGAGCATCAACAAAAAATAAACAATGGTCTTACTCTTAGAAGTGCTTTCATCTTGTTTTCCTGGCCTTGATTATGTCCGTAAAATCCTAACGTGCTGCTAGCAGTCTGTTTCCCTTTTCCACTAGTTGAATGGAAAAAGGTTTGAAAAACCCAGTTAGCTTGGGAATTTCTTTTAGCAACTCCCGTTCACGAATGTCTTTTTTTTCTTTCTCTTTTCGTTTTTGTGATCCGCTGGCATGCTTTCGTAACTCCGACGTTTTAACTTCTGACAATAACAAGCAAAATCAGCACATGTAGTACACGTATAGCCACCAAAGATTACATTACATTACATTACATTACAATCATTTGGCAGACGCTTTTATCCAAAGCGACGTAAAATAAGTGCATATTGAAGGTCATTGACGCGACTACAAAGCAAATCCGACAAAGCACAGCTTTCTCACAGCGTAGGAGCTATCCCTAGTAATAAACATGAGAAGTACACACAGTCAGCTATACATTCTGAACTATAGAATAACCACAAGTTAAATAGAAAACAGGAAGTGAATACTATAGAATGGCCCTATATAGGTAGTTTAGTCGAGGTGGAGTCTGAAAAAGTGCGTTTTCAGACCACGACGAAAAACAGACAGTGTTTCAGCTGAGCGCAGCAGAGTGGGGAGTTCATTCCACCACTGGGGAGCTAGGGTGGAAAAGCTCCGCAGTCGGGACGAGCGGGAGCCTTTAACACGGATGGAGGGAAGTGCAAGTCGCCCTGCAGCAGCAGAGCGAAGTGGTCGAGCAGGAGCGTGGATTAAGTCCTGTAGGTAGGAGGGGCCTGACCTTTTGGCTGCAGTGTAGGCCAGGGTCAGAACTTTGAACCTGATCCTGGCCACGACCGGCAGCCAGTGGAGTGACCTCAGCAGGGGGGTGACGTGCGAGAACTTTGGGAGGTTGAACACAAGCCGAGCAGCCGCATTCTGGACCAGTTGTAGGGGCAGAATGGCGCAGGCTGGTAGGCTTGCGAGAAGGGAGTTGCAGTAGTCCAGACGTGAGGTGACCATGGTCTGGACAAGAAGCTGGGCGGAGTAAGTGGTCAGGTACGGCCGAATTCTCCTGATTTTGTACAGGAGGAACCTGCAGGACCGTGCCGTTGCCCTGATGTGTTCTTTGAAGTCCAGCTGATCGTCCAGGACCACCCCCAGGTTCTTTGCAGAGTGGGATGCGGTCACCATGGATCCGTCGACGGTGATGGACAGGTCTAGGAGCGGGGAGGTCTTGTATGGCATGAAGAGCAGCTCAGTCTTGTCGAGGTTGAGCTTCAGGTGATGGCTAGACATCCACTCAGAGATGTCAGCCAGGCAAGCAGATATCCTTTCCTTTACCTGTGGGGTAGAGGGAGGGAAAGAGAGGAAGAGTTGAGTGTCATCAGCATAACTATGGTAGGAGAAGCCATGTGAATTAATAACCAAACCAAGAGACTTAGTATAAATGGAGAACAGCAGAGGACCCAGTACAGATCCCTGCGGGACTCCTGTAAGAAGTGGATGAGGTGCAGAGATAGAGCCCTTCCAGGAGACTTGGTAGGAACTATCTGTGAGATAGGATGTAAACCAAGAGAGGGCAGTTCCAGAGATGCCCATCTCAGCCAGTGTGGAGATCAGGGGTTTGTGGTTGACCGTGTCAAACGCTGCAGACAGGTCAAGGAGAATCAGGACAGAGGAGAGGGAGGAGGCTCTGGCAGTGGCGAGTGCCTCGGTCACAGCCAGGAGCGCAGTTTCAGTGGAATGCCCGGTTCTGAAGCCGGACTGATGAGGGTCGAGCAGGTTGCTCTGGTGGAGAAAAACTGACAGTTGGTTAAGGGCAGCTCGTTCAAGAGCTTTGGACAGGAAGGGCAGGAGAGACACAGGACGATAGTTTCTAACATCAGAGGGGTCTAAGCTAGGTTTTTTAAGGAGTGGGGTAACACGGGCAGTTTTGAAAACAAGATCTAGCCTAAATATAACTTTGAAAACCCATTGCATGAATCTGACCAAACTACCGGTAGCACTGTATGTTTTTTGCTTTTTGTTAATAAATGAATGGATGAATGAATAAATAAATAAAATTAATCTGACTGTTTATATGACCATACGGAGGGAATTCTTTATAGGATGATATTTATTAATACCAGATACGACACAGCTAAACACAGGACACCGGCGAGTTAGCACATGCGCAGTACCAAGTACGGTGGCTGCTAGTATAAATCAAATGGCATAGTGAATGCTCTACATCCTCTCTCTTTAGTTTGTAGTCCTGACAACAAGATAGAATACGGATAACTGGATGCAAATAAACAATAACATTCCAATGTATATGAAACACTTAAGTATGGAAAATAATAAAGAACATGACATTCCAGTGTTTATCAAACATAAAATAATAAAGGCATCTCATCTAACTCAATGCACACTTTTAGATACAGTGAACATTTTTTTTTTTTACATTGTACTATGTAGTACTGTAATGAACAGTCAGCTTGTGGTGTTTAAATTCCAACACACTCAGTCCTTATATTTGGGGTTTGGTCTACTAATATGACCTGAGCGTGTGTGGTATGGGCTCCCACTGGTGCGTGTGGGCATCAGAGCTATGGGCTCTTGAGCTAAGGGTGTCTCACTGTCTATGAGTTTGGGTCTCTCTGCAATGGGAGGGGGAGTTTCCTCTACAGCTGGGTCGAATTGAAGCCGGACAGCATTGTCGGACTGCTCTGGAAGGGGCTCGGCTACAGGTAAGATATGTCTGTGATTTCTCCTGTACTCCCTATTTCCAGACTGGATGAGGTAAGATCTTGGTTCCTTACAGACCTCCTTTACTATGCCCATGCGGTTGTACCCTTGGGGGGTCTGCATCCTGATTACTTCACCTTCAGACAGGGCCCGTAGTGGACGGCTTGATTTGTCATAGTTTAGTTTTTGGCAGAGTCTTTTCTTCTGGTGCTGGGCTTTGACTTGTTGTGTGTTACGAGTGGTAGGCTCCAGTAGCTGTTTGCTGACTGGGAGGGTGGTACGTGTCTGCCTTGACATGAGTCTCTGTGCAGGTGAACCTAGCTATGCATCTCGAGGGATGTTTCTCAGATTCAGTAGGTTTAGAAACGTGTCTGTTCCATCTCTTTTTGACTTTTCCATCAGTTGCTTTGCACTTCGGACTGCCCTCTCAGCTAACCCATTGCTCTGTGGGAATTCTGGGTTACTAGTGACGTGCTCAAAGTCCCACTGTGTGGCAAAGTCTTTGAACTGCTGGCTAGTGTACTGTCTAGCATTGTCTGAGATGAGTTTGTGTGGTGACCCATGAACCGAGAAATGTCGTTTGAGTTTTGTGATGACTGATGTTGATGTGATGTCCTTGAGTTGGTCGATCTCATACCAACCTGAATATGAGTCCACGAGCACTTGATAGTGCTTACCATTCCATTCCAGGATATCTGTTGCCACTGTAGACCAAGGTAGGTCTGGGACTGGGTGTGGCTGAAGTGGTTCTTTCTGCTGATGTGGTTTTGTGCTGTTACACACAGAGCATGAGAGTATTGCATTCTCAATGTCTTTGCTCATGGTGGGCCAGAACGCTATGCCTCGGGCTCTGCGTTTGGTTGACTCTGTTCCTGGGTGACCTCTGTGCACAATGTCTGTGTTTTCTCTTTGTACCGACTGAGGGATAACTGTTTGGTGACCTTTCATGACGATATCATCTTCAACGGTCAACTCGTCTCGGAAGGGGAAGAAAGGACGAATGGCTGGTGGACAGCTGCGCTGTTTGGTAGGCCATCCGTGTTTGATGACAGAGGTAAGGTTCTGCAGCGTTGCGTCCTCTGCCGTGTGCCTCCTTAGCTCCTCTAGACGAGCGGATGAGATGTGATTGATCGCCATCACCTCAAAGTCGTTCTTCTCGTTTGCATGCTGAAAGGTGGATGTCCTGGAGGCTCGTGACAGAGTGTCGGCCAGGAACATGTGTTTCCCTTTCTTGTAGATAAGGTTGATGTTATATTTCTGCAGCTGTAACATCATACATTGGAGTCGTGCTGGTGCTGTGGAGATAGGCTTTTTGATGATAATGACCAAGGCTTGGTGGTCAGTTTCCACAATTACTGGCTTCCCATAGATATAGTCATTGAACTTTGAACACGCAAACACAACTGCTAGGAGTTCCTTCTCTATTTGTGTGTAGCGTGTTTCAGTCTGCGTCAGCGTTCGTGATGCGTAGGCAATTGGTCTGCCTTTCTATAAGCATGCTGCACCAAGTCCGTGTTGAGAAGCGTTGCAGGTAAGTGTGACCGGACGATCAACGTCGTAGTATGACAGGACAGGTCGACTGGACATCTGTTTCTTTAAAGTGTCGTATGCTTCCTGGTGCTGCTTCAGCCAGCACCACTCTGTGTCGTCATGTGTAAGTTGTCTCAGTGGAGCTGAAAGTTCACTGAAGTTCGGGATAAACTTCCCAAGATAGTTGATCATGCCTAGGAAGCGCTGGAGTGCTGTGACGTCCTTGGGGACGGGCATTTCTGTGATTGCTTTGGTCTTGGATGGATCCGCTTTTAGGCCGTTACTGGTGAACACATGACCGACATAGCTGACCTCAGCCAGCCGGAACTTGCACTTGAGGGGGTTGAGTCTCAGATTCACCTGACGCGCGTGGTCAAGCACCTTTACCAGGTTCATGTCATGCTCTGCGTCATTACGGCCTCCGACGAGGATGTCGTCAACAATGATGGCACAGGGGTATCCGGCAAATATCTGCTCCATTGAGCTCTGGAACACCTCGCTGGCTGCATTTATTCCGAATGGCATCCTGAGGAATCTATATCGGCCAAAAGGTGTGCTAAAAGTAGTTAGCAGTGATGACTTACTGTCCAGGGAGATTTGCCAGAAAGAGCTCTTGGTGTCCAAAACTGAGAACACTGTTGCATTTGTCATTTGTGATGCAACCTCCTCAACAGTACGCATAGGGTGGTGGGGACACTTTAATGCTTTGTTGAGATCCCTGGGGTCAATGCAGATTCTTATGTCGTCGGTTTGCTTTTTGTTTGTGGCCACCATGGATGACACCATTCAGTTGGCTCAGAGGAGTGATGACGCCTAGGCCCTTCATCCTATCTAGCTCCGCCCTAACTCTGTCCTGCATGGCTAGTGGAATGCGGCGTGCTGGACGGACGATGGGCTGTACATCTGGATCTAGTTTCATAGAGTATGTGACTGGTAGCTTACCAAGTCTATCAGCGTACTCTGAAGATCTGGTGGGGCAGATTGGCATTGTTATTCACACTGAGTTGGTGAACTTCCTTGTTCAGTGTTACTAGTTCCATGCGTAGGCATGCAGGTAAACCTAGCAATGGCTGGACATTTCTCTCCACGATGTAGAACTGCAGTGCATATGGCTGGCCTGCTAGGTGGCATGATAGGACGACTGAACCCACAGTGTTAATCTGATTTCCTCCATATGCGACTAAGTTGGTGATTCTCGAACAGTCTATTTCTTCTCCCTTCTCCACATGTTTGAACGTGTTGTAGGGACAATAAGAACTACAAGTCCATACAGTCCACAGGAGGCTCCTCCTCCACGTTGGAAGTGACGTAGGACGTTGCACCAGTTGTGATTTCCGCACTGTAACATGATCCTGCACAGCGGAATGCGTGACTGGCAATAAAGTTTATAATAGGGGCAACACAGGCAGTTCTCCCCGGTTCTTCTCGCAGTTTTCTTCCGGGCCAGTTGTCCGCTGAACGTGTCTCGTCTCTGGGCCCGTGAGGCCTGGCGCACGCCCGGGGTCTGAGCCCTCGCTCTACAGGAAGCATCGGCCCCCCGTGGCGCCGACCCAACCGAGCAAGGCGGGCTCATCTACCCCCGGCTATCGGCCACGGAGGACCGGAGACGAGACGCAAGGAGGCAACCCGAGCACCCGGTGGTGAAGAAGAACCACCAAGCGGACCACGCAGCCACTTGTCCTGCAGAAAAGCACCGCCAGTGAGTCCCCAAAGAGGCAAGCGGTCTGCAGTAGGATGGCGCTGCATAGTTCGGGAGAGATAATGCGTCCGGTTCCATTATCCCGTATGAACGACGAAAGAAACCTGTTCCAGGGACCCAAGATGAGGCGGACGTTTCCCCTATCTATCGCTACTCTGTGAACTCGCCAACACTGGAAAAGGGCGACCGGATTTCCCCTTTTCATTGTGAGTGTGCGATCCAACGGAGGAACCTATTTAACGGACTTTAATTCAAGTAAGGCTGTAACATGGGCAATAGCAAATTAGTCAGCAAAAGAAACATGTTTGTGACTGGATGTATGTAACTGCTATTGAAAGGTTAATGTATGTTCTGTAAAAGTTTTGTTACCGTTTTACTTTGGATGGTTTTATGCCATCCACCGCGCTGCGTTAGGTTTAATGCATCCACGCACAGAGCGTATCTTGCATGCGATCTATCTTTAACCTCTTAATACCAAACGCCCCCTAGCGGTAACGCGGGCATTACGGAAGTTATTAAAGTTTATATTTCATTAATTTAATAATAGAGAATAAACTGCTAACCTCAATATGTTGATTAAATATCCTTAAGATACATCCATTCTTTCTAGGAAAGTGGTTTTTAAGCCCAAAACGTCGCATTTAAACTTCGTAAATAACGTTAAGACCTAATAAAAACTAGTAAAAACTAGTACAAACTCAGACCTAATTACGAAACATTTATTGCAGCTTGCTGCCACTCCATAAACAATGCATTGGTAAACTATTCTGCTTGATTATATTTCACAAAACTTTGCTTTGAAAAATCGTTATGCATTAAAGCTTTAAGAAAAAACACTTGAAAACGTTCTACACCGCTGTGCATGCTTTCTTCAAGTTACTAAACAGACTTGTGATTTTCTGCTCTCCGTCGCGAGTAGTTCGGCTGTGTCCAGTTCAGCATTGTGAAACTCGGCCAGTTGAGTGAGTACCAACCCCTTAGCTTAGTTTGTTGTCGACAAACCTGTTTGGGACTTGACTGCGGAGTTTTTTATCAGACCGTCGTCAATTGGGTGCATTGTCTTGATTGATAGCACAGTAGGCCTATCAGAAGTGGGAATGCCTGATTGGGGGCAGCCTCCAGATTCAGTCTCGTTTTTCTCCCATTGGGTCTTAAACCTGTCTGATTTTTGAGCCAATAGCCAAGACTGTTATCTTTCAAATAAGGGCTCATACATCATATCCGATTCAAAATACACAAGTTATCGCAGTGCGTAACAGGAGGTTCGGTTTCACTGTAGTACGCGGACGCATTAGAGCGCAATAGGGTTAGCTTATCATTTAGCTTTGCTTGTTCATAATTTACTTAGCTACATTCCGGTTAGTAAAGAACAATTAATTAGGTAAGACCCACAGTTACATTTTTTTACTTTAGAGTATTTTTGATAGTTTTTGTGTAGTTATGTCGAGCTTTTTGAGGCGTTTATCCGTGCATCAAGTGCTAGACGAACTGGATAAGCCAGAAGATGTTTTTGCCGAGGGAGACTCATCCTGTCTCAGTGACGCTGAATCCACTGATGACCGAGATGATGTTGCTGACATGTAAGTTGTTTTATCATACTAACAGTGTTATGCTATAAACGCATTGAATTTTGCCATGGCAGGTAACGTCGTTAGGGCTGGTGGTATTACCGATTTTTCGATATACCAGTGTGAATTCACGCAATGCCATGCGGGTTCGTAATTACATTGTCAACTGTATTTTATTGTTTTTCATACAATTAATATTAAAAATTGCACATTCCAACGGTATGATAAATAATTTATGAAGTAAACTTAGGGTGTATTGTCTGTGTTGACAAACTCACACATGTTACGTGGCGTTGCCAACAACACAGATGTTTGTGGAAACGGTAAGTTTGGTGTAAGCATCGAAGGAAATGTGCAATTTAGCTGCAATGCGTGAATCCCTGTGTTTCTTCTGTGAAGCTAACTAACCTTATATACTTATGCATAAAATCGGTCCCTCTCAGCTAAATTAATATAGATAGTATTACCTTTACAGTGGCAAGCTAGCAAGCAAAATGACAGGTAACAAGCAGCTAGCTATCTATTTGTGTCTGAGATGAGCTACTAAATCGATTTTTTTTGAGTGTGAAATGGCTTCTGGAAGTGTTTAGTAAAGTCATTGTTACACATGAGTAAATTGTTCTGTATGCAGTACAGAAGGCTGTGCAGGTAAACAAAATGGCAATTTATGCATGGTTTGAGGGAGAGAACATGATAACATGAGGGAGTACTTGTTTATTATTATTATTGTTGATTGTTGTTGGATAAGGGGGACTAATGGGTATATCAACATGGTGGACAATTCCATGGACAGGGTTAGTGGGGTTTGTAATGAGGCAGATTGCTCTCCTGAGGGAATGTGTAGTCTAAATGGCTTCTGTATGAATGGTTAAATAATCTCTCCTCACCCTCCACCCCCATGTTTTGATCCTTTGCCTTTTTTTGTTTTTAGTTCATTTTTTCAAGCTTTTTGGACCCTGCCATTTTGTACTTTCTTTGTGTAAATACGGTAACTTCAGCAATTAGAGGGCAAGGATCTTTTTATTTGTTACAGCAGGGGTGTTTTTATTTTATCTAGGAAACTGATTTTTTATCCACTGCACTTTTAGTAGTACACCTTAGTGCACTTGTATATAATTGATATATGTTTGTCATGTATAAAGTTTTGCCTCCTAAAACCCAACCCCAACGTCCCTGTCGTAGGAGGTGGCAACAGAATAAAGGACAGGACTGGCAAGCAGTAATGTGTAGGGAAGTTTCATACTATTCCCATTATTCATTTGAAAACCTGTTTGCACATTCCTGGACTCATTTCTGGCTAATGGGGCTCTGGTGAAATACACAAGATTCACTGTGCTGCTACATGGGTTTTGACAGCTTTTTGTAACCTCGGGTAGTTAGTTGTGTAATATGAAGAGCACCAAGAACACGTCTAAAAATGAACTTTTATTGCCAATATTGACAAATTATCTCATTTTATTGTAAAAACCTAAAAAAATAAATCATATTGAGACCTTTCTGGAACATTGCCATTTTTGGCACATTTGGCACCATTTGGCACAATTTGGATGACGAAAAAGGTTCACCTGAAAAAAACCCTGTAAAATTTGAATGGTTAGAGATATTGACACCAGATTGTTACCAGAGGTAAGCAGCATATTGATGAATCAGATAGAGGAGTCATTTCCTCCATAGCATTTGTAGCTCCCCAGGTAAAAATTCTTAAACTTGAATGTAGGTACCCGTTTTTTTGTTTTTTTGATATTTTCTGTACATAAATTGTTGTAGTTAAGTATCAAAAACTGGATTTCTATGAGTTCTCACTGCTTATTCGTAATACTGCAGGTGTCTGCTTTAATAAAAGCCATGAACCATATTTGTACCATTTATAGTTTTTGAGATAACCACCTTTGTTTGTCACTAGTGAAAACAGGCAAAAATTGGCCTATTTTGCCCTCGGTAGGAAGAGGTTAAACACTAACCAGCCGTAATATTAACACTGCACGCTGATCTCAACGCACACGCATTTCAGCTTACGGCTATCCCTTAGGTGTGTGGTATGGTTCATGCGCCGCCATTAGCTAGCTCCAGCAAAAGCTAGTTTCAAACCTCCCTCCATCTTAGTTTCTTTGTTCTCACTGAACACGTGTCCGTGGCAACCCCCACACGTAGGAGAACATGGAAATTCCACACACGCCCAACGCGACACACACACACACACACACATACAGTTTGTTGTACATTATAGTAGTGAATCGTGCCTTGCTCTGTTTGGTACTTTTTGTTCAATAAACTATTACATTTATCCAAGATTGCCTGTATTAATTTTGCTCTTGTGTTGAACTGAATCAGCTAATGCTAATCGCAGGGATTCCCCAAAATGCCTTCACCTTCTAGCTGGATCATTTATATTAATTCGGTATCAACTGAGTACATGATATTGGGATTTTGCTAAGACAATTATTAATGTGTAATTTCATTGGTAATTAATTTAATTATTAATTCAAGTTACCCATTTTTAGTTAGTATATTCTCTTTTGAGAATGATATATACATTTTATGAGACTGATTTATTATACAAAACCATGCCACCAGTTGTATAAGGATGGTAGTGGCGTATCGCAGTACATAAGTGATGCCCCGTGTATAAATAGAGGTATGTCCCCTACATTCTTGGTGCCCCGCGTACGGACTCTGATGATTGAGAGATCATGTTACTGATCATCTTGCTCACTGCTATCAGACTCGTACCTGGTCGCTACATTTTGGTGCCTCGTGTATTAATTAAATGAATATTCCCTACAGTGTCATATGATATGACATTACATTTTGCTCCTGTATCGACTTTCATTTCGATGGGCTTGCTATTAACATGAACAGTAGTAAATGCCTCACTTTTCTCTCTTGCATGGGAGTCTATTGTGTCAACGTATTCCAGTGTTATTCCATCAACATAGAATGATTCATCCTCACAACCACTTGTGGCTTGTTCTGGTTCTAGTTGGTTGACAGATTTCCTGTATCTCTGTGTGCCCGGGCGCTGCTGTGATGATCTGCAACATTTTTTGTAATGGTTCCATTTCTTGCACATGTGGCACTGTTGACCATATGCAAGACAACTGTCTCTCTTGGCTGTCTCCACAATTGTTGCAATTTGTGATAGGCTGTGTATTCCTTTCTGAGTGTGATTTCTGTCTTGTCTCAAATCTGTTTCCTTGCGACTTTGTGTTGCACAATGTCAACATTAGTGGACGTTTGTGGTGATGATAGTGTTTTTGTGTGCTGGTCTGACAGCTCATGTATTCGACACACAGATATAGCCTTAGTCAGAATCAGTTCGCTATCACGCAGCAAAATCTTTCTCAAATTGTCATCATTTATGCCGCATAGGAGTCTATCTCCTATGAGTTCATCTTGCAATGTCCCAAAATTGCAGCTCTTTGCTTTGATCCTTAAATCAGTGACATATGATTTGATTGTCTCACCTTTGTTTTGGCATCTTGTGTTGAATTTGTGCCTTTCCATTGTAATGTTGGTTTGAGGATTGCAAATGTCCCGAAACTTTTTCTTTAAACACTCTGGGTTCTCCTTTGACTCGGCGGGAGTGATGAGGGCTCCGTTGTCGCCCGGTGCTCTCACCTCCGCCGCGTAGAC
Organism: Synaphobranchus kaupii; assembly: GCA_029718625.1. Taxonomy (NCBI): domain Eukaryota; kingdom Metazoa; phylum Chordata; class Actinopteri; order Anguilliformes; family Synaphobranchidae; genus Synaphobranchus; species Synaphobranchus kaupii. Next base: position 75,602,756 of record CM056376.1, read on the forward strand.
GAATGATCTCTCGCGTTCAATAGCTTCCGATCCTGCCAGATTGAGAAGGATATAAGCCTGTGTGCGGGCTGGCTTTTCTGAGTGTGCCGCCGTGATGAAGATGTCGTACTCCTGTTCGAACACTCGCCAGTTCTCTGCGATGGTCCCGTCAAAGACGAGAGGGTCGGGTCTGCGGAATCCGTCTGCCATGACCGTACGTGCGATGGTGCTAGTTTGAAACTTTTAGCTGGCTAACTTAGCTTGTTGTTAGCTAGTTGTTCACACGATGGTAAGATGATTGTCCTTGTTCTTCTTCAAAACTTATATAGTCCACTATGTCCGCGTTTACTTCTGAGACCATGTTTATATGACCATACGGAGGGAATTCTTTATAGGATGATATTTATTAATATCAGATACGACACAGCTAAACACAGGACACCGGCGAGTTAGCACATACGCAGTACCAAGTACGGTGGCTGCTAGTATAAATCAAATGGCATAGTGAATGCTCTACACTGACCATACAACCAATTAACAACAAAAACATTATTTCAAGTGAGTCACTCACTGGCAAATTAGAACATTATATTCTGGCCATGTGTGCAATAAAAGCACCCCTGACGATCAAATTTTCACATCATATTGATAGGCTAATTATTTAAGCGAAGACAGCCTATGTGTGATTTGTTTTTTTTTCTATCGGCATGGCAGCCAACACACATAATTTATAACATTTTCAATTGATATTAACAGAGTGTGACAGTGGGTCCAGAAATGCTCCGTGATTCCGTGATGATCTTTCAGCCTGACTGTCACTTCGGCTTTACTGACAGGACAACGCGTTGATAATTGCCAACTAACCAACTAATGTTAGTGCAGGTAGTCTAACCATGCAGCAATCGGCTACACGCTGCCGACCAGCTTAGTTACCTCCTCCGCAGTAGGGTCATTCCGTGTCAAATCAACCAGTTTTCTGAAAAGTTCCTGTATGACCCTCTCAGATTTTGATGAAACTCCATCATAATAATCCATTGTGTGAAAAATGAACACACACAAAAAATTTGCCTCATGTGACATGTTGTTTCTACAAGTGCTACAACGGGCGGACCATTTTATGAATGTACGCAATGAGAACACTGTCTCTTGAGGATTGTTTGCTAACTATTAATGCATGTGTTTACCGTTTAAGCAACGCGATGACCGAGCATTTCCAACAATGTGTTTATCGTTTTGGCAACGCTTATTTGCCAGCCTGGTAGAAAAAAAGGGTACATGATTGACTTTGTCAAACATCGTACGAAGTAAACCGTTTTTAATGCATCTGTATATGTATTTTTGCAGTTGAGTATATGCTTAGCCAATTTAGATTTTGACTAAGAAAACCATCTGTAATAGGTTTAGGTGAGGAGGCTAATTGTACGTTTCCTTACAGAGATTGCACCTTTGCACATTGCTGTTCAGCCGCTGTTCTTTGAGAGTTTTAAATCTGTGCTGCTATTTGTTTTTTTCTAATAGTGTGATACTGAGTCATTTTGTGGCTAACCAGCTGTGTTGATAATAGAATCCTCCCATGTGTTGATGCTGGTTAGCCAACGTATTTCTTTTTTTTCTTTTCTTCTTTGTATGCATATTTGCACAAGGCCATTCCATAATTGGCCTAAAACGAGGCCTATTGATCAGGGTAGTACTATATTGGAACTCTAGATTGATACTTTTTAATTGCTGTGCCCTGTCACTTTGTAAAGTATAAGCAGTGAGCCTACGTTCATTTATAAATGTACGATTCCAATTCATTACTCGAATTGACGATTTTTCATATAAACAAATAAAATGGTTTCATCTAAAGACCTGATTTAGACTTCGTTTTGACTTTTTTTGAGTTGATACCAGGTTACTGTTCTGACCTATCAACGAATTCGGCGATTTAATTGATTATTGTCATTTTTAATAATAATTATTCAATTAAATTTATTAAATATAATTAAATGTATGGTTGAGTGAGGGGTTTTAGCACATGACACCGCTGGTCAAGGGCGTTGAGTGTTAGAACTGCTGGATTCATAAAAATTTGTGTTTTTCCTTAAACCTCACTTCCCTGACAAAACAAATGCCATGACCAATCATTTGTCATGTTATTGGTTTTGCGTGTGCTAATAGTTTTTGCACCCGCTAAAGGTCTTAGTAAATCAGGCCCTAAAGTCACTATGAACTCATGTGTTATCGATGGAATGTAAAATATGAACTAAACCATTAAAAATGAATCATTGTCATGAGATGAGTATGTGCATCTGCATTGCCATAACATGAAAAAATTAAAGCACCCCAGGGCGCATTTGCTTAGACGAGCAGTGAAATCCCGGAGGTCATTATAATTTCCTCCATGTGTGGCTAAAGCTTGCTGGATTGTAAAATGGCTGTGCTCAGAACAGAGATATATGAAAATGTCAGGGGTTTCTGACTCAGTGTCTCATCTTTTTTAAAGCCCAACATTCCCAATTCACCTCCCTTGACTCACAGGTAGCCTTTATATTATCACTCCTTACCAGAACCGCTCTCGCCTGGGCGGACCCTCTCGTCCGTTCACATGCCCCTGTCATGAGTGATATCAACAGTCTCATGAGGAAAATGGCCGTTGTGTTCGACCATGATATTTAGGGTCAGGAGGTGGCTGAGGTTAACTCGCCTCGTCAGGGAGGTTTTTGGGGGTCATGGGGGTTTTCTATCGCCTTCCGGGCGTTGGCAGACGAGACTGGTTGGGCCGAGGGTCCACTTATTTCTTTATTCACTAATGCGCTCTTGGACCCCATTAAGGACTCCCTGGCAGTCTTCGAACCGCCCCCTTCATTCAACGCTCTCGTTTCCACAACGATTCGAATAGATAACCGTGTCAGGGAGCGAGAGAGAGAGAGAGGCCGCTCTACTCGCAATCTCCCCTCACTTCCGATAACGCCTTCCGCTCCCTCATCCGCAGAGAGGAGCCTATGCAGGTGGATAGTTCTGCTCTGTGCGAGCCCCTGAAAGTTAAGGTGCAAGGGGCACATGAGAGCTCCGTGCCCGAATCGGGGGGGCCTCGCTATTGGAAGCAGAAACATTAGCGAGACCTAATCAAACAGTCCCTCGCACCTTATTACCTGTCCAATTGCTCAGGAATCAACGCTCGGCTAGAGTCAGCGCATTTATTGATTCTGGAGCGATTGAATATTTTTTATGGATGCCAAATGGGCCAAGAAGCTTAGGATTCCCGTTCACCGCCTCGTTCGGCCCCGGTTGGTTACGGCCCTCGACGGCCGCCCGTTGGGCACCGGGACTATTAAAGAGACCACAGGTTCCCTCAATATGCGTGTCTTTCATGAGGGGCATTCAGAACGAATCCAGTTCTTTCTGATCGACTCCTCAGTTTATCCTACGGAGATAAGGTTACCATTCTCCAATGGGGCTCCCAATGCAGACCGCACTGCCAGCATCCTTCGCGGCTGGAGGTGGTTACCAATCGGATTTACCTAATTTTTATCAGTGGTTTATGCACAATTTTAGCGCAGTGGCCGCACCCATTACAGCTTTGGCCAAGAAGGGTTTCAAACGCCTAACAAGATTTGAAATTCTGCATCCTCCATTGGAGATCTTTCTTCCATACGTTTTGCATACGGCCATTTTTTCATTGTAGTTTGGTAGTCTCGTCTTTATATCCAAACGCTATCACGCGTTGTACATCGCTTGCAGACATGGTGCTCAAAATGATCATAGCACGGACACCACAGAACAGTTATGTGACTCGCATACACACATGCGTACCATGGCTACATTTTAACCAACGTGAAGTAGCCTAATGCAGCGCTCATGCTTTGTGAACGTTAGCTAGGAATATCACAAAAATATAGAAGAAAATTCAGTAGTCCCGCAAATGGAATATGACAAAATGCTGACGAAAATTGGCCTTTTATTAATATTATGCCACAAGTCTCTAAATGCAAGTCACAAGTAAGTCGCAAGTCAATTCATCTAAGTCCAACTCAAGTCGCAAGTAATTTTTTTGGCGACTCCAATGCGACTCGAGTCCAAGTCGCACACTGGAGTCTCCAATTCAGGCTTCTAGCAGTGCAATTGGCATTAGAGGAGTGGCGTCATTGGTTGGAGGGGTATGAGCATCCCTTTCCAGCAGGCAAAGAGACGCAATTCTCAACAACCCCATTTGGCATTGTTCTTCGCTCGATTAAATTTTTTATTGACGTACCATCCCAGCTCAAAGGACATCAAGCCAGATGCGCTTTCTCACATTTATGACCGGTCAGAGAGGGACCCGTCTCCTGAGCCCATTATACCTACGTCCCAGATTTTGGCTCCGGTTACGTGGGACTAATTTATGGAATGCCGTTTGGGCCAAAACATGTAGTTCGGCATCCGCATTAAGACATCAAATTTGTTCGTCTTAAGACGTCCATTTTGAACGTCTACGTCTTACGACGACAGAAAATACCCTGTTAACACGTTCCTTTTTGAACGTCTTAAGGGAAACCCTACATACAATCATTGCAAGAGAGAAAACAATTCCCCACTCAACCTACCTTGTATGAATTGAGGTTAAGAAATAATATTGATTTACGGTGACATTATTAATATCTGCATTTTTTTGTAGGCTACTGGTTACTTATTGAGAAACTGTAGTTTGTATACAATATCATAGCTACTTGACATATTAATCTAATGTGGTGTGTTCGCCTAAGTGCCCACTAGATGACAGTATTCAAGCACAAATGGCAACCTGTTGAATTATAGTAGATAGGGGGAAAAGAAAGAATTTGGTGTTGTGCAAGCCATTGATTTTGATGTAAACTGGTGAAGATACTTTCTGATTAATGGCGAAATTTTTTGTGCAGCCAAGGGGTATTTTTTAATGTAATGGTGGTGTGAATTATATTTTACATTGTGGCTATAAATGTTAAAATCCCCACTTTGACCACCTGTTGTGATTTTATTAATTCAAGCAGGCTATTATTGGACAAATTTTCACTGTCGCCATGATTCCTTCCTTTCCCATGTGCTAAATGCATGATGACCTATTTAGCCTACTATGTTTCTCTTTTCCTTCAGTAATTGTCCCTATAATTAGGCTATAATTCTGGCCAGCAGCCATACCACTATGCAATCTGCGCCTGCTGAATGGCTGAAGCTAAGCAGGTTGTGGGCTTGGTTAGTACTTGGATGGGAGACCTCTGGGGAAAACTAAGTTGCTGCTGGAAGTGGTGTTGGTGGGCCAGTAGGGGGCAGTCTTCCCTCTGGTCAAATAAACCCCAATGCCCCAGTGCAGTGATGGGGACACTGTGCTGTAGGAGATGCTGTCTTTCGGATGAGAAGTTAAACCGAGGTCCTGACTCACTGTGGTCATCCCATGACACTTATCGTAAAGAGTAGGGGTTTCCCCGGTGTCCTGGCTAAACTCCCAACCCAGGCTCATTCAATCTGCCACCTAATCATCCCCCAGTTTAATTGGCTAAAAAAATTATTCTCTCCCTCTCCACCTCAGCTGATGTGTGGTGAGCATACTGGTGCAAAATGGCTGCCGTTGCATCACCCAGGTGGGTGCTACACATTGGTGGTGGTAGAGGCGAGTTTTCCCCTCATCATTGTAAAGCGCTTTGAGTATCTAGAAAGGCGCTATATAAATGCCATGCATTATTATTATTATAACACAGTTTTTTCTTTAGACAACATGTGCATTACACACATTTGAGTATTTTTGTTGTATTTCTTGTTATTTAAATCTAAAATAGAAACTTTCCATAATTTGTGGATAATAATCCCGTTGTTGAATATTGGTAACAATCACATTTGTTTAGGCTAACAGCATCTTTTCCTGTTGTGGTGAATAAATAGCATGGGCTGTCCAGATTATTGAAATAATTTGATTCAAAACACTAGTTTTTTCACTCAATTCCGCTCATATGCTCTGGTGGCTATGCAAATAAAGTTTGAGCATAATATTTCAATAATTCAAAATCACTCTTTAATGAATGCGGAGGAGACCATTCATCATTAATTTACAACCTCCCTAAATGCATATCTGTCTGCAAGGTGCAGGTATTAAGAATACACTCTCCATGCTGTATGGTTGGTGTCTGCATTCATCCCCGTTCCCCAGTAGAGGTGCACAACTTTCTCCCTTTAATTACCCAGATAGCAAGCGAACGTTGAATCGACGTAGATTCAATGTGGAATTCCGATGTTGATTCAACATCAATTTGCTCATCGAGATCACGTTGAATCAATGTCAGAATACCGACAAATATTGAATAATCATCAAAATTTGTTATTTTTTCACCCACAGTACACTCACTGCAAAGAAGTTGTATTTATATCCATTTTATTACGTGTTCAGCTGGCAAAGCACCTTATGACGTTAGACGAATTATTTAGGCTACAGTTACTACTGACATTATCGGCTACTAACTAGTTCAGTTAGCTAATGGAGTGAGTCAGTGATGGCGACAAAAATTAAAACTTTTAAATATCATGTTAATATTTAACCTTGATAATTCAATATTTGTCCATATTCTGACATTGATTCAACGTGATCTCGATGAGCAAATTGATGTTGAATCAACGTCGGAATTCCACATTGAATCTACGTCGATTCAACGTTCGCTTGCTATCTGGGTAATGAGACTGAATAGTTTGGCATGCTCGGCTTGTCTTGTCGGCTGGAAGAACAAATGCTGGTATGTGCTAATTAAATCCCTGACTAGAGTCACTTCTATTTATATGCGCAGTTTAAGTTCTTTGTGAAATGCCCATGTAGTTGGCCAATGTTGATAATGCACTAACCCAAAAGGGCTGGAGCACTGTATATTTAAATATGAACAGGTTCTCTGCCTTTTTCTAAACTGTCAAATGGACTGTCCCAAATACTACGTAGCCCAAACATAGAGCCCACATGACCACAACGTAGGCATACGTACAGCCCAACGCAGCCCCTACATCAAAAAGGGGTGGGTATGTTGATGCCAACCAATAGCATGGAAGCCTTAATGGTCCAAAAGCCTTAAGATGTTCAAAATGGACGTCTTAAGACAAACAAATTTGATGTCTTAATGCGGACGCCGAACTACAGGTTTTGGCCCAAACGGCGTTCCATAATAATTAGGGTCTTCCGCAGAGATAGTTCTCAGGGATCGCCTGGGGTCGTCCCTTCCCCTTAGGCATTTTATATTGTGTAATGGTTGAAACAACGTTAAAAACCTAACTAACCTGACGTTAGTTTGAGGGTATGTGATGGTTGAAAGTGAAAGGTTTTTAAGTGTTAGAATGGCAATGCTGCAGCTCAGTTAGACATGAAACATTGGAATGACGTCTCAAATTTATGGCCAGTATATAACGTCAACTTTAGGTTGTAAGGTGGTTGAAATTAGAAGTTTTTTAAACATTAAATTCACAACGTTAAAAATAGTATGTTGCAATTTGATGGTCAATCTGTGACGTTGCATTTGAGGTACGTGAAGGTTGAAAATTAAAGTTTATTTAATGTTGTAATTTGACCATCAACCAACAATGTTGGATTTATGTCCCATGATGGTTGAAAATTAAAGTTAAGATTACAATGCTGTGGCACCATACAAAATCAAACGTCATAATTATATTGCAATTTTACGGACAAACTCTGACATTGATTTTGCGTTCCATTAAGGTTGGAAGTGAAAGCTTCCTAAACGTTATAATATAAACATGGTTGCAGCTACGTGAGAAATAACACCCTAATTACAATGTTACATAGGCAACTTCAATACATTGTTTCTTGAGCCACGTTACCAGTCACATGTTGGGCCCTATCTTGGCGCTTAGTCTAAGCGCATGGCGCTAAGTCCATTTAGGGCGTGTCCAAGTCTACTTTTGCTATTTTAACTGCGTGTTTTTTGGGCGCTAAGCACGGCGCAAGGTGCAACTGGGCTGAACCTAGTCTCTTCATTAATTATAGGTGTGTCTTGGGCGTGACATGCAATAAACCAATCAAAATGTCATATCCCATTCCCTTTAAAAGCCTGCTTTTCCACCTTGGCGTATTGCTTATGATGGCGAAACAGACATACTCGTGTGTGTTTAGTGTGATCAAGGAATCGGCTATATGGATCAGTAGCAGTAGTAGTATTATGAGTTCCCGGTAATTCCTGACAGTGCTGTTTACAAAATATATGCTGTTAAATTTCGTTAAAAGCACCTGCAACAGCTGAGAATAAGCAACCAATTGCTTCCTTCTCACCTTAGAAAACGCCAAATTAGCCTGCTTGTTTAATGAATTTCGTTTGATTATGCAATGAACTCATGTTCAAGCTTCATCCGAAGTTCATTAGGCTACCTGCATTCTAATTTTGATTAATAACATAACTAACGTTATTTTGCCTTAATGATGACACTAAATACAACAAATCTGTCAGGTTGGCAACCCATAGGTTCAGCATATTTTCCCTTGTTTTATAATGTCCTGCTTATGGAAATGTGACCAACCTGTTTAACTGGTAGCGTAATACTTTAAAACGATTCACTTTCCCAGGAAGACCGTGAAAAGTGCGATGTACAGCAGGGGAAACAGACCTGCTCCTGTAAAGCGAACATGCAGATAATGGAATTAAAATTAATTGTTTAACGTGCTGCAAATTTCGTTTCTACTTAGACGCTTAGTTCTCTTTAAAATCTTTTGTTCAAGTTATGGAATTACAGGTGAAATCAGCGGGGTTTTAATAAGCTGAGGGTATGGAAACCTTGTCACTGTAATTTAAAAAATATGAAGGACGAAGAATAGCTAAGGTTAGCCTACAATTCAGTTAACATGATGACATTTATCTCCGTTTTTTAACCATAGTCTATCTAAAAAACATTATGCACAGCGAGTCCGCTGTAGCCTAGGCTATTTGAAAAACAATAAAAGCAATATTCACCGGACAAGGTTTTGAACTTTTTTCAGTCACAAACCATATTTACTTACAGGCTGTATTCCTAGATAAACAGAGCTGTATTGTAATGACATCTGAAGCGCATTTTCAGAACGCAAATGTCCGTCTATTGCAGTACGTGGGTTTTCCATTGAATGACAATTCACGCATTAGGTGCAAATGACAACTCGCGCATTAGGCTTGATATACAGATCCTTTCCAAAAAATTTGAATATCATGGAAAGGTTGTTTTTTTTCCATAATTCCTTTCAAAAAGTGAAACTTTCATAGATTATAGATTCATTACACACAAAGTAAAATATTTCTAGCCTTTATTTGTTTCATTTTTCATAATTTTGGCTTACAGCTCCAGAAAACCCCCAAAACAGTATTTCAAGAAATTAGAATAGTGTGTTGAAAATCAGCATTTACTTCAGTTATTTCAGAGAATGAATGTTTTAGACTGAGTGTCACACTATCATCTAATTTACTCAAAACACCAGCAAAGTTTATCTCAGTTTGGTTCAGTATGGGGAAGATTGCAGACTTGACAATTGGCCAGAAGACCATCATTGACACCCTCCAGAAGATGGGTAAGCCACAAAAGGTCATCGCTAAGGAGGCTGGCTGTTCACAGAGTGCAGTGTCCAAGCATATCAATAGAACGTTTAGTGGAAGGGAAAAATGTGGCAGAAGAAGGTGCACAAGCAAAAGAGATGACCGTAGGCTTCAGCGGATTGTCAAGCAAAGACGATTCCAAAATTTGGCAGAGATGCAGAGGGAGTGGACTGAGGCTGGAATCAGTGCTTCAAAAACCACCACGTACAGACGTATCCGGGACATGGGCTACAACTGTCGGATTCCTCGAGTCAAGCCACTCCACTCATTCTCTGAAATAACTGAAGTAAATGCTGATTTTCGACACACTATTTAAATTTCTTGAAATACTGTTTTGGGGGTTTTCTGGAGCTGTAAGCCAAAATTATGAAAAATGACGATTAAAGGCTAGAAATATTTCACTTTGTGTGTAATGAATCTATAATCTATGAAAGTTTCACTTTTTGAATGGAATTACGGAAAAACAAAAACTTTTCCATGATATTCTAATTTTTTGGAAAGGATCTGTAGGTGTTAGCTCCTTTTTAATGGATAGCCATTGTCCCGTACCATCGCACATCACCTGGATGTTGATGGAGTGGGCTGAGAGCAATGTAATGTGGAATCGTTTCCCTTCGCTGAGGGAAAGGTATGTGGACCTATGGAACCTTTTATTATTATGCATTTTTGATATAGCCTACACAATAATAATATTTCACATTGTGATCTAGATATTTTAGTCATGCTTGTGCACGCCCCTGTGTGTAACAGACAGGAGGGTATGCGCGTTGTGCACACGCCTATGTAGACGCACTTATATGCGCTGTTAAAATAACATGTAAACAACTGCGACATGACTTTAGACCAGGTTTGTGGTGGTTCTAGCGCAAGCGCTTTCTGCTGGCTCAAGATAGCAATACGCCAAAAAGAATCCTGGCCACTCCTCATCTTAAGACCAACATGCCCAGTTCACTTGTGATGGCGCAAGAATACATGCTAGTTAAAGGACATGAGCGCTAGGCATTATTATGGACCTAGCGCCGGGTGTAAGATAGCAAAGACACTTGCGTTTGGGTTAGCGCCGCTTTGCGCCGGGTGTAAGATAGGGCCTGTTGTCTCACCATTAATAATACAACTTAAAGCCAACAGTGCTTCTTAAAAAGTAATAAATAAATAAACTTGTCATGACATCGCTTGGACAGGCTCAAGGGGAGCCAACACACATCGTGTAGTACTTGCTTTTGGAAATTAATAATTTTTTTATTGAAGAGCTTGCAGAGATTCAAACTTTGATAGGCTATAGGCTATTAGCTTTATATTAATACTAGCAGTACCACTGCACCACCATGACTGCGTGGAAAGACACGTTGGCTGCTGGATACCCTTTCTTTAAAGTTATGGTCTGATTATCATCTGGTAATAGCTGTACCGACGACGTGTCATTTTGGCAAGCTCCGTAATATTGCATTAAGTTATGTTGGTGATCTGAGCGTAAAGACAGCTGCATCTAAACCAAACGGGTAATTTCTAATAAAAGTGCATGCCGGTACTACAATTTCTAGCTGTTTCAGCCAATTCCATCAATGGGAAAGCATTCACTTTCATAGTTTTAATGGACAAACCACTGTGCATTGGTTGTTTGAAAGCTTAAATAATTAGACTTTGTATGTTTTATTAATGTCTCGTGTTCTGAATGTGATAAAAAAAAGTTGACACACTTCTGTACAAGTCTAAAATGAATACATGGACACATGCATATATAGGTAAATTTTATTGAATTTTTTAATGTAACTTCATAATAATACATGGGTTGACAGGGAGATTAAAGATTGATTAGTGCTTATAGTTGTGTGGGGCTGGAAGTAGCAAATACAAAGCTCTGTCTATAATAAAACTAGCAAAACTGAGGCCTGCCAATAAAAGTAGGCCTATTGATATCAAAATGAGGACAAGTTACAACAAACAATATTGGTTATCTTAGCTCACACAAATTAAACAAGCTCTATTCCAAAGCAATGTTTCGTAAATAATTTAATGAAACTTGTCCCTGTGTTTTTTCATCTTACCATCCAAAGTGAATGTGGTCATTCAAACTTTATGTGTCAGGTGAAAGTGTCAAATGTCAATGATTTATAGTGTAAATAACAATTCAGCTGTTACACATTTTAAAAAATTACAAATAACTACACTATATCTTTAACAATTGTCTGCATCCAGTGCTTTGGGTGTATGAAAACCATATCATAAAATGCATTATATTATTATTGTTATTTTACACAATTGTAAAATTGTGTTCACAAATAAGATTTAAAAAAAATAATTTATACTATTTTACTACATATTTGACTAAACTTTATCTGACCCACAAACATGCACATACACACAGTAGCCTATTTGTTTATTCATCCCTCCCTTTCTCTAGTGTATATGAATGTTTCTTGGTATAAATGTCTGTTTGTAAATGTGAATGTTATATGCTGCTAAAAAATATCTCCATGGGGATAATAAAGGAGCCTGTCTATCTATCTATTGATCTATTTATCTACCTATTTAGTTGAAATGTGAAAACATTTTGTATATTTGTTTTGTACTTGACAACCAAGTATAAACATCCTTTCTGGAGTGTCATTTTTCCTCAGCTGCTTACAACATTAATTTAATTGATGTATTCTTCCATGAAGCATTTTTTGTTAGTTGACACTTTGATGTGACGCACAAAGTTTGAATGACCATCTTTCAGATGGTGATATGAAAAAAGCACAGGGCCAATTGCATGAAATAATTTAGGAAACATTGGGTAGCATTGCTTTGGAATAGAGCTTGTTTATTTTGGGCAAGGTAAGATAGCCAATTTTGTTTGTTGTAGCTTGGTCTAATTTTGATATCAATAATTTTAATGGCAGGCCTAGATTTTGCTAGTTTTATTATAGACAGTGCTTTGTATGCGTGAGTAACTTGGCATTTTTGTACGTTGAAAACGTTTTTTGTTGAAATATCATTTCTTTGGGTACTGTGTTTGTTATGAGTAACTGATAATGACAATGCATATAAATTTATGAACCGTGAGAGAATTCAATCTAGAAAGAGAGATGCATACATATGCGCAAACACACATACATTCTGGCAAAAAAAAAAACACATATGCCTGGATTCTGTAATTTCCCCCTTTACCATGAATTACAAATAAATTAAAGTTTTAATCATATTTTTAAATGGATTACCGTACTTGTTTTTAATGGGTTATTGTAGCCTACATGATAGACCTACTAATGGTGTGTATGTCAGTAGATTATCTAGCTAACATAATTTTACAAACGTGCCTTTTGCAAGTTAGATACAGTAGCCTATAAAATTGTTAAAATATAACACTCGGAACACCACAGCGGTCAATGACCGTTTTCACAAAGAAATTCAATAAATCTGCTGTCATGGAGTCCATATAGCCATCCCTTTGTGGCTTTTCCTAAACGTATGTATTGAACATTCTGATATAATTTTAATATTAATATTGCATAAGGAAATAGTTATAAACACTTACTTAAATGGCCATGAACGCTGAAACTAACCATCATTTATCTTGCCTGTATAATTGATAATGTTGGTCTTGCGACATTTGATCAGTACAGTTGTTGCGAAATGACAAGGTTGCCACATGTGATTGTGTTGCCTAGTAGAGAAAAATTATTTATTAAGCTACTGTATGACTTATGCTAGCTATAAAGGGGAAAGCTATATAAGCTACTGGGGAAAGTGACAGAGAGCTAGAAAATGCTTCCTTTGTGTTTAAACTTTATTTTCTCTGCCTGACAAATGCAATATTTTTTCTGGTACTGTGCAAGTTTACGTGCAGTAAATCTTTTGGTTGTAGCAAGTACCGGACCATGTCTGATCTCTGTTTAGGTAAAGTATAATTTAAACATTTAACAATTCATATTGTTCAATTTCTTTGCCTTTGCCATAAAAAGACATTATTTAATGTTCAAACCACAAGGCTAAGTTGATATAACCATTGTTAACCAGTTGATATAACGTTACCATTTAGATCTACCAATGTTTCAGCTAAACGCACATTAGCAGAACAAATATAGCACTCACAAAGTTCAGAAGAGCAGCACCCAGGACGATGCCCTCACAACCACACCCTCCAGTCCCGCAAACCCTTTGCCTTAAAGCGACAGTTTACATAGAGCACTAAACTTCTTGAGCTCACAAAAACTTGCCTCTTAAAGCCTGAGGATAGACTCTTTTTCAGAATTCTCTGGGGGCGCATTGGTTTAAGCAGTTACATCTCCCACTGTAGGTTCTCCCTTTTGTGGTGATGCGCAATCTTCTTTTTTTTATCAAACCAGGGTGTTATGTTACATTTGCATTCCTCCGTAGATCGCTCTCTGATAATTGCTTCTATGGAATCATTTGATTTGAATATCTGAACCTGAATATCTGTCTATGCTTGTTGATGTTCATAACTTGTTAAGATGTGCATCTTCTGTGGGAGTTATATATAGGCCTAGGCTACTTTAATTTATTGATTTGATTATAGGCTAACATGTTGCGAGCAAAAATTTTCTTTATTTTTATGCATTTGGAATTTGAACAACAGTATAACTAGGCCTACTACGAATTAGAATGTTTTCTAGCTGTTGCCTAACGAGTCCCCGGGTCGACACCTGGCCACGTAGCTAGAATAAAAGAAATAATGATTTATTATGATAAATAAATAGTTTATTGTTTATATAAAGATTGGCATGCTCTTTCTTTGTGTGGAGCTGGAGTAATTGCAAACTCAATTCCCAGAATTGAAAAAGCGCTTATTATTTCTTACATGGAAAGAGGACTACATCACAACAACAATAAGAACGGTGATGATGATATGGAATTGGCAGGAACACACATTTCATGCATCTAAGCTGCTGTTCTCTCTCTTAATGCTCCTATTTTGATAAGGAAAAAGGTGTCCCATTGCAATGTTCTATTTAAACCATAAAGCAGTTATCCTGATACAACTTGTATGAGATTGTATAATAACTTTATTTAACATATATGTCCTGGTTCCTACGTTGTGCTGTATCTTGAGTACAGACGTTCATGAGCCGGTCAAATTATATTAAAGCGTTGGCACTTTTGAGAAAAGGTAAAATCAGGAAGTCATGGCATGCAAAGGATATGCGACCAAATATTAAAAATTTAAAGGCACAGTCAACTTAGTGTATGTAAACTTCTGACCCACTGGAATTGTGATAGTGAATTAAAAGTGAAATAATTGTTGGAAAAATTACTTGTGCCATGCACAAAGTAGATGTCCTAACTGACTTGCCAACACTATAGTTTGCGAACATGAAATCTGTGGAGTGGTTAAAAATTAGTTTTAATGACTTCAACCTAATTGTATTTAAACTTCCGACTTCAACTGTAGGTATGTTAATTCAACACCTGTCTGTGGTTTTCCAACCAAATTGGCCCACTTTCAAAGTGCAGTGGTGGGTAAAAATGAAAAGTTGCGGGTTGCTTTTTTTTTTTGGCTACTTTTTCATTTGGATTTGTTATGACATTTTTACCCAATCTGCAAAGATGCTGTCACTGTCCAAAGAAACGGGGTACAACAACAACTAGCCTACTTCTCATATATGTAAACAGGGGGCTGATGGGTTATGATCTCACAGTTCATAAATTCTGAACTTAATGGTTTAAGTTCATACAATGATAATGTCTTAAAAATGCAGCTCCAACTGAGGAACTGAGGGTAGCGGCCCTTATCTCACTTCTAATATAAGTAGCAGTAACGGGGCTGGTTTGTGTCACAGTTCCCTTCTTAACAAAATTGTTTAAATGAATACAATGTTAACGGCTTACTTTTGTTTTTGATATTAGTAATTAATAGGATATCTGACAAACATGTCACAGCAGGATATGGTCTATTCAAGTAGCCTACTTATGAAGAATTAAATTAATCAATGCCATTTAAACCTCCTACCAGCTTTTGTCTACCTGTTAATTGTGCTACCTGTATTATTCTCACTTTTTCTTTTTTCGAGTTTTTACTTGGGTACAGGCATACACACACACACACACACATGCGTAACTTCTCCCAACTTTTTTTCCTCTTTATTCTGTTTAAATTTTCCTTCCCATTTTTGCTTCTGTGTCTTTACCCCACTTTCAATTTTTGTCTATATGTGTCAATGTATGCTACTTCATTTTGTTTGTTAAATCAAAAATGGATTATAGTGACAATTGGAGGGACATATGCATGCACACACATACTCTCTCTGTCTTCCGCACACATACATAAAAAGCAAACGCAGGTAGATCTATTCAACAGAGTGAAATACGCCCAACACACAGTAATTCAAACACTTAATTTGGTGACATGGAATGTACGCAGCATTCGTAGTCAGACTAAAAAGATAAAAAATTTGAATCATCTTACAAAATTAAGAGCTGATATGTTTCTTACAGGAGACTCATCTGTCACATTGAGAATTACAACTCCTCAAATCTCAACAGTTTAATCAAGTATTCTCTGCAACCTACAACAGCAAACAGAGGCGTTTGAAATAAAATAAAAAACCTTTAATTCACAACACCTCCATTACTGATCCAGATGGGTGGTATATTGTCATCAATGCATCCATCAATAACATAACATTTACAATTGCTAACATATATGACCCCAATAACGATGACCAATCTTTTTTCACACATTTGTTTCTTTACTAAACGAATCATCAAACATTATAATGGCTGGTGACTTTAATACAGTTATTAACCCCACAATTGACCACTCAAGTATCTCAGGTAACTCAAGGAACTGGCATTCCACTGAAATATTAAAACAATATATGAATGATTTTGGCTTTGGCGATAGTTGGAGAATGAAGAACCCATGATCAAGAAAATATTCTTACTTTTCTCCCCTCCACCAATCTTTCACTCGAATAGACTTTTTTTTGATAATTGAATACAAAAAGAGTGGGCATCCTTTATGGCGATGAACGACTTTCCAGAAATTTCACCATCATTACTATGAGAAACAGGCAAAGCAATAATCAGAGGAATCATCATACCATACTCATCACACAAGAAAAAACAACAACAGGAATTGGAAAACTATTTAGAATGGAAGATTAAACAATTAACAGACGAGTACTCCAACAATCCTAATGAACAAATTCAGAATTAAATAAGGAATCTTAAAAGCCAACTGGATAGTATTATACATAAAAACAATTTCTAATCCAACAACTTAAATATAATAATTTTAAAAATAGCAGCACATCAGGCAAGCATCTAGAAAATCAGTTACAACGCGAAAAATCTGTAATTCCAGCCATAATGAATTCTGCAGGGGAAATTATCCAGAACTCACATGATATAAATAACATCTTCCAAACATTTTACAGCAACCTATTCACCACTTTCCTGCGAGAGACAATGGGTGTCGTCATGACACTCGACACTTCCGGGACGCCAGAGGTTGCCGGTTATTCCTTTCCAGTTTACCCAACGCTTTCGTCGACCAAAATGTAGCTAAGGCTGGCTTTACACGGTGAAACTTTCACGCAACTAGTTGCAGGTTGCAAATTGCATGCAACATAATTTCCATGCAACTTGACAGTTACACGAAGCAATTAAAAAAATAATCAGTCCCATGCAACACGATTTAATAGTTTATTTCACTAAAATTTGCTAGCTAGATTGGTAATTTATTTTCATCTGTCATATTGTTTTCTCGCTAGATTATTTCAAGTGGGAAAACATCTGAAAAAATAGGCTACTATAGATACAGAGTTTGATACTATTAGATGTAATCTGTCATATCTAAGACATTTCGCTGGATAAAATGTTTTTAATACACAGATTATGCGAAGTAACTTGCTCGCATTCGCAACCAGCGTTGCTCACGTTAGCTAACGTTAACGTTACATTAGGTAAAGCCCTACTATGTTACGTTCATATTTACAAACTGAATAAATACTGCACCTCTAACCACAAAACTGCTTTGCTAGATTATAGTTGTTGTAACTAAGATATTTGACGAATACAAACTTTTTAAATCAGCGGATTTAGCGTTATGTGCCGGCTTTATTAATCAGCTATTGGTGTTGCTATGGTTACCAGTCATAAAAGGGTGTGTGAAATTGGTAGTTTGACGACATCATCTGACAAGTTGTCAACAAAGTTGAGAGTTTTGCAACTGTTGCGGCTGAGTTTCAGACAAGTTTCAAGTGCGTTGCAGAGGGCTTTACACCATGCAACTGAATTGCAACTTAGTTTTACCTAAGTTTCAAGCAACTAAAGTTGCGTGAAAGTTTCACTGTTTAAAGCCAGCCTAACGTTTACTTTTTATGCCAAATGTACCGTTCTCAGTCACAGGATAGCTAGATAATGTCTTCGGGCTCAACATGTGCCGTTGTCGGGTGCACAAATAACTCGCGAAAACTTAAAGATTTTATGAATGGAGCCTGTTTTCAACAGACAGACTCGCAAGACATGTTGTTGTCCGGCACCCTACGCGCTACATTCAATCCCCAAGGACGAGGCGAAAACAAGAGAAGAAAGTAAACTCGCAGACTTTTTTACACAATACTTTACCGATTTTATTGCTATGTAGATAATTATTATAAGCCTCTGTGCTTTTGTAATTTCTAAGTTCCTCGCCATCAACGCCCTCACTAAGAATGAAGTAGTTGACAATGTCAACGTAGCTAACGTCGGGCCATTGTTTCATAGCATCTACCCATTCCGTTAGGATAGACCGATGCGTCACTTTCACCGTATTATCGCCAGTACTTGTTAGATAATCCGATCCATGTAACCATCTGCGAACTGTGGCCATTTTAAATAACGTCTTCATATACATTTAGTTCGCAGTTAGCTAACTACAAACGTAAACACAGTAGACCGGACGGAAGAAACCGGCTTCCGCTATGACGCCGCTATGAATCATGGGAAAGGTCAGAGTTCGGGAAAGTTGTGAATACTCCTCTGACCATGAACCAGATCGTTTTGAAATACAATTATTTTTAAATAACCTGGAGCTACCCAGATTATCCAAAGAGCAAGTAGACACCCTAGATGCACCAATTACTTTAGATGAACTCAATAGAACTCTTAACCAAATGCCTAATAACAAATCACCTGGACCCGATGGATTCCCTGCTGAATTCCTCAAACACTTTTGGCATATTAGGTTTAGGTTTATTGGACATCTTTGTACATATGAGACATATGTAAAATGTGATGCCATACAAAATTTAAGACAATATAAAAAGACAATATAAAAAAACATGTTGTAGTAATAAATATACATTCAGACAGTGCATCATTACTATATAAAACATCCTAGTTACAGGTATACACAAATATAGCTATCAATTATACAATTTAAAAGCTCTTGCTAAAAAACTATTTTGATGCCTGGATGTGCGGCTTGTTGGGATACTGTAGTTTCTTGTGCTCCTCAGATTGTGTTGCCTCTCAGTTGGGATTAAAAAGTTGTGCAGGGCACTTGTGTGGTCATTCAAAGGTCTTGATTACGTACCAATGATGCGACAGCAGCGTCTCTGAATGCCTTCCAGGTCCTTTGAGAGACATTTTGGAAAGCCAGCCCATACTGGGGAGGCATATTCCATGATTGGGCGAATGAATGACAGGTAAGGTAGTAGAACGTCAAGAGGAAGGCCAGCTTGACTAGCTACACTCAGGTAGTAAATGTGCTGATACCATCACACCCAACAGACGGAAGGCCTGGACTCGCTCAACAGGGAGGTTGTTTACAACAACTGGTGATGGAGAAGCCAATGTTTGCAGATTATTTGATTTAATTGACTCAAACAAAGACACTATATATTATCACCAGTGTTTTACAATGTGAAATACAAAATAATTCCCTAATCCCCTTACACATGAATACAGCCGACATATCACTTTTACTAAAACCCAATAAAGACCCAACCCAACCTTCCAGCTATCGCCCCCTATCACTCATCAACACAGACTTGAAAATTATTTCCAAAACCCTCGCTATTAGAATGGAAACTGTCACCCCCTTCATAATTCATCCTGACCAAACAGGTTTCTGTTGTGGTTTGAACACTGGTTTGGACCCAAATGCAGGACTCAGAGACAGACTCAGGCAAAAACTCTGAAAGGAGTATATTTATTAGAGTGGTCAGCAAAAGACAATGGAACAGGGAAGGCTAGGTGATGGACTGGAAACAGGGTTGGCGAAATAAACAGGGCTGGGCTGGAGACGGGGCAGGACCCAACAGGACGGGAAGCAGGCAGGACGGGCTGGAGCGAGGAACAGAAAACAAACAGGTTAGGTAGAATGCAAAACAGACAGAATGGTTGGGGAATGTCTAGACGGAGCTGAGACAAACAACAAACTGGCAGTGAGTGAATGAAACTGGGGAGTTTAAATAGAGTGAGGAACAGGTGAGAGTACTGAAGGAATAATTGAAGTGTGTGCGGAATGTAAGCAGAGGGGGAGAGTGATGGCTAAATGATATGGGGAGAAAATGAGGAACAAAACGGGGAACCACGCCCAGCCTGCACAAACACGGAACAAGACAGACAGGGTGAACTGAAAAACACAACATGAAACATGAGGAATGGGAAAACAAGAGAAACGAAAGGAAGGTGAACTGGAGGGAAACGGTGGATGTGACAGTTTCATCAAAACAAGACATACATCTGATAATGTTTGCAGATTATTTGATTTAATTGACCCAAACAAAGACAATAATTGCATCCCTAGATGCTGAAAAAGCATTTGACAAAGTCAATTGGACCTTGTCACCTCACTCAAATTTGGTTTTGGAGTCATTCATCAACTGGATTAAAACATTGTACACTTCACCTACAGCCACTATCACTACAAATGGCATTACATCACAGACCTTCACACTTCACCGGGGAACCAGACAAGGATGCCCACTCTCTCCTTCTTTATTTGCAATTTTTATTGAACCACTCGCTGAAGCAATACGACAAAACAATAAAATCAAAGGAATTCATAGCATTAGATCACAACATAAAATTAGCCTTCATGCAGATGACATATTACTGTACTTACAAGAACCCCGATGTCCCTGCAACAAACCTTCAGCCTCATCAACACCTTCTCTAGAATCTCAAATTACACAATAAACTGTAACAAATCTACTATACTTCCACTCTCTGAAGATGCCTGGGATTCTGCAACATTTACCCCTTTCACTTCACATTGGTAACATTAGGTATCTGGGTATTAACATTTCCCCCAGGATGTCAGATTTGTTTAATCTTAATTACACCCCATTATTAAAAACAATAGAAGATGATCTCAAAGGCTGGATGAATCTACCCCTCTCTCTAATTGGATGAATCGCTATTGTTAAAATTAAAACCCTTCCCCAGATTAGCTATCTCTTCTCAATGCTCCCCCACAGATAAATGGTTCAGATCATTTGACTCCTTAATTACCCACTTTTATTGGAAAAATAAAAAGCCTAAAATCAAACTTTCAACACTTCAAAAAAATAAGTCTCAGTGGGGTTTAGAAGCTCCAAACTTCCTTTATTACTACTTATTAATATTTAGTTCAATGGATCTTACAGTGCAATCATAATAAACCATGGATATAATTGGAACAAATTCAATGTCAAAATATTTCAATTTCAGATCTACCTTTTCTGAACATATCAAACAACATAACGGTTTCAATTATACCGCAATCTTGACAACACTGACAGCCTGGTGGAAAATTAAAAAAAATCACTAAGTCTACACTGACTCCTTGTAAATACACCCCTATCTGGAACAACCCCGACTTCCAAATTCATAGGATCCCCCTTCACTATACTACATGGGAACAAAAAGGGATTACTCATCTTCATCACCTCTTCCAAAATAATCAATTCATAACATTCAAGGACTTAACCCAGAAGTATGGAGTTGGGAGAGACCAATTCCTACAGTAACTACAACTTAAATCCATAATAAAATCCAAAATTTATATAAATCATAATTCACTCCAGCCCCCCAAGTTAATTGATGAGATCATTAAACTCACAGACCTAAATAAACTAATCTCTAAACTTTATAAACTTCTACTCCGCATAGACGATTCAATAACACTTCCAACCACAAAATGGGAAAATTATTATCTCTCTCTCTCCCAGCTCCAACTTCTGGACACAAATCTGCAGTAACACCTTTTCAATGACTTACAACTTATACAATACAAAATCCTCCACAGAACACACGTTACTGAATATAAGATATTTAAAATGAAATTAGTCAACACAGACATTTGTTCACAATGCACTCTGGGTACCACAGATAATTATCTTCATGCCACTTGGGCTCAACCAGTTCATTCCTTTTGGATAACAGTCACACACAAACTATCCTCTATCTTGGGTTGCAGAATCCCACCATCCCCATTGCTTGGAGATCTTACACAAATTGATCTGCCAACAAAATACAGTGAACCTATACTCATTACTCTATCACCGACAAAAGAGTTCTTCTAAACAGGAAATCCAAGAATATCACCCACTGGCTCAACCTTCTCATAGAATACATATCCATGGAAAAACTTACTGCCTCTCTAAGAAACAGTATACCACTCTTAAAGGAAATTTGGACCCCATTTCTAAAAACGTCCGATTGCTTTTTCAGATTGGCTAAATGTGAGACGGGAAAAAAATGCGCCTGTTAGAATATCCCGAGGCGAGCCAGTCTTACAGTGGAACTGATTTGCGTTCAATTTACAATAAAGCCGACCAGCATCGCACAGTAAAACAATCTGACCAATACGCTCTGAGGTAAAAGTGATATCTCCAGACAGCTTGCTCTAACGTTGCTGGCATTTGTCAGTTCAGAAAAAGCTGCAAACTAACGTATCTAGTATTATATAATAGATAATTTAACTGTTACGACCCCGGAATAAGACTGAACCCAAATGCACGACAAGGAGACAGAAGTACAAAAACTCAATATTTATTTAAGCTCAGGGCAGTCCTGAGCATGGGGAGAAAGGCAAAGGCAGTAGAAGTTCCAAGCCGGAACTGGACTCAACCGGCACCACAGTATTGCTCCAAGCCAGAGCTGGACTTGACAGGTCTCACCGGAATTGTTCCAAGCCGGAACTGGACTTGACGGACAGGACGGACTTGACAGACAGGACAGAGAGTGGGAGCGCTAAGCATCCAATAAATTAAGCTTCGAACTAGACTCCTGAAGCGTAGGGAGAACAATTAAATACAGACAGTCCAGTGTGAATGTGCAGGAGCAGTGGGAGCAGGGAAAGCCAGGGGTGGTGATGGCGACAGGTAACCGGGTTGTTTGGAGCAGGGGATGAGCGGGAGCGGGAGTGGTAGAGCAGGACGGTGCAGCGGACCCAGGCGGGACGCAGGCGTGGCAACAGGGCAGCGGCAGTAGCAGCACGGCAACAGCAGGGCGGCAGCAGCGACAGCAGAGGCAGGAGCGACAGCACATCAACAGCACCGCAGCATTGGCTGTGAGCGGGGACCACCGCAGGGTGGAATAGCAGAAGCCCCAAGCTGCATGCACAAACGTCAGGTGGTAGTTTGGGAAACCGCAACACAAGCAAGGAGTCTCGGACAACTGCAGGTTGGCAGACTTTAAGCAGACAAAGGTTAATGAACAGCGGGTAATGCCGTTACAGACTGAACAGACTAGGACTTGACAGTTTAGCAGAGTGACTTAACACCAAAACAGAACTAAACTGTAGGACTAGGTGACTAGACAGAGAACCAGACAGGACCAGAGGTTTCAGACTACAAGCATTAACGAACTGGCACAGGACAGAAAACACCAGGTGACTAAATGCAGGTATTAATTGGAATCAATTAGGAAATGCGTGCGAATGTATGTGAGCGTGATTGAACAGAACGGAGAGTGAGGAATGCATGCGAGTCGGGGGAATGGGATAGGCTGAGACAGGAGTGGTGAAACAGAGTGACACAAACGGGAAAACACGCCCAACCTGCAGCACGGGGGAAACACGGACAATGGAGAGACAAACACGAAACAGGGGGAAAAGGAAAACACGGAGAAACAATAGGATGGGAGTGGAATGTTACATTAACTATGTATCTGTCATGTGGATACATATAACGGGAGTTAAACGACCCGCACCACTGGCAACAACAACGCCTAAAGTAAATTACAGATCCTTTCCAAAAAATTAGAATATCATGGAAAAGTTTTTTTTTTTTTCATAATTCCATTCAAAAAGTGAAACTTTCATAGATTATAGATTCATTACACACAAAGTGAAATATTTCTAGCCTTTATTTGTTTCATTTTTCATAATTTTGGCTTACAGCTCCAGAAAACCCCCAAAACAGTATTTCAAGAAATTAGAATAGTGTGTCGAAAATCAGCATTTACTTCAGTTATTTCAGAGAATGAATGTTTTAGACTGAGTGTCACACTATCATCTAATTTACTCAAAACACCTGCAAAGTTTATCTCAGTTTGGTTCAGTATGGGGAAGACTGCAGACTTGACAATTGGCCAGAAGACCATCATTGACACCCTCCAGAAGATGGGTAAGCCACAAAAGGTCATCGCTAAGGAGGCTAGCTGTTCACAGAGTGCAGTGTCCAAGCATATCAATAGAAAGTTTAGTGGAAGGGAAAAATGTGGCAGGAGAAGGTGCACAAGAGATGACCGTAGGCTTCAGCGGATTGTCAAGCAAAGACGATTCCAAAATTTGGCGGAGATGCAGAGGGAGTGGACTGAGGCTGGAGTCAGTGCTTCAAAAACCACCACGTACAGACGTATCCGGGACATGGGCTACAACTGTCGGATTCCTCGAGTCAAGCCACTCCACTCATTCTCTGAAATAACTGAAGTAAATGCTGATTTTAGACACACTATTCTAATTTCTTGAAATACTGTTTTGGGGGTTTTCTGGAGCTGTAAGCCAAAATTATGAAAAATGAAACAAATAAAGGCTAGAAATATTTCACTTTGTGTGTAATGAATCTATAATCTATGAAAGTTTCACTTTTTGAATGGAATTATGGAAAAAAAAAACTTTTCCATGATATTCTAATTTTTTGGAAAGGATCTGTATGTGTTTTGTTTATGTTGTCTCAAGCTTTACCTAGTTGTTTATCCTTATACTTCTCTGACTATTAACCTACTTACAACCCCCCAATTCCAAAAAAGGTGGGAAAGGATGTAAAATGCACATAAAAGCAGAAAGCAGTGATTTGTAAATTCTATTTTACATATATTTAATTGAAAACAGTACAAAGAAAAGATATTTAATGTTTTACCTTATCGATTTCATAGATTTTTGTAAATATACACTAATTCAGAATTTGATGCCTGCAACATGTTCCAATAAAGTTGGGACAGGGGCAAAGAAACACTGGGAAGTTCAAAAAACACCTGTTTGGAACATTCCACAGGTTAACTGGTGATGCTATCATGACTGGGTATAAAAGGAGTCATGATATGCAGTAGATATGGATGGATCACTTTAAGGGTTGTCTCTCCTGACTTATTTTTCCATAGAGTTCAATAGGAAAATGAAAAATATATTTTCTTTGTACTGTTTTCAATTAAATATATTTAAAATAGAATTTACAAATCACTGCTTTTATGTGCATTTTACACACTGTCCCAACTTTTCTGGAGTTTGTGCTTAGGTACTTATGAAATGTAGGCTATGTAATACATTTATACACAACATTTGACTATTTGAACTGTAATACATGATATAATAAATACTATTGTATTAGAGCTACTAAACTTGAGTATGCATTTTCTATAATGTATCTGAAATGTTATTTTAGTGTAATTTGAGAAATATTTTTTTAAAAGGTGTCTGGTAAAATTTTGGGGTGGCTAGTCAAATTTAGCATCTACCAGCCACTGTGGCTTGTAGGTCAGAAAGTTAATTTCCCACCCTGATCCACACACATAACCTGTTACTACCTCCCCCATTTTTTTTCCTTCTCCTATATAGTATTTTCTTTCTTCTATGTATTTTGTCTTCTCTTACTTTTGTTTTCTTAATTTTGTTTTTGTTCTATACTTCCCTCAAATATTTCTGATGTTTCCTGATGTTTTGTTAAAAATATAATTGTGATTAAAAATAAAATTGACCGCCAAAGAGGGGAGGTGGTGGGAAAAAAATTTTTTTAAATTTTGATCATGTTCCTGTTCCTGTTTCTGCGGCATCAGCCTCCCCTTACTGCCCAACCCTGCTTCCAGACCCTCACCTATATTTCCCCCCATGTGTGTTAATAAACGTGCTCCACAGAGCTTATCATTGAGTCTGTCTCCAAGTCCTGCGTTTCGGTCGACAACATTGAAGGGAGTTCTAACACTCTTTGCTACATCATTTACTATAAATAACCTACAAACTAATAGAATGTTTTTATTTCACTGTTGTTATAATTTGAAGAAGTACACACTTATTTAAAAAAAAAAATATATATATATATATATAATGTTGATTTTTGTTTAAAATACGTTGGTTTCGGTTAAAAAAAATATTTTGTGCTAGTTTTGAGTCACCATTTGGCTGTAAAGTCTTGAAGATCTGGCAACCCTGTCATAGAATTACATTAAATTAAAAAAAGCAATGGTTTGAAAGAGTGAGAGCAAATTGATTGGCCACCATGGAAAACTATTTGATACAGATGACAGAATAAGCTACTATTTCATATCATTGATTTAAGGGTTGAGTGGATGACAATTTATTGCTAGATCACGAGATAAACCTGCACGTCAATAATTGAAATCTTCATTTGCCTCAAAGTGTAGGCCTGTAAATAATGTTAGACTAACAACTTATTTTTTCCTGTACCACCAAGCCGCATCACGTACGTCACAGCCAGTCACTCTACTACCTCACCAGATTCTGTCTGCACTCCACAGTTGAACAGTGAACAGTCATTCTGTGGGTCTCACAAGCCATTGTGTTACAGTCACGAGAATATTTTGTAGCTCAACTGAAACTGCTTCTGCAGAAGAAACAAAGTCTCTCTCTCTCTCTCTCTCAGTCGGACGTTCACTCTCAGTGTGAACGTTATTGTTCAGTCAGTATTAACCTATATGAGCCAGATTCTTATACAGTGGGGTGCAAAGATTTAGACACTAGAGGTCTTCACGGGTGCAAAAAGTTGGACCTGTTCCGAAACAGACCCGTGAATGTCTTACCCGAAACCGACGTGCATAAATAAATTTTAAAAATACAGAGACCCGGTCCGAATTGGAACCGAAGAAAACCACACCGGTCTGAATCGGACCCGAGGGAAATCAGACTCGTTCCGAAACGGACCATAACCGGACCCGACGAGAGAGTCAGAGAGAGAGAGAGAGAAAGAGACTTTTCGGCGACATGTGCTGACAAACGGCTATAGCAAACGAGCGATAATGTAACCATCGATTAAATAAGTAATTTGTTACGGTTCTGTGCATATTTCGTAGGCTATGGAAATTATTATTTTGTATTATGTTTTCAGCTGTTTGGCCTCCTAACAAAACAATCCGCATCCGCATTCAATTGCCGGACCCTGCTGTGTGCCGAGTCGATCATCGAATGGCTTCTCGCTTGCAATTCAATAAAATTTGACAGTATGCCTATAGCCTATTTCAAAGTCCAAAATCAGCAGAAATCCTAGCAGGGAAATATAGTGATGTTTTCACAACTAAACATAACTTACGTTTGCACAAGTCCAAATATATAGCTTTTCATACCCGAGAAAGAACGGAAGAAATCCGGTATAAAATAGCCCACAATAGACAAATGCACGACAATATTATATTACCTAAAAACTACATCTGTAGCTTATATTAGACTAATAAACACAACACGGTGATAATCAATCATGTTAGTCTGATTACAACATTAACCCTTTAATGGCCGCTCAACCGTTTGGTGGAGCACTCTTTTGTGTCTTGATATCTTGTTGAAAAATATGTTGGACTTTAAACTAAACTACCACGTACACCGAGAGAGATGGCTCAATCAGGTGGAGTTAAGTCCAACATATTTTTCAACAAGATATCAAGACTCAAAACGTGCTCTTCCGATGGTTGAGCGGCCATTAAAGGGTTAAGATACTTATATATGGAGTAATAACTTTAACAAAATGCAACAAGAAAGTACAACTTTAGCTAGCCAACAATGGATCAACAATTAACGAGCAACATAACACTTGCATTCTTCATGGCTTAATGAAGTGGATAAATAAATAAACGGGCAATAGTAGTAATATAATGAAATAATAATAATAATGAAAAAATGGGCTACAGATCGTAAATTAGCCTACACACGGCAAATTGTAGCTAGCCTACAAAATAGCCTGAAATCGAAAACCAATAGGCTAAAAACTAAGAAGATGAAACTAAAACCATGAGCCTTTATTTGCGATAGTATACGAAAAAATAGTTTTTCCAAAGTTTGAATAAAAATAAACAAATAAACTAAGAAAATACATTCTCTGGCCTGGTGGGATCTGTTGAGAACGGCCTCCTTCAGTAGCCTATAAGAAACAGTATGAAAGACAATAAGCACACGCGGTGCTCAACGCTTGTTACATGTCATCAAAGATGCAAGAGCAGACGATATGTTTTTTTTTTTTGTTGGAATATTACATAATATAATATGGAATATTATTACAGAATATAATATTACAGAATTTAATAAGAAAAGAAAAGGTGATCAGTTCCTCACGGGTCCATATGGGCAAATCAGTTTCACATATGCTTACCTGAGACCCGCGGCTATTATATCAGTTCCGACCCCTACCCGTGAGATATAATTTTGGACCCGTACCCACTTGGGTCTCAGGTCAGGTCTCGTGTATTGGGGTTTGGGTGAACCCGAGAAGACCTCTATTGGGCACCCCTGGCCAAAAAGTGAACAGGAGCTAACCTGACCTCTAAATGGTAGAAAAGTAAAAATTATACATTTCTTCAAATTTTAAAGCAAGATTACTTTTTATTTAAATTTTTTACAGTTTCAAAATAATAATAAAAAGTAAAAAGGCCCTGTGCAAAAGTTTGGGAACCCTTTTCGATTATTTTTTGTTACTTTTTAAAAAGATGATTACTAAGGCCCAGGCCCTGGTGATTTATTCGTTAGGGCTTCAATGGGTCAGGTGAATATTACAGGGCTGAACTATTTATTCTGAAGTAACTCCATGCCTTCTAAAGCATCCGACTGCGGTGGCTGTTCTGTCTGGTGTTAACTAATTCAATGCCAGAGTGTTCTGGAACACTAAGGGCCCTATCTTACACCCGGCACTTAACCCAAACACAAGTGTCTTTGCTATCTTACATCCGATGCAGGGGTCATTATAGCGCCCAGCACTCACGTCGTTTAAATACCAAGGGATTTTGCACCCATAGCAAGTGAACTGGGCGGGTTGGTCTTACCAGCAGAAAGTGCTTGTGCTAAAACCACCACAAACCTGGTCACAGTTCTTTACATGTTATTTTAACGGCGCATATCAGTGCGGTGTGTGCACAACGCGCATACACTCTCCTGTCTGTTACACACAGGGGAGTGCACAAGCATGACTAAAAATATCAAGATTACAATGTGAAATATTATTTTTGTGGAGGCTATATCAAAAAATGCATAATAATGAAAGGGTCCATAGGTCAAAGACCACATACCTGTCCCTCAGCAAAGGGGAATGCCGCATTAAATTGCTTTCAGCCCACTCCATCAACATCCAGGCGATGTGTGATGGTACGTGTAAGGTTACATGTAGACTATTCACAATTATCCTGGATCAAGCTATGACTTAGCCTATATTTGCCAATAGTTCCTGTAATCTTTTTAATCCGACTGTTACGGGACAATGGCTATCCATTTAAAACTTTGCTGATAACACCTAGCCTATATCAAGCCTAATGCGTGAATTGTCATTTACACCTAATGCGTTAATTGTCATTCAATGGAAAACTCAATAGACAGACATTTGAGTTCTGAAAATTCACTTCAGATGTCATTAGGCTACAATACAGCTCTCTTCATCTAGGCCTACAGCCTGTACGTAAATAGAATGGTTTTGACTGAAAAAAGTTCAAAACCTTGTCCAGTGAATATTGCATTGTTTTTCTATAGCCTATGGTTAAAAAACTGAGATTAATTACAATTTCACCATTTTAACTGAATTTTAACCTTATTCTTCGTTTTTAATGACAGTGACCAGGTTTCCATACTCTCAGCTTATTAAAACCCCACTGATTTCACCTTTTATTCCATAACTGAACAAAACGATTTTAAAGAGAACTAAGAGTCTAATTAGAAACGAAAACAAATTTACAGCACATTACACAATTAATTCCCAATGAATTATAATGCCATTCTCTGTATGTGCGCTTTACCTTAATGCAGGGGCAGGTCTGTTTCACCTGTTGTAAATCACACTTTTCACAGCTACCAGTAAAACAGGTTGCAGTCACATTTCCATAAGCAGGACATTATAAAACAAGGGAAAATATGCATGAACCTATGGGTTGCCAACCTGACAGCTTTAGTGTATTTAGTGTCATCATTATGGCAAAATAATGGTATTTATGTCATGAATCAATATTAGAATGCGCGTAATGAACTTCGGATGAAGCTTGAACTTCGAGAACTCCAGGAGAACAGCCTCGTGGAATTGATGATGGAAGCCATATTCTGGTAGCTTATTCTCAGCTGTTGCAGGTACTTTTAACGAAATTTAGCAGCATATATTTTCTAAAATAACAGCACTGTCTGGAATTACCGGGAACCCATGCCGGTGTTAAACCCTAATGTTAAAGACTATTATTGTGTATATCAAAACGCGTCATAACGCGTCCAAATAATATTGTCACGTGCACGCACGAGCATGTCTGTTTTGCCATCATATAAGTAATCCGCCAAGGTGGAAAGGAATATGACATTTTGATTGGTTTATTGCATCCTAAGGCCAGGACACATCTATAATTAACTTGCACCTTGCGCTGTACTTAGCAAGCTGTCTAATTAGCAAAAGTGGACTGGGACATGCCCTAAATGCACTTGCACCATGCGTTTTAGACCAAGTGCCAAGATCTTCAAGATAGAGCCCTAAGCCTCAGAAGTGAAAAGCCAATATGGCTGCCGACATGAAAAAAAGTTTGATCCTGTCAATGTGCAAACTTCTAATGAAACACATTTTACCTATTCAACAGAATCTTTTGTTAATGAGGATATATGTCACTAAATACCACACCATCTAGTTCAGTTCACTATTAGAACAACTTCAAACAGTATTGATGGAAATATAAATAATTTATATTCAGTGCTTTAGTTTGGTTAACATTACTTTAACATTACATTGGTGATGTGTAATAATAGTGAAAACAGTTTTCCATAAAAAATCTGCTTTTGCATAACTATAGATATGTAAAAAAGAACATTAAACATAATCACTGGTAATTTGTATAGATATTCACAAATGAACTGTCCACGTGAGTTACTTTTATCAACCATTTCAAACAGAAACAGTTATCCTGAGGCAAAAATAACATAGGCTAAAATCGGTGGTGTGAGGGATTCATTAAAAACACAACCAACAAAACGATGGTCACTGGAGGAGATATGGGAAATAACTGTACAGAAGTGGAAATCAGAGAATTATTAAATATAAGTCGGGAAAGGGATGATATAGCACTCATTGATGTTAGGCTACTGTGACTCAAACGTTTACCAGACAATCGTGGAACGACTGAAAGGTAGGGGAGTCATTTTCTCCCGTTACTAATGTTAATGTTGGCTGATGTTTGAAGGTCAGTCCAGATATTGAAGTTGAAGAGAGTTTGGGTATTCCAGCAAGACAATGATCCAAAGCATACCTCGAAATCAATCATGAAGTACCTCCAGGAAAGATGGATGAAGGTTTTGGAATGGCCACCACAGTCTCCAGACTTGAATATTATTGAAATTCTGTGGAGCGAGGGGAGTCATTTTCTCCAGTTACTGAGACAGTAGCATAGCAGTAGCCTAGTTTGTCATATTGCCCACTTGATTGTGTCATGGGTATTTGCAGCCCCTGCTGTTTCTGCGGTCGTCTTTCTTTTTGGCGTCGTCGGGATGCTCTATCTGATTTTTTCCACCTCCGTTCCGCTATTCGTATCTTGCCCGACAATTATTCTCTGCATCTGTTTTGCGTTTCCTGTCAGCTATAAATACCTCAGGACTTCCGCATTTCTCCACTTCGATATTGTCTTTACTATGTTGACAACGAAGTCGGTAAGGTAAAATATTCGGTCGCTGCATTTCTGGTTTGTACGAATAGGAAACGCAGCAAGTCCGGGTTAGAGTTAGGAGAAAGATTTAGTTTAGTCTTTTTCTTTCCTTTCTCTCTTTATCCTTTGTACTCTTTTGCCAGTTGCCTTTTTGTTCAGCTCGTTTTCACCTAGAGCTGTAGGTAACAGGTTCTAGTTTCATTTTCATTCTCTCGCCCGTTTATACAGGGTGTTTCTTTTGTTTTGTTTCACTACCTCTTGTTGCGCCTGGTTATTCAGTGCGTGAGGTTCTTTTGTTAGTTATTCTCGCTGTTTATCGAGATCGCCTCAGTTTTTTGGAGGTTGCTTTGTTTTGCCTTGTGCTAGGGATGTTTTGCTCCCGATCCTGTGTTATCTCAATCCTGGTGCGGCTACTTCCGCGTTTTGTGGTGTATCTTTCTTGATATTTTCAAGCACAACCCTCCCGCTTTACTACATCAGAGTCCCGCGTAGCTTTTATTTTGTCCCTCCTGTGTGATCAGGCTCTCGCTTGGGCTGACCCTTTAATTCGGGCCAATGCCCCCTGTATTCGTGATTCCATCCAGCTCATGAAGGAAATGCAGCTGGTTTTTGATCACGAGGTTTCAGGCGAGGAGGCAGCCAGGAGATTGACCAGCTTGCGTCAGGGCACTGACACTGTTGCGGCTTTTTCAATTTCATTCCGAGCATTGGCCGGGGAGACAGGTTGGCCTGACGGGCCGTTAAAATCTTTAAATTTAAAAACATTGTCCACCCCCATTAAGGACGCATTAGCTCAGCTCGAGCCTCCTGCTACGTTCAGTACTCTGGTTACCACGGCGATTCGCCTGGACAACCGCGTCAGGGAGCGAGAGCGAGAGAGACAGGGGAGTGGAGAGACCTTTCGGTTCCCCAGCTCTCTTCCTCTCCGGTAATGTCTCCAGTCCCCCCTTCCGCCCACTCCTCCCTTGAGGGGGAGGAGCCCATGCAGGTGGACGGTGCTTCTCTGCGCGAGCCATACAAGCTAAGCCATGAGAGGAGTGGTGCCGTTACTGCAGGTGCAGGGGGCACTTGAAAGATCGCTGCCCTAAATTGGGGGGATATGGGGGGATTTTGCTGGGGGAGCCGGGTACCCTAGCGAGACATGATTACACTGCCCATCTCACGTTATTTCCGGTTCCAGCTGTCCTGGAATAGGCGCTCGGCTAATGTCAACGCTTTTATTGATTCCGGAGCAGTTGATTGTCTCATGGATGTCAAATGGGCTCGGGAACATAAAGTTCCCATACACCCCCTCATTCGACCTGGTCTGGTCACTGCCCTTGACGGCCGTCAAAAGAGACCACTATATATTCAACATTATTCAACATTCAAACAATATTTATTTTCTCTCCCCAAACCAAACTATTGGCTGTTATTAACTCTATAGGCTTTGGCCCCCTGGTGGTGGGACGCATGCGCCCCAATTTTTTATAGTGTTCATATTTCTCTTAAATTCTAAATTATAACGTTAATAAAACACGGAACTTTCGACGCAAAATTGTTAAAAACAGTCAGAGCCTGCGAACACATTCGTTTATATGCTATCAGCTCTCAGGTTACACTACAGAGCCATAAAGCAGCAGGGTGCTAATAGCCCAACCCACTTTTTTTATTTGTTTACAGCCTTCACCTCGCCGCAGTCACAGGCAATAAAATGCGTATCACAAAAGCTCTTGGTACCATTTCAACACGCTAAAAAATCAAGATCCGATTCAGGAACAATTGTATATTATTGAAAAGTTGTATAAATAAACATTAGGTGTTTTTTTCCCGTGCTCACTTCAGTATGCATACAACCGATATACTTCCGGTTTTGTATAAATACATTTTATTTTCTACAAATTCTCTTGATAAACATGTTTAAGCAACCAAATACGATACCTGGTTATGCAGTTATAACCCTTTTCTGAAGAATCCTCAACGTTTTTTCGTAATCCATTAATCCATTGCCCAGCAAAATCTCCATTTCCACAGTGCGTACCAATCGCATTTGCCTTTGTACTACGTTACCACCGTTGCGTAAAAACATTACTAGACTGCTTCAGGAATGATCTAACGTAAAACACGTAGATTATCTTCGACGGGGTTTCCTACCCCTTTAAATTAAGTAAAAGATGTCATATTCCAGCGACTGGGAACGGCGCTGTATCCACGCGTAACGACAGCCCATAGGGTAATGGCGGTATGCGCAATCGGCCCCATGACTGTGAAGTTAGCATCAAATTTGTCGTGAAGTCACATGCGCTTTATTTCTGAGCTTGTGTTGTAAGGGATGGACTTCATTGCTGTTCACGGACGTGTATAGCCTATCCAGATAAAATTAGCCCTGTGTTAGCTGCATATAGGCTACAATATAGGCTACATTTTCTCTTACGCGTGCGTGGTTTGTTGTACTGAGCAATTGCGCTGGTCACATTTCGTTACTGGAGCGAAGAATTATAGTTTGTATCCGAGAAAATGGCCAAGAAGACCGTTTATTTCACGGTTGCTCAGGTATTGGAGGAGCTGGACCGCAGTGATTCCAGCGGTGAGGAAGGCGAGTCCTCAGGGGCAGAGAGTAAAGACTCTGTAGCAGAAGCGGCGTTCGAGGAAGGCAAGACCCGTTTCTGTTCTCTTTGAATATATATATATATATATATATGTATATGCACACACAAATAATAATAATAATAATAATTATTATTATTATTATTATTATAGTATCAACTGTCTGAAGCACATTGCCTGCTAAGGGGGGAGGGGAAGAAATGGAACAGAAGTAGACATTACTGCGCCTTGAAACATTGGGTTTGCAGCGTTCATTTTCTGTCCGTTTTTTTGTGCAGAAACCAACCCATGTGCCATTCTCAGTGCTTTATTTCACGATTTCAGTCAAGACATAATATTATAATAATGTAATTTAGTTTTTAGTTATCTAAAATGAATCCATAAATCCTAGTTGGCTACAATTCCCAATTATGTGGGAGCTAATATCAGAAGCACTGGATGTAATATATATATATATATATATATATATATATATATATATATATATATATATATATAAATTTTATTTATTTTTACAGTATTTCACTTAAATGTATTTCCATTTATTTCCAGTATTTCCATTTTAAATGTAAAGCAGATTGGTTAGATAACATTAGGGCAAGTAATCCTGTTCGGAGAGGTATTTGGGCACTTTTGGGCACAATTTCGGCACAATTTGTAAGAGCATACTCTCATACACATATATACAAAACATTTGTAGGTTTATTTTCTTTACATTTTGTATTACAAAAACTGTTTCAATAGAAAGATAAAGTTTTCTGATGATTGACATGCCTGGACAGAAAGATATGCACATGTTTTATATTTGGAGAGGTTTGGATAAATATTGGGACACTGGGCACAGTTTTGGAAAAATTACCAATGGATAAGGAAAGCCTGTAGATATCTTTACCAAATTCTATACACTTGTGGACAACATATCAGTGCACTAGTGTAAGGAATTCTGGCTTGCTCCAGTACTTTGAAGTTGAAATAGTCAGTGCTAAACTGTAAAAACACAAGGCGTTTTGTACTTTTTTTTGTTTTTTTATGTGTATTATGTATAAACTGTATGTGACCATTTTTACATAAATTTATTCTGATGCAAATTTCTGAATGGTACAAGCCTCTTCTTTCATTGAAACTTTCAACCATGGATGTGCAGTGAATAGTTTTTGAGATATTGGCACTTAATTGACACTAGTAAAAACTAGGCGAAAATTGGGCAAAATGGGCCAAAGTAAATAGGGTTAACTGAAATAAAAAGAAAAACTGAAATTGATTGAAAAACTAAAACTAAAAACGCACTCTGAAAACGAACTAAAACTAAACTAAATTAAAAAACTAATAAAAATAAAAACTAAATGAAACTAAGATAGTAAACTAAGTGTATTATCAATGCCCATCGAGGGACTGATGTTGGAAAAACATATGTAGGCTACAATGCATCGGACGCTGCCCCGGCAAACATCAATGTTTCTTTGTAAATGTCAATGTTTAAAATAAACAAACAAAAGAATAAAAACTAGAATAACCTTGTCTTGTTTGTCAGCACTGTTAGCTAGCTCGCAAGCTATATGAGGGATGAAAAGTGCCAAAGTACTCTGAGGTTGAAAGTGAAGGCTGACTGCTAAGGCTAGTACATGCCATTGCTAACTACAGTTGAAGTCGGAAGTTTACATACACATAAAACTCATTTTCAACCACTCCACAGATTTCATGTTAGCAAACTATAGTGTTGGCAAGTCAGTTAGGACATCTACTTTGTGCATGCATATTTCCAAAAATTGTTTACAGATAGATTATTTCACTTTTAATTCACTATATCACAATTCCAGTGGCATAGGCAGACTGTGTGTAAGGCTGGGGAAGGCAATGCCATGGCAATTAAAATAATGTAGGTTATTAAATATAAATACAAATGCTAGCGATAGAGGATTTGAGGTCGAGTTAGCTCACTCAATCCACTAGGCTACTGCCTAATTTTTCAGCCAGGAGGTGGAACTAATTAGTGAAATCAGCTGGCTGAGTTCATGGGTGGAAGAAACACATAGCAGGACATTTCCTTTATGATCCCTGGATCTTACATCTCTGTACGTCTGTCTGTGGTGCTGCTGATACGGGAGGAGGAGGGGCGATAGATTGGGAGAAGCAGACCCCATTGTGATGCCCAATACATGGCCGGTTAGGCACATTCTTTTGAAATTAAATATTTTAATTAAATAAGTAAATTAAAAATAAATAAATAAACATACACTACTCACAAAAAGTTAGGGATATTTGGCTTTCGGGTGAAATTTATGGAAAATGTAAGTTCACGCTACAGTGATATTATACGTATCATGAAAGTAGGGCATTTAAGTAGAAGCATGCAATGGTGATTTCCTCATCTCAAACAATTTATTGAAACAAAAGCCAACAACAGTGGTGGGTATACCACAACAAAAATGTCAATGTCTCAATAACTTGTCATGTGCCCTTGAGCATCAATTACAGCTTGACAACGACGTCTCATGCTGTTCACAAGTCGACTTATTGTCTGCTGAGGCATGGCATCCCACTCTTCTTGAAGGGCGGCCCTCAGGTCATTGAGGTTCTGGGGTACAGAGTTACGAGCCTCTACATGGTGAGTCAGCTGATCCCATAGGTTTTCTATGGGATTCAGGTCTGGAGAAAGTGCAGGCCACTCCATTTGAGGTACCCCAGTCTCCAGCAGCCTTTCCCTAATGATGCGACCTCGATGAGCTGGAGCATTGTCGTCCATGAAGATGAAATTAGGCCTGTGTTGTTCATGCAGGGGCACAATGACTGGATTAATGATGTTATTCAGGTAGTATGGGCTTGTCACTGTACCATTCACAAAGTGTAGGGCAGTTCTGTATTGACTAGACACACCTGCCCACACTGTAACACCGCCACCACCAAAGGGTCGTCTGGTGACAACAGTGGCTGATGCATAGCGCTCTCCTTGACGTCTCCAACATCGTTGGCGGCCATCATTTCTGCTCAACGTGAATCGACTTTCATCAGAGAACAGCACTGAGGCCCACTGGTCCCTCGTCCAGCGTAAATGCTCCCTGGCCCATGCAAGACGATGACGCCTGTGCCTGGTGGTGTGGTCAGGTACCCTTGCAGGTCGTCTAGCACGCAGACCACGCTGATGTAAACGGTTTCGAATGGTCTGACGTGACACTTGGGTGCCTCTCACCTCCCTTAAATGTGCCTGGAGTTGAGTGGCATTCATCATCCGGTTCCGCAGGGCACTGTTCACAATGAAGCGGTCATCAGTGTGGGATGTGGCCAAAGGACGTCCACTTCTATGCCTTTCTGTGACTCTTCCAGTCTCTCTGTATCTCTGTTGCAACCTGCTGATGACACTCTGTGACACTCTAAGCTCAGTGGCCACTTCCCTCTGAGAACATCCTGTTTGAAGCCTCGCAATGGCGAGGTACTGTTGATCAATTGTTAGGTGTCGTCTTGGTCTCATGATGTCAAAATGTGAAGAGCATGATGAAGAGGACTGTTTAAATACCAATTCTAATTGAACCAGGAAATTTATTAGTCGATTCATGGATCAAACACCTGTTGTGAATTTTGCCGTTCAGCTCCTTGTTAGAGAACAGCAAGTTGTGCAAAAAGTACTGAAACATTGAATAGTTGGACATGTGCATTCAAAAGTTTAGAGAAGGTCAAATTAATTTCACCTGTAAAGGTTATAGTGCATTTTAGGTTCATCCTGAAATTTCACCCGAAAGCCGAATATCCCTAACTTTTTGTGAGTAGTGTAAATATTGTTGCATCTAACATCACAATAAAAAAAAAACAATCAGTGGTTATGGTAACCGTAAAATGAAATGAACACTAAAACGAAAAATCTAATAAAGTATGTGATTTATGGGCTTCAAAAACGCACTTAACCGTATACGACTGGTCTGGAGTAATCATTAGTCTACGAGCGTTTCTAAGAGCGTCTTAAGTTAAGATACTTTTGGGAAACGCACCCAAGGTTCAAGAAGCTTCGTACGAAGGGTTTTACGATGTCTTAGCCTAACGATGTGTAAGACTCTTAAGTTGACATGATCCACTCAAACACTCGCAAATCAACCACGCCACTGGCCAAATCAACAAACTTATCATAAATACAATGTAGGTTAAAACGTAAGTGTAAGCAGTGACTCATCGCCACTGATAGGCATAGTATTCAATTATAGAATAGCAGCTGGGAGTGAGTAATCAAGGCCTATTCCAACCAAGGAGACTAGATTAGCAATACAATAGACTGGTTCCTGAGTTAAACCTTTCTCTCTTGTTTGTATATGGGTCAAGGTTTAAAGGGGGATTATGTAGGGAAAAATACATTTCCTGCTTCAATGTTCTTGGATGGTCACCTAACACAATCAGCCTTACTCAATGATCAAGGGGGGGTTAGAAACAAAGCCTGGTGACGACGGCACCGCTAGGGTGTGAGACGGGAGTTAGCCAGCTTACCTAGGTGACAATAACCATTTGGTTCCCTCCCACACCACATACAATGTCCATTTGTTTGCCTGTCACCCAATTAGGGACAGGAACCTGCATTCTATGTCAGCATTTTATTTCAGGTTTGGGGTATAAAGCTTTTACCCCACACAACACTATTTTGTGATTGAACTGCCTTACAATTACCCAGTATGTTGTATACTTGTAATGAAGACTATTTTGCATTATAATTAAATGGCTATTGACCTAAACTTTGGAACTCCGAGTTTTACTTTACAAAGGACAGAATTCATACAGATGCTTTTGGGAAATGCACCCCTGGTTAGTTGGCCATTATCAACGTTGTCCTGTCAGTGAAGCGGCAGTCAAGCTGAAGGATCATCACAGACTCAGCATTTCTGGACACACTGTCACACTCTCTGTTAATGTCAATTAAAAATGTTATAAAGTATCTGTATGTTGGCTGCCATGCTGATAGAAAAAAACAAATCACGCATAGGCTGTCTTCGCTTAAATAATTAGCCTATCAATATGACGTGAAAATGTGATCGTCAGGGGTGGTTTAATGCACAGGGTTACATGGGCTGAAGCCCGGGGCCTCGATTGGCCAGAATATAATGATGTAATTTGCCAGTGAGTGACTAGGCCTAATTCACTTGAACTGTTGTTGTTAATTGGTTGTCTGGTCAGATTAATTGTATTTATTAATTCATTTAACCATTCATTCATTAACAAAAAGCAAAAAACATACCAGTAGTTTGGTCAGATGCATGCAATGGGTTAGCAAAGTCATATGTAGGCTATGTCTTTGGTGGCTAGATGCCTACTTACATGTGCTGATTTTTCTTGTTATTGTCAG
This sequence comes from Synaphobranchus kaupii, assembly GCA_029718625.1. Taxonomy (NCBI): domain Eukaryota; kingdom Metazoa; phylum Chordata; class Actinopteri; order Anguilliformes; family Synaphobranchidae; genus Synaphobranchus; species Synaphobranchus kaupii. The sequence goes on from CM056376.1 coordinate 75,642,404, forward strand.
AAGCTAAAATGTCGGAATTACGAAAGCACGCCAGCGGATCACAAAAACGAAAAGAGAAAGAAAAAAAGACATTCTTGTACAGGAGTTGCTACAAAAAATTCCCAAGTTAACAGGGTTTTTCAAACCTTCTTCCATTCAACCAGTGGAAAAGGGAAACATAGAGACTGCTAGCAGCACATTAGCAAAAGCCACCAACTGACCGCTAGTCCAGCAGTAATGTTAGCTCCCTCTGTGAACTGGATTTTACAGACATAATCAAGGACTTCTCTGCCAGGAAAACAAGATGAAAGCACTTCTAAGTGTAAGACCATTGTTTTGTTTTTTTTGTTGACGCTCTTGCTTTATTTTATTAATTGTGCATTGGTTAGGCCCAACTGGAAATAGTTGGCTGATAGCCCAGTTGTTGCCCTGGAGGTCAATTCAGTTGAAATGAATCTATATTTTCTACCTTTTACCAATGTGTAATGCTTAGACATGGATTTTTGCATTGTCTGGTCGGGTTTGGTGGGTCGGGCCAGGCGAATACTACACAAATCCGAACGAAACCTAGAAGAGAAAATTCCAAGGTAGCAAATTTTACCACTAGGTGCTGCTATATCTGACGTATCAAACAAGCCTTAAATCATCACTCTGCTGCCAGAAATACAGTAGATATGGATGGATAACTTGAAGGGTTTCTTCTCATGACTTATTTTTCCATAGAGTTCAATTGGAAAATTTGTCAGGAGAAACCACCCTTAAAGTGATCCATCTATATCTACTGCATATCTGGCAGCAGCGTGATGGTTTGAGGCTTGTTTGATACCTCAGACCCTTGATGATTTTACCAATCATGTATTCCATACTGTTCCAGCATAATTTACAGCTAAATCTAAATCTAGGATTTCTATCTGAGAACAGTATTAAAAATGCTGTTAAAAGAATAAACAAAATCACTCCAAACAAGCTAACAACACTGCAAAACAAACCAATCTTTTAAAAAATATCAAATTTGTGCTCTTGCAAAATTTATCTCCCTCCCTTTCCATTTTTTTATGTAGCTGGCTCACTTGCTCCATTTAAATACTTCAGCAACAAACTAAAAAAACCACATCATATATTTATGTGTATAAAGTGTTTGAGATCTACTCATTTCGCTGCCTATCCCGACTGTCACCATTACTCCTACCTGCTGGGGCTCAGAGGGCTCATTTGAACTGCTGCAGCCTGCCTCACTCTCTCCCCCATCATCTTGAATCTAACAATAGGTTAAAGACAAACCTTATTTTACTTTATTTCATCAGGAGGAAAATATCTCATCATTATCATATCACATATCTAAATAATGAAAATATCTACCTAAACCGTGTTAAATGGAGGTTTGAGTGGAATGGGTAAATTTAATTCACTAGCCTATGTGCTAGCCCAGTCCTATGTCCCAACCTCAGTCCCTGTGTATGTTGGTTTTCGTTCCAACCACAGTTGCAATCCCAGAATTGACCTATTAGCTGCAGCTTCTCAGTGGGGCAAGTAGTTTGGCATCATATCATAGTTTGACCAATATAAATATAAATATAAATGGCTATAAGTTATCAAGGGTCTGAGCTATCAAACGAGCCCCAAACCATCACTCTGTTGCCAGATATGGAGTAGATGTGGATGGATCACTTTAAGGGTTGTTTCTCCTGACTTTTTTCCCCATAGAGTTCTATAGGAAAATGAGTCCGGAGAAATAACCCTTGCAGTGATCCATCCACATCTACTCCATATCTGGCAACAGAGTGATGGTTTGGGGCTCGTTTGATAGCTCAGACCCTGGATAACTTACAGCCATTTAGCCAGCCATGTGTTCCATACTGTACCAGTGTAATTTACAGCTGAATCTAGTCTCACCCCCCAATTTCCATAGAGATCCATTCAAATGCAGAGAGGTTATAGTATCGCTTGTAACAGTACCTGAAAATAAGATATCGACAGTTTTTTGATGTTGATGGTCACAGACTTCAGGAAGTAACAGCATGTAAAGGATATGCGACCAAATATGAAACATGATACTTTAAAAATACGTTAAAGCAAAGGGTATGAATACTTATGTAAATGAGAAATTTAATTTTTTTATTTTTAATAAATTTGCAAAAATCTCAAAAAAACTTTTTTCACATTGTCATTATGGGGTGTTGTGTGTAGAATTTTGAGGGAAAAAATGAATTTAATCAATTTTGGAATAAGGCTGTAACAGAACAAAATGTGGAAAAAGTGAAGCGCTGTGAATACTTTCCGGATGCACTGTACCTTTAACGGATGATCACTCTCAATCTGTTTCCGTTTACTTTTCCTGATTGTAAATCAAATAATTGATTCACTCAATAACCAAGAACAAGAAGTAAATTATTAGGCTACCAAGTTATTTTGAGATAGCATTATTGTTCTGTGCAACATAAACTTGTGTTGCATTTTTGTATATCGACATTTATGATGTTGTGTTATCATGCGAAGATTCTGACTTTTAAATGCTCCACGTTTACATGTTCAACGTAGATTTTCGTAAATGAGCATTTCTAGCCTGTATTATGCGCTGCTCTCAATGATTCGAGACACTTAAGAGGCTGTCCTCTTTAAATTTATGCTTTCTAATGTTTAAATCGCTTTGACTAATTTTAGTGTCGTCTTAAAATTAATTACATTCTTTAACGCATTCAGATTATTGCCTGATCCTTGTTAAACAATCTTAAGTTGTCTCTTTGTCGTTATCATTTCTAAATCATTATAGGCTACAAATTTGGTCTTGATTATTCAGAGAATGAATGGATTGATTGTTAGGCTACTGAATCTAAATAAACGGAAGCAAGTAATCCCCACTTTTTCCAACGCGCAGGCCCTCGCTACATATATTTAAGTGCTACCCATTTTATGACGCAAAGAAAAATACTAGCACAGAAAAACTTGATATATTCATTGATGTTTGTTATTCAGTTATTGAATTGCTTGATTGATAATTAAGAACTACAAGTAGAAACAGGTTGAGAGTAATATCCGTATAAAGGTAAGGTTACCGAAGGCCTATTTTACAGCCGACGTTACGCCACTGCTTGTACTACAGTTTTACTGTGACCAATTTACTGCACTTGTAGCTACTGCAGTACTAAAAATGGCAGCATTACTGCAGTTTTTTTTTTTGTAAGGGCGGTGGCATTAGATTAGAACCAGAGACCGTGACGACGTTGGTTGTCTACAACTGTGTCCAAACCTTAAAGGTATACTATGTAGTTTCATTGTAAACAACTCGTTCTTTGTTTACATTCAAATTTTCTCCCCAAAAAAACATTGTATGTATCCTTGTGGTCTAATAAACATGTTGAATGTATTTCCTACCTCATAAGTCGTTCACAAAGTGTTTTTTTTGTTAATGTTTTGAATGTTACACTGTTGACATCCCGCCGCCATTTTTAAAGCCAGAAACAGCTAAAATGGTGTAAACGTCATGAATGGGCGGTTCCTGCTCATTTGATTGACATGGCCAGGCCATGTGCGCAGGCTTCCAGGTAAACTCTTATTTTAGCTTAGGACCGAAACATTCCTCACGCAAATACGCGAACGTGGACGCTTCAAACTCCGAGAACTATTTTCCTAATATGTATATTAAATATTTATTAGGGGTGTAACGGTACACAAAAGTCACGGTTCGGTACTGGACTTTTTCATTGCTTTCAGCTGTTGTTAGTTAATTGAACAGATTGGAGTCACTCGGTAGCTTAGTTTATGTTGAATTGTTTGCAGTTAGTCCGTAGCTTGCTCGCTGTAGTTGGGCCAGCTACCCGTCTTTTGTGTTGCTAATTAGAACTAGTTGAATTAGAACTCACTCTGAGGTGATGAGCTGCAAACACGCTTAATATACACACAGGTGAAACTGGTTCCAACTAAATGATATATACATAAATCATATCTCATATTCTTGAAATTTGGAAGAAAGTACATTAGGATACCAAGTTTCAGCTCTATAGCTGTTACCAAGCCCAAGTTATAAGCTTCCAAAGTTGGAAAAAATCACATTCGCGCGTTTTCACGACTCGCGAGCGCGAAAGACGGAGGTTTCGAACAAATTTCAAGAGGCCATATCTCGGAAACGACATGTCGTATGAGGCTAATATTTTGTGTGTGTTCATTTTTCACACAATGGATTATTATGACGGAGTTACATCAAAATCTGAGAGGGTCATACAGGAACTTTTCAGAAAACTGGTTGATTTGACACGGAATGACCCTATTTCTAAATTCATAATCAAAGAAAAGTTCTTGTTTTCATGTATGGTTACTGTTCATTCATTTCTAGTCTTTGCTGTTTTGTATTGTTCAGAGTTAGATGTACTAGTGCGGTGCCCGTTCAAAACGTGCCCGTTTGGAATGGGCCGAACCGTTATCCAATCCACTTCACACATATACATATTTATTTCACACATATGACATCACTATCGATGACGTCACTATGCCCAAATAAGGGCAAAGGGTACTGCTCGGTGAAGTCCAGTGTCCATTAAGGTACAGTGCACGTTCGGACCGGGACGATTTTCTCGCGAACCGTTCATCCGATCGACTTCAAACTCGATACTGCACTTACTTGGATCATCAGCAATACACCCGCCAAGTTTCAAGTCGATTGGATGAACGGTCCTCGAGAAAATCGAAGGACAGACATACATACATAGAGAGATTCCTGGAATTATAGTTAGATGTGTTCGACTGTTTTAATGCAGTATGCTTTGACAATACAGATTCAATGTCTTGTCATGCCAATAAAGCTAATTGAATTGAGTCCACGGTCAGAGAAAATATGTGTGAAACGTCACCACAATGCTCGTGCATCGTCGTGCGTGTCTGAGAAGAACACGTGATAAGCAATTTTCTCCTACGTGCTCAATATCGCCATCTAGTGTTCTGAAACTACATAGTATAGCTTTAACGCCTGAATCAGCGAGGACCTCTGATATTTTTTGTTTTCGATGACGTCATCACAGAGCCTTTCTGATGACATCGCCTCCCATTCATTTCTGCTGAAGCTCACCCTCTTCTTTCCTTTACTTAAGCAATAAGGTATGAGACGCAGTACTATATCGTCAATATAGTCACAGTTAAAGGGTGTTTTTTTTTCAATAAAACTATTTTTAATTAACGTTATGAATTTAATTTCAGCAGCAGAGAAAATAGTCCCCAGTGTAGCTGTTGCCATGCAACACAAAAACAAACAAAGCTAGGAATGGAACGCTAGCTAGCAAACGGACTAATAGCTAGCGTTATGTGCTAATAACATAACATAATAATCATAATAATAATAATGTAATAGTTATAACGTTAGCTAAAAGTTAACAGTAATCTATATATAGCCTATACAGATGTGAAGTAACGTTATCTTGCTTTCACACAACCAGTCGGGAGGCTATGTCTCTCATGTTAACTTACAGCTAGCTAATTAGCTACTAAGCCTAGCTAGCTAAATTCCTACTAAATTCGTATTTCCAAACTGAATAAATACTGCACCTCTAACCACAAAAATGGTTTGCTAGATTAAAGTTGCTGTAACGTGCCGAATACAAACTTTTTCTATCTGCAGATTTAATGTTTTAACCGGTGTCATGAATCAGCTGTAGCCTATGCCTAAACTGTTGCTATCGTTACTAGCATAAAAGAGACAAATCTATGGCTCTCCAGTGAGAATGTCACTCCACCGTTAATTTCCTTTCCAGTGAATTTGGTTTCCAGTAGCTTTCGATTTTATGTCCACTCAAGGACATGATTTCTCTAACCTCCAGCCTCGCATCAGAAAGTTTTTGCTGTAGACGTGCAGAGTGATATTAATTTAAACTTCCAGGTAAACAGGTGTATTATTGCATCATAGGGGTACTATATCGCGAATATAGACCCATTTCTTGTTTGTAAACAAAAGAGGATGCGCGCGCAACCCTGGGGCAAAAAGTGTATCACCTTGGCAGACTATCATAATGAGGTGGACTTGATCATCAACGATTTAACAGACTAAATGCATCTAATTTTGTTTCTGGTTCTTTTATTTCACTTTCATCTTGGCACAGCGATACAAATTATAGCTAGCGTTAGTCTTATTACAACTTTTCTGTAATTTTTTGTTGTTGTAACGTTAACTTAAGATAGCATATTTAGCTATAGCTTATAAATGAGTGCAAGTTAACCGTCTTTACTGTCAATGTTTGACAGTGGCAAGTTAACTTATTTTTTTATGTTAGTCCAATTCAATAACTCGGACATATAGGTTACACCATAGTGTAGTGTAGTGTAACTTCTGTTAATGCTGTTATTAACGTGTTTGGCCAGATAGGATGACTCTACATAGCCTGTCTAGCAGCTACGTTACTTAACACACACAAAGGTGTAGCAGCTGACAACTATTGTGTCAGTAAATTCTCTGTGTGATGATGTATTGATAACTTAATGTTCATCTATAGCCACAACAGAAAAGGCACCAGTAGCCTACCACCAGCGTTTTCTTCTGTAACGGTGAGCAAGCTTGTGTAGCTACCGAACCCTGTTATCGGGCGAAAAACTGAAACTTTTGTGAACAACAAGGCTACGATACTGTTATTATTTGGGCATATAAATATATGTTCAATAGTAACATTATTAGATTCAAAAAACAAATAGATAACTTTTAAGCCAATAAACATGTAAGTTAGACGTGACTGGTAGCCTAGTTTTTTTTTGTTTGTTTGTTTTAACGACTTTTAGATTAGGCTAACGTTACTGCCATAAAGAAGCTCAAGATTTTTTGTTGTTTTAATAATCAATTATTAGTTTATTTAATCAAGAAAGATACCTTTTGAATCCCCGATATGTTGGTAAGATGCCTGGCTAACTGGATTGTTTAGATGGCAGTCCATTTGTCCATCTCATTGGATTTATTATTTCACCTCCCACGCCCTCGAGTGGACATATAAAAAATGGCACTTCTTCATGAATTGATTACAATGAATTTGAAGAAGAAAACAACAACAACAAGACACATTTTGCTAATATTGTGAATGTGCTAACGCTATAGACATAGCTACTGGTTTTCTTTTTTTACCATTGGCAAATCAGCTCTCGATGAAGTTCAAATATTATCGGCGTGCCCGATAATGGGCGTTATCTAGCTACGTCTCTTAGCTAACGTTATCCATCTTATTTCTTTTATCCAAGTGTTCACTGGTGGAAACTTGCTTTTTCGGGAAATACGGTGGATATAAGCTGGTTACTTCTTTAGATTACAAAATTAACATTGGCAATCTAGCAATTAGAAATGTTAGCAAACTAATGTTCCTGTGAGATATAACGAAGACAGTAACATTACAGTGGCTAGCTAACGCTAGTCTAGACACAGACAGACCACTTGCCCCCGGTTCACAAATCACAGGGTATTCAAAAAAAGAATTAAGGTGACCAAGACCCACCTCAGCTCATCTACGCTGGCAAACTAACATTACGGTTAGTCCACCCAATTAGATAGCACACTAAAGTAGGCTAAATAATGCACAGCGCCTGTTGTTAAAGCGGGTACAGGTAACTAGCAATAACAGCAGCTTGGTGATAAATATCGACCTGTCTTGACGACATGAACATATAACCATGCATGCAGCAAGACCTTTTACTTTTTATCTCATGGCCAACTCACTAAAATGGTAGGTGTCCATTTCTACATTGTTAGCACATTAATTACCAAGCAATTATGCTAGGTTCGCTGTCACTTGCATAACTTACTATTAAATTCTAACGTCATTTGATATTGGGTCAAAATAGTCTCACGTAATTTGATATTGGGTCAAAATAGTCTCACGTATGTTCTCTGTCATGGTTAGCCCACCTAATGTTACTCCATTTGCTTCAAAACCACAGCTATACCGGTCAGTTGTTTTCATTCAATTGAGTGCCTAATTTATATGATGAGGTGGCAGCATAACATAGCCTACTTCAGGACATTTACTAAATTGAATAAATATTACACATATTTACACCAAACTTAGCTATCTCAGTGTTGATGTAACTAAGATATTCGATGTCAAACAAGTGTCTTTCATCATCCATTTCAGCTTCTACAATTACAAGTTGATGTTGATTTCTTTTGCAATATTGAATATTCTGCCCCAGTGTTGCGTGCGCACCTCTACTGTGACGTTGGTGAGAAACCGGTCTATAGACACAGCTTTGAACGCCTTTCAACCAATCATAATGCGTGGTCAAAATTACCCATTTTATAAACTATGATATTAGATATAAATAAATAAAATTAAATAAATAAACGGATCCGTCGTAATATCTAACTACATACATACTTTATTCTGATTGGTCGTTGAGTGCAATTTAAATTGATTGCAAATTGCCTTGTGTAGCTAACAGTGGAATTGCATAAAATGACATCACGAGCAATAAGTTGCTGCAACCAAAGTTGAGTGGAAATTGCATCGTGTAACAACACCTTAAGTCTACAGCCGCAACACATAGGTCAAGTGCATTTTAAAATATTGCTCAGATGCATTAACGGCTTTTAATATCTTCATAAATGGAATCCCTTGGATGTTATTTTGCCATTTTTATGATCAGCTACCCATTTAAGGCGAAATCTGATTTTTAAGCTTACATAACCTGTTTTCCAAAGAGCACATTTTTGTTTACCACCTGTTGACTCCGCAGTGCTCTGAACAAAAGTTATTTGTTTTCATTATAGGCTGATTTAAAAAGTTTGTATTCGCCAAATATCTTAGTTACAACAACTTTAATCTAGCAAAGCAGTTTTGTGGTTAGAGGTGCAGTATTTATTCAGTTTGTAAATATGAACGTAACATAGTAGCCTAGGGCTTTACCTAATGTAGCCTAATGTAACGTTAACGTGAGCAACGCTGGTTGCGAATGCGAGCAAGTTACTTCACAAAGCACGTTAATCTGTGTATTAAAAAAACATTTTATCCAGCTAAATGTCTTAGATATGACAAGTTACAAACAAACTCTGTATCTATAGTAGGCTATTTTTTCAGATGTTCCCATCTCATGATGCAGATCGTGAAATCTAATTTCCTTAGCCTGGGCTGTTTAAAATAGGCTGCGTGACCAAAACATTTTTAAAAACAAGACGGAGAGAGGAAGGTAAATTGAGTTGCGGTTTCATGCAATTTTCTTAAATCCATGGCTTGGATAAATACTCGATTCTGATTGGCTGGAGGGTGGTCATTTAATTTGTTTAACCGCCCGGCTATGAAGTAGTGCTGGCAACATTTTAATCACCGTTCTAAATTAATATGCCGTCTACGTTATCTACTGCCAGCGCCATTAAGGTGTTGTTACACAATGCAATTTCCACGCAACTTTGGTTGTGGCAACTCGTTGATGGTAATGTCATTTTATGCAATTCCACTGTTACACGAGGCAATTCGCAATCAATTTAAATTGCACGCAATGACCAATCAGAATCAAGTATGTATGTATTTATGCGTTTGATATTATGCCGGATCTGTTTATTCCGTTAGATACTCAGTATCAAGTCTTGATCGCTAAAATTAGCTAACGTTACAATTATACTTGTTAACGTTACGTTTAGCTAGTTACATTTATTTATTTTAGTGATGTCGAAAATACTGCCAACAAGGAAACGCAAAGCCTTATTTGCGTTAATTTTATTGGACCACCTTGAAAACGAGCAGGAGGAAAGGGTAACGTTATCGTAGTAGTAGGGTACGCGTAGACAGGTCTGCGTTTGCGTGTGATCAATATCGCTGTTCTGATTGGTTATTGCATGCAATCGGTTGCATGAAAGTTGAACTGCCCCCAACTTATTGCAACCAAGTTGCACAGAAATTGCAGGGAATGTTACACGAAGCAATCTACAACCAACTCAGCTGCAACTTAGTTGCAAGCCACAAAAATTACTTTGTGTAAAGGTGTTGTTACACGATGCAATTTCCGCGCAACTTTGGTTGCGGCAACTCGGTGCTGGTGATGTCATTTTATGCAATTCAACTGTTACACGACGCAATTCACAATCAATTTAAATTGCACGCAACGACCAATCAGAATCAAGTATGTATGTAGCATTCGATATTACGCCGGATCCGTTTATTCCGTTAGATACAAATATCAAGTCTTGGTCACTAAATTTAGCTATCGTTACAATTTTTCTCTTTTAACATTTAGCTAGTTACATTTATTTATTTTCGCGGTGTCTAAAATGCTGCCAACAAGGAAACGCAAAGCCTTATGTGCGTTCATTTTATTGGACCACCTTGAGAACGAGTTGGAGGAGGAAACTGTTAAACGCCAAAAAAAGCAGTTCTGGGTACGCAGCTGGCTCCTCAAGAGACAGGAGAAGGGGTGCTTCCACACACTTTTACATGAATTACACCACGAAGATCCAACGCATTACAGGTAAGAATAAACAAATCCCAATCTGACCTGTCTATTATATTTGTGTAGTCCACTAGGTGGCGGTGTAAGCACTGACAGTAACTACTAATGATATTATTTACTATTCATTCACTGTTCTTGCTTACTTCTAGCTATCAATAGCAGGGGGTTTACTATAGTGTAACGTTAACAGTGGTAAAAATAGAAAATTAAAATGCCAAGTGTAAATCTTACCCACCTTTTCCTCTCTATATTGTCAACTCAGTTCAATTGATTTGAAAATAGTTGAATAAACTGTCTCACATGGACTTTTTATATTTATTTTACAGATCATGGCTGCGCTTGGATGAAGACTGTTTTAAACAGCTGTTGGACATGGTGACACCACTCATAAAGAGAGAGGACACGGTAATGAGGGAAGCCATCAGTCCCGCAGAACGCCTAGCAGTAACACTGCGCTATCTGGCCACTGGGGAGACATTCTCCTCATTGTCCTATAGTTTCAGAATTAGTAGACAGGCGATTTCTGAAATTGTATTGGAAGTATGCAAAGCGATTTACACCGTCCTGAAGGGAAACTTCTTGAAGATCCCAAGCACGGAGGAAGAGTGGCACACCATCGGCAAAAGGTTTGAGGATATCTGGCAGTTCCCAAAGTGCATAGGAGCCCTGGATGGAAAACATGTGGTTGTGCAGTCTCCGGATAACAGTGGCTCCTACTACCACAATTATAAGGGTACCGACTCCATCGTCCTCATGGCTCTTGTGGATGCAGACCTACAATTTATTTACGTGGATGTGGGAACAAATGGAAGAGTGAGTGATGGTGGGGTCTGGAATAAGACCACCCTGTGCCAGGCACTGATGGGAAACAAGCTGCACATCCCACCACCATCTCCTCTGGCTGGACGCATCAAGCCTGTCCCCTTTGTTGTGGTGGCCGATGCTGCATTCAGCCTGAAGAACCACCTGATGAAGCCTTACCCGGAGAACCAGCTGAACAGTGAGAGCACGGTGCTCAATTACAGATGAGGATTTTCTTTTTGTACAAATTGAAATGATGTATTTTTAAAACTCATTATTAGCAATAAGAATAATTAATATTTATGGACCACCAGTTTCAGTGTGGCAATGAAAAGCTTTGACCTCAACATTTTATTAAGTTTATTTTAATCATGTTTTTGCAGACTCTCTCGGGCAAGGCGCTGTGTAGAGAATGCCTTTGGTGTTTTGGCAAACCGCATGCGGGTCTTCAGGGCACCTATTGCCTTGTCCCCCAAGAAGGTGGAGCACATTGTTCTGGCATCAACAGCCCTCCACAATTTCCTGAGGAGGCAGAAAACGGGAAGGGCCCTGTATACACCTGCGACCCTCACTGACCGCGAGGACCTGGGAACAGGGAACGTTCTGCCGGGGGAGTGGCGTGCCGAACCTGCTCCCTCATCTATGGTCCAACTTAGAGCAACGGGCAGCAACAACTATGCCACAAATGCCAAGGCAGTCAGAGAAGAATTCAGGGACTATTTCAGTACCAATTGTGCTGTCAGCTGGCAACAAATGTTCCACTGAAGGTGGAAAAATCTCCACAATTACTTATAAATATTCTTATTAATTAATTATATTAAATGAAGACACTTTGTTACATATTAAAACATAATTTATTGAACTTTTAAAAATGTTTCTTTTTCCTTCACTCACTCACACTCGCAAATAGATATTTCACTAATACTTGTTGAATCTCAATCTTTGCCATTTCCTTGGCTCGCTTCCCCATGTCCTTTAAGGTTGCTCGTACATACTGCCCAAATAGCAAATTTGGATCAGACTCCTCCTGGCCTCTGAGACACTTAAGCACTTCAGAGTAGACCTCCTGTCTTGAGCTGTTGTCAATAGCAAGTGCTCTCTCCCTCACTCTCTTGTGAACTGGCCTATTCTGTGTTGCTGGCATCTCCACAGGTGACTCGTCTGCCTTGAACGTAAATTAGGTGAAAATAATTCAGTGTTTTGTGCATTATTATTAGTGTTTTCCACCATCAACAAGATACTATATTATTATAATTAATGTCCAGTGAGGTGAAGCAAAATACAAATTTCCACATTGTGTGGACAATAAATTATTCGATTCTACTCTATAATTCCTCAGCCTCAGGTGATGCTGGTGTTGATGGTGACTGGGTCATGCTGTCCTGGCTAGTGGCTGGCTTTCCTGCATCTTTTAAATATCGCAGAGGGAAGTAATGTGCCCATTTTGGAATATAAGTGGCATCAGCTCCTGCCCCTGACCTGCTTAACCCTTCAACTTTCTTGAGCGCCCTCTGGTATGTCATTCTTAGGTTTCGGTACCTGTCCTTAATACTCTCAACTGCAAACCAAAAAATAAGAATTTTGTGATTGGATGTAAGCTATAGCCTCCTAAGTGTGAACTGATGGAAATACACAGAATACTGGATGATGAGCTATAGCTACAACTTACTATTGAAGGGATGCCCTGTAACATCTTGCCCAAGCAGCTCCTTCAAATGAGACAGTGTTACGTCTCTCATGTCTTTTTTAAAGTAGGCAGTGTCCTTTGGGTCCCACACAAATCTGTGCTCTGATAATCAAATTCACAGATACAACAAGGGTTAACAAGTTAATAAGAATAGCCACCCACACATACAGTAGCCAGATGCATATATTTATAATTGTAGAGTAGGCTGTACTTGGCTCTGTAGGTACGTAACGTTAGATAGTTCGACATTACAAAGCTAACATAACTAATGTAGAATTCACGTCAAATCACGCTAGCTAACGTTAGCTAGCTAGTTAGTTTGCATTAACGTTACACACCGACTAACGTCTAATCTATGAAGGCGTTAGCTACCAAGCTAATCGCTAACGTTACCCATAGTTACCTAGCCTACCTAGCTAACACAATTTTATGTGAATTAACGTCCATTAATTGACCGTACAAACCTTCATAAAATTCGATGAGAATGCTCTCTTTTTCAAAGGGTCCATGTATTTAGTTGATCCATTTAGTTGCGTTAACGTTATACTATCGTATATAGGTATGTAGTTAGCCAGTTTGGTTTAGGTAACGTTAGTTAGCCAGTTATAGTTTATGATAATTTAGCTAGCAGTTAACGTTAACGTTATCGTAGTAGGCTACGCGCAGACAGGTCTGCGTTCGCGTGTGATCAATATCTCTGTTCTGATTGGTTATTGCATGCAATCGGTTGCATGAAAGTTGAACAGCTCCCAACTTGTTGCAATCAAGTTGCACAGAAATTGCAGGGAATGTTACACGAAGCAATCTATGAGCAACTCAGCTGCAACTTAGTTGCAAGCAACAAAAATTGCTTTGTGTAACAACACCTTAACAACACCTTTACATTGTCTAGCCTAATTGGCAAAAATAATATCTGAATAAGTTGCTTTTTAATAAGTTTATTCTTAATTTGACACCGCTTATTAGTTTCTCATCACATGCAGCCTAAAGGGAATGAAGCATAAAACTGGTTAAAATGATTAAATCAGGAAATACTCTGTAAAAGGATTTATTGGTGACAGCCATATGAAAATAATTACGCATCACCAGTCATGTTGTAGGCTATGCAAGATGCTTTTTCTATTTTTCTAAAAATCCAATCTAGCTTTATTAGCCTAGAAGACCTTGCAAACGTTGCAACCCAGTGTGAGAGAAACTTGAAATTTTGATGAATCAAGTCCAGTGGCCATCTTCTATCGCTCCTTCCACGGCCACTTTCCCAGTGATACCCCCCATCCTCTCTTCTGCAGGTGAGAGGTCCGGGATGCCCTTTCCTCCACTGTACCGGCAGAACTTTTTGGTTGGTTATAATGGTTATTTTCTTTTTTTTAATCTCAGCTGTAGTTCACAATTCAGAGGAAGCATTTTAGCCCTGGGTACCCTCTGCCACATAGCGGCTTTTGAGCTAGACTGCACACCACTACTAACGCTCCCAATAAGCACATAAGTTTATTTTCATGTTCATTCATAAGCATTTCAATTTTACCCTCACAGAAGAAATGCTTTCATGTTGCCCGCCATGGCCTATAATACTGGAAAACACCACGGGCCCTATCTTACACCCGGCGCTAAGCGGCGCTAACCCAAACGCAAGTGTCTTTGCTATCTTACACCCAGCGCATGGTTCATAATAACGCCTTGCGTTCACGTCCTTTAACTACCATGTATTCTTGCGCCCCATTACAAGTGAACTGGTCGTGTTGGTCTTAAGATAAGGAGTGGCCAGGATTCTTTCTGGCGTATTGCTATCTTGAGCCAGCAGAAAGCGCTTGCGCAAACCTGGTCTAAAGTCATGTCGCAGTTGTTTACATGTTATTTTAACGGCGCATATAAGTGCGTCTACATAGGCGTGTGCACAACGCGCATACCATCCTGTCTGTTACACACAGGGGCGCGCACAAGCATGACTAAAATATCTAGATCACAATGTGAAATATTATTATTAGGCTATGTCAAAAATGCATAATAATAAAAGGTTCCATAGGTCCACATACCTTTCCCTCAGCGAAGGGAAACCATGCCACATTACATTTCTCTCAGCCCACTCCATCAACATCCAGGCAATGTGCGATGGTACGGGACAATGGCTATCCATTAAAAAGGAGCTGATAACATCTATATCAAGCCTAATGCGCAAATTGTCATGTACACCTAATGCGTGAATTGTCATTCAATGGAAAACTTGCGCACTGCAATAGACGGACATTTGAGTTTTGAAAATGCGCTTCAGATGTAATTACAATACAGCTCTGTTTATCTAGGAATACAGCCTGTAAGTAAATAGAATGGTTTGTGACTGAAAAAAGTTCAAAACCTTGTCCAGTGAATATTGCTTTTATTGTTTTTCAAATAGCCTAGGCTACAGCGGATTCGCTGTGCATAAGGTTTTTTTCGATAGCCTATGGTTAAAAAACGGAGATAAATGTCACCATGTTAACTGAATTGTAACCTTAGCTATTCTTCGTCCTTCATATTTTGTAAATTACAGTGACAAGGTTTCCATACCCTCAGCTTATTAAAACCCCGCTGATTTCACCTGTTATTCCATAACTGAACAAAATATTTTAAAGAGAACTAAGCGTTTAATTAGGAACTAAAACAAATTTGCAGCACGTTACAATTAATTCACAATTAATTTTTAATACCATTATCTGCATGTGCGCTTTACAGGAGCAGCTCTGTTTCCCCTGCTGTAAATCGCACTTTTAACGGTCTTCCTGGGAAAGTGGATTGTTTTAAAGCATTACGCTACCAGTAAAACAGGTTGGTCACATTTCCATAAGCAGGACATTATAAAACAAGGGAAAATATGCGTGAACCTATGGGTTGCCAACCTCACAGCTTTATTGTATTTGTTGTCATCATTAAGGCAAAATAACGTTATTTATTTTATTAATCAAAATTAGAATGCAGGTAATGAACATGAGTTCATTGCTTCATTGCATAATCAAACGAAATTCGTTAAACAAGCAGGCTAATTTGGCGTTTTCTAAGGTGAGACGGAAGCCATTGGTAGCTTATTCTCAGCTGTTGCAGGTGCCTTTAACTAAATTTAACCGAATATATTTTGTAAAATAACAGCACTGTCGGGAATTACCGGGAACTCATAATGGTTAGTCCGAATAATATTGATCATAGGCTACTATTGATCCATATAGCCTATTCCTTGATCGCACTAAACACACATGAGCATGTCTGTTTCGCCACCATATAAGCAATCCGCCAAGGTGGAAAAGCAGGCTTTTAAAGGGAATGGGATATGACATTTTGATTGGTTTATTGCATGTCACGCATGTCACGACACACCTATAATTAATGAAGAGACTAGGTTCAGCCCACTTGCTCGCTGCGCCGTACTTAGCGCCCAAAAAACACGGCATTAAAATAGCAAAAGTGGACTTGGACACGCCCTAAATGGACTTTATGCCATGCGCTTAGACCAAGCGCCAAGATCGCCAAGATAGAGCCCCACATTGGCATGTGTTTTAAAGGAGGTGGCCCTGCCAAATATGGTAGTAAATTGGCATGTGAGTATGGTAATTCATAATGATGTGCACGCACTTCCTAATATACGATCAAGTCTGATTTTGTCATGGTTATTGGCAGCATTTGTTGTTTCTGCGGTTGTTGTTCGATTTGGCGTCGTCTGACGCTCCCATCTGATTTTTTTCCGTCTCCGTTCCGGGTGTTTGGATCTCGCCCAGTCATTATTTTCCACACCTGTGTTCGGGTTTCCTGTCAGCTATAAATAGCGTAGGAGATTCACGCTTTCCTGCACTTTGATATTGTCGTTGCTAATTGACATAGAAGTCGGTAAGTTCTAGGAACACGGTCACTGCCCTTTCTGGTTGTACAAATAAGAAACGCAGCAAGTTCCGGGTTAAAGAAGTTAGGCTAGGATTGGTTATTTTCTTTAAAGCTCCTATCCCTTTTCTTTGTCCCTTTATTTTTCTCGTTCTGTTACCTTTTTTTGTTTGTTTTTAGCTCTTTGGCTACAGAACTTAGGTAACAGACTGTTTTTCTGTTTAAGTCTACACCCGTGTAGTCTTGGGGTTATTCTTTTATTTTTCTCTACCTCTCTTCTACGCTCTTTTGTCTTAGAGCGTGAGGTACTTTTTGTTTGTTATACTCGCTTCTTCGAGTTCGCCTCCTTTTGAGGTAGATTTGTTTTGACTTAGGTCGGGAAGTTTTTTCTCCCATTCCTTAGTTCTCCTTTTCCTGTTGCGGTTTAGCCGCTTTGTGGTGTATCTCTCTAGGTACGCTTATAGATTCCCTATCTGTCGCATTTGGAACCCTTACCTCACCCCTTCACAAATTTATCAACCTACGAACACATTTATGCTTAGATCTGTGATTTACACCAGTTTTATGAATCACATGTGAGATTTTGTTATGCTCAAATATACGTTCATTTTTACGACCGTATTGATAAATGAGGCCCATTGTGATCAACATTCCAATTGAAAGTCATTTGCTACTGATCTTCTGGTCCTTGCCGAAAAGGTTATATTGAGTTATTATAATTATAAAAATTAGGACAACAAAGGGGAATTTGTACTGACAGTACACACTATGACCTGTAGTGTAGTGCTATTTTTTTTATGCCGGAGCGCAGTATTGTATGACTGTCACCTTCAAAGGTAGCTAATTAGTCTAGATATATGACGGACTGCGCTGTAGGTGCCAGACAGCAGAACGAGTTAAAAACTGAATACACACAATGTATTGCTTCAGCGCTCAACAGAACGCTACATTGAGATTAAGTGCAGCAAATAAGTAAAAAGATGGGACAGACACGTGTCTTTATAACGTGCATGTTTTATTAGGCTGTATCAAAACCGTAAATACAAGCACACCATAGCACATTGTTAAATATAGGAACGTGAAATGGAGCATTTTAAAACAAGAACAAGTTTTTTAAAAAGTTTATCCTGAGTATTGCATGAGCTAAAATGGAAAGATACATTGATTTGCAATATGCAAAATTGGGTTTGTCCCTACATTATTTTCAAAATATTGGGAGGTGGGTCATGCAAATAAATTACGTTAGCACATATATAAAGTGATTTTCTAAGCCCGAAAGGAAGTTTGGGAAAGGTATTTCTTGGTGCATTTTAGTACAGATGGAAAGCAGGTATTAAAAGGCACGGAATCGATAAGATGATGGCTGTCGTTGTAGCAAGACACAACGGGTGTGTTTGGAATATCCATAACTGAACGTTCTGAATGATTGCCTAATAATGGGGGTTATTAACTGGCCCCATTCTAGCTAATGCTCAAAATACACAAGAAGAGAATTTGTGGATAGCCTATAGGCTTACATCATGAACAGTAAGAATATTTTCTTTAATCATGAAGCAAATCGTGTTACAGAATACAAGAGTAACTAGTATTTGAATCAAATGAGCAATACAACGCCTATTATAACAATTATAACAAGCAAAATCAAAACTTTATAAAAAATAAAACCCATGATCAATTGGAAATGTGATTTTATGTGGCACTTACGGCATGAGTAGCCTTAGTGCTAGTAAGCATAGTTATGATAATTTCAGTCCTGACAAACAGCTGTAACTCCCGGCAGAAGAACTAAGAGAAGTTTGGAATAAAACCGCCAGCTTGTTCAGTGTAACAGTAGCCTATACATACACTGTAAAAAAATACCATAAAAACGGCAACATTGCTGCCAGTCTTTTCACTGTTTTTCTTACAGTATAACGATTCCAAAACAAGGCAAAAGCTCTCATTTAAATATAGCCTGTTTGGGATGGAGTAATTTACATAATGACTCTTAGTTGATCACCCGCAAAGTGTGAAATGATAACATGTGAAAATACTTTGGCTGCGCCCGCAAAATAACACCCCTTATTTGAGATCTTAGTAAATCGACCCAAAAGTATATGCATACAGGTATGAAAAAGTATTAGTACACATTATGAAGGCATACTGTGAAAGGATAGCCAGGTATACCTAGGCATGTTTCAATCCCTGCACGTTTTAGTTGGCAAAGCGTATCTGTAACATTTAATTATGATGCAGTTTAGTAGATCTTAAATATATTATGAAAAGGTCATTAATACATGTGTTAAAACATGTTCATAGTTGACATTTTAAATGTTTGTTATTACGAAGTAGAACAGGGTAATAAAAGTGAAAATACTGTAATGTATCCAAATGTAATTATTGTGCATATTATCAAGTATATTTCCCCAGTCATATATTAAAAGTTTTAATATAAACTTTGCATACTTCTAAAGAAGTATATTACTGTGTTGTGTATTTTTTCGAGTAGCATTGCTAAGAAGTTTTTCTGAGAAATTGTTTTTCAGCAACAGGACATTGTGGGCATCTCATCACATGTTTAGTACACTGCCTAGTAGAAAGGCAAATACAGGTGTAAGAGAGGGATATTTTAAAAATTATTGTTTCAGGGTCAGTTACTCAACCAGATTCCTGTGGCTTTGCTGCAGAGTTGTCTCTACAGCTTAGCATATTCCTTTCAAAATTGCCATGCATTATAAATTACAGCATTTTCCTGGGTTAAATGCACATATACGAGCACTCTCACTTCACACACTTGCAACTCTCTCTCACTCTCACATGACATGCACACGTACACACAAACACAACCAGGAATATATTTTCATAGCTGATTTAGTCATAGACTATACGGAACTTGATCCATTGACAACGTCATCCCCCTGTAATGTAAAATCCTTTTTCAGAAAAAAATGTAAAAATGACAAGGTGTATCTCCCCACTCTGTTTGATTTTTAATTAAATAAATATGATATAAATAAATACATGAAATAAATATTGATATGTGATAAGGCACATGGAATGTCGTCGGTATTGGGTGGTGACCTTAGAGTAGCTGTGTCATTCTTCTTTGGTGAACTTGTCTTCGCCTCCTCCTTTTGTTCTTCTCATTTCCCAGGTTACAAGCCTTGTCGTACACTTCCATCAGCTCATGCAATGCCTGGAGTTGAGTCTTGAACTCGTTTACCTAATAGAGAAGATGACGGTGCACCAGCTTTCAGAATATTGGAATTACTTTGTGTCCTCATTCAATTCACTGGTCTCAATGGCAAATACTGGAATTTTATTCAGTTTCAATGCACTCTTTTCAGTGCTGCAAATAGAGGGCAAATATGTTTCTGGATTTTGAGCCAACCTCGGCTCTTCTTTGTTAAATTACCCTATTTGTTTACTTCATCTGGAAATCTATTATAGAATTATGAATGATGGCTGAAGACTTTGCTTGTACCATTATATGAAATATTTAACTATATGAATGAACCGGTGTGGATGTATAGAGTTAATTATTTAAATTTACCCAGGTTAATTGGTTGAAAGAAAAAAAACAGCATAAGCACAGCCCTCAATGAGCTGGGGTAGGCACCCTGGCCTTATTGGATGAGGAAATCACTCATTCTGTGGCTCATTAATGGACACTATGTGCTAACTGAATAATAATCAGTAAGAATTTATCATTACCCATGCATACCTCATATGGAGTACGCAATTACACATGGTTTTTCCAGAGGAAACAGCACATGAAATGGTGTCCCTTGTCTCTTTCTCTTTAATGGAAGTGCCATATTCCTCTTAGTACTTTAAGATAATCTTCAATAAGTTACCCAGAGGCTGGCTACTTTCACTTGCCTTCATATAACCTCTTTTGAGATTATGTCACTCCAGTGTGCTTACCTTAATGGCCTGCAGGCCTGAAGGAGTGTCAGCACATTATGCTTTAATGGCTGGGAAGTAGTCTTTCTGCAGCTCCTCTACTCGACCCCTGATGGCATGGCATGGTCATCCTGAACTCGTCTTCCTTGGTGTGGTTCAACAGGTTGGACAGGATATTAATGGCTGACCTTCACATGCATCTCGCCCATGAGAGAAGGTTCTTTTCACTTTCCTGCCCAAAGAAAATCCACAAAATCAGCCTTAGTTGTCTAGTGGCTGTATCAAAAAAAACACTATTCTTTGTTACAATTTCTCTTTTTCCATACCAAAATAGGAATACAGAGGTCTAATATTTAGAATCCAGTAGAGCCAGGTAGATGGGCCAGTTACCTGTAATTTGAAGTCAAGATTTCCAGTTTCTTCAGAAAAAAGAGGTTTACCATACCAGTTTTTTTTTGCTCATTTTCTGGGAATGGAGAGAAAAATTTAATGGTTTCAATTGTTAATACAGGTGGAATAAACAACATGCTACATACATAACTGGAACAGTTATCTAGCACAGCAAGTTCAAATATTACAATGGATTGTTTATATCGTGTGGGCCTTCATTGTACACATCATTTGATTAACACGTGACCCTCAGATTTGGCTGTCTGTTACTGTACAACAAGGTCAACAAATGCCAAACACAGCTTTTCATGGCTTCAAGTTGACAACCAGAACTGAAAAAAGAAAAAAAAAAAAAGAAGCCACTTCCACACTTGTGGCAAACATGTCCCCTGCTGCCTTTGCAAACTCTTGCACTGGCTTTCTGATCAGTGGCTTTGAAATGTAATTTATAAAATCAACAGATTGAGCAGATGAGCTGGCTGTCTGTTTGGAATACAATTTGGAGAAGGGACTACCATATCCTGTGTGTGTGTGAACATGTTTTTTTTCTCATTCTTCATTACCAGTATTAAGGCAGTCGCTCTCACCAGCCAGTGAGTATGCTACTCACTATACAATAGTCCCCATCTTCCACTCTGAGGTCTGGAGTCCTGTTTAGTTAACCTGACTTCTGTTCAGAGATGGAGTCTGAGTGTCTTTGTCCTGCTCATTTTTAAATTGAGTGTAAAAATGGGTACCCATATTCACTAAACAGTTGTTCAGTAAACAATTGTTGAAATGTAAGCAGAACCACCTTGTATGACATAAACTTTACTCGTACAAGTCAAACAAAGATGTTGGTTATACTTACAGAGTCCTGACTGAAGTAGTCTTTCACCTTCTTGATATCTGCTTGCATGTTTCGTGATGCAAGGCCTGAGGAGTGAGCCCATCCTAAACTCGTAAAGCATATCCCACAGAAAAGAGCCATGGCATGTAGTAAACTCATTTGTTCCAGGTTTCAGTTTCCAAAGTTTAACAATTCCTTAAAGTTTGTCTTTGAGGCTCCTGTGCCAGTCTCTTTGAGCTGCTACAAGTCCTTTCTAAACTGTCATCGACAGTAAATGACATTGCATCAAACTCAAGGATATTTATAGTCAAAGGCGCAATGGCTCAAAGCACAGGGTGTGAAAATTGTGGCTGGTTAGAGGGTTTCATAGCTGAGTGCATTTCCTTTAAAATACGTATGTAGATCCTCCCCATTGGGTCTTTTTTGGGTTCTCTGGAAGGTTGTTAGTGGTGTTGAGGTCAGGGGAACTTTATTCGGCTGTTGAGCAGTTTGGGACCGACCTGGCACCCCCAAGATGGCATCTCTAGACATGTACGCCCTTCTTGATGGATGGAAATGTGGTTTCTTCACCTTCTTCAATTTTTCAAGTAAAATGAGAAGTGAGTTTTGCACATAGAAAATAATGAAACTCACACCATTGATAAGGGTGTGATAAAAATTAGATGTGTCATGGAATTGTTTTAATCAAGAGGTGATTTACCTATGGCATTTACATAAAAATCATTCTGTGTTTAATAAAGATTCCCCCCCCCCCCATTTTCATATTGATCCCATGTTGCCAATCTTAACATCATTTTAAAAATTGCTTGTACAAAACAGTTTAATTCTGTTTTTGAATGAAATGTCTACAATTACTCTGATCTACAAATGTTATGTTTGCTCACATTTATATCTAATGTTAATTTAATTGATGGTAGACGACTGGAAATATTTAATAAACGGGGTATTTGATCGGCATTGAAATTTTTAATCCCAGAGATGTGTTGCAGTCTGTTGTATTATGTAGCATGCATGTAGGAAACTTCTTACTTGGTAGATGGTAGCAAGTTTCCTCTGTTCGGAATTTCTTCTGATGCTTTCACACCAGGGGCTCTATCTTGGCGATCTTAGCGCATGGCGTTAAGTGCATTTAGGGCGTGTCTAAGTCCACTTTTGCTATTTAGACGGCGGGTTTTTTGAGCGCTAAGCACGCGCAACGTGCAAATGGGCTGAACCTAGTCTCTTCATTAATTATAGGTGTGTCTTGGGCATGACATGCAATAAACCAATCAAAATGTCATATCCCATTCCCTTTAAAAGCCTGCTTTTCCACCTTGGCGGATTGCTTATATGGTGGCGAAACAGACATGCTCGTGCGTGTTTAGTGCGATCAAGGAATAGGCTATATGGATCAATAGTAGCCTATGATCAATATTATTCAGACTAACCATTATGAGTTCCTGGTAATACCCGACAGTTCTGTTATTTTACAAAATATATGCGGTTAAATTTCATTAAAAGCACCTGCAACAGTTGAGAATAAGCTACCAATGGCTTCCGTCTCACCTTAGAAAACGCCAAATTAGCCTGCTTGTTTAATGAAAATTTGTTTTTGTTTCTAATTAGATGCTTAGTTCTCTTTAAAATCATTTTGTTCAGTTATGGAATAACAGGTGAAATCAGCGGGATTTTAATAAGCTGAGAGTATGGAAACCTTGTTACTGTAATTTCAAAAATATGAAGGTTACAAGCTAAGGTTACAATTCAGTTAACATGGTGACATTTATCTCCATTTTTAACCATAGGCTATCGAAAAAACCTTATGCACAGCAAATCCGCTGTAGCCAAGGCTATTTGAAAAACAATAAATGCAATATTCACTGGACAAGGTTTTGAACTTTTTTTTAGTCAAAACCATTCTATTTACTTACAGGCTGTAGGCCTAGATGAACATAGCTGTATTGTAATGACATCTGAAGCGCATTTTCAGAACTCAAATGTCTATTGCAGTGCACGAGTTTTCCATTGAATGACAATTCACGCATTAGGTGTAAATGACATTCGTGCATTAGGCTTGATATGGATGTTAATGGATAGCCATTGTCCCATAACACAGAACCCACAGAAGATTACAGAAATTATTGGCAAATATAGGCTAAATCATAGCTTGATCCAGGATAATTGTGAATAGTCTATAACCTTATGCCATCGCACATCGCCTGGATGTTGATGGAGTTGGCTGAAAGCAATTTAATGCGGCATTCCCCGGACAGGTATGTGCTACACAATAATAATATTTCACATTGTAATCTTGATATTTTTAGTCATGCTTGTGCGCATCCCTTTGTGGAACAGACAGGAGGGTGTACGCGCGTTGTGCACATGCCTATGTAGACGCACTTATATGCGCCATTAAAATAACATGCAAACAACTGTGACATGACTTTAGGCCAGGTTTTTGGTGGTTTTAGCGCAAGCGATTTCTGCTGGCTCAAGATAGCAATACGCCAAAAATAATCCTGGCCACACCTCATTTTAAGACCAACATGCCCACTTGCTATGGGCGCAACATCACTTGGTATTTAACCGACGTGAGTGCAAGGAGCTATAACGAACCCTGCGCCGGGTGTAAGTCAGATAGCAAAGATGCTTGCATTTGGGTTAGCAGCACTTAGCACCGAGTATAAGATAAGGCCCTATAAGTTTCAGAAGTGTTTCAACGATTAAATTCATGCAAAAACCTTAAAGGTATACTATGTAGTTTCATTGTAAACAACTTGTTCTTTGTTTACATTCAAATTTTCTCCCCAAAAAACATTGTATGTGTCCTTGTGGTCTAATAAACATGTTGAATGTATTTCCTACCTTATAAGTCGTTCGCAAAGTGTTTTTTTGTTAATGTTTTGAATGTTACACTGTTTACATCCCGCCGCCATTTTTAAAGCCAGAAACGGCTAAAATGGTGTAAACGTCATGAATGGGCGGTTCCTGGTCATTTGATTGCCATGGCCAGGCCATGTGGGCAGGCTTCCAGGTAAACTCTTATTTTAGCTTAGGACCGAAACATGCCTCAGGCAAATACGCGAACGTGGACACTTCGAACTACGTTAACAGTTTTTCTTTTGCCATGACATTTCTGCAAGACAAGCCAGAGTGTTGCAGCAAGGGACGCTATAGCAGCAACAACAGTAAACAACTTTCTTGTTCAATCTGTGCTTTCCTCTGGTTTGTCTTTCACAAATGTCATGGCAAAAGAAAAACCTTGCGTAGCTCGAAGTGTCCACATTCGCGTAGCTATTTGCGTGAGGTATGTTTCTGCCCTTACTCATTAGCAAGATGTTTTCATGTAACATGTAATTACATTTATAACACAACATTAAACAAAAGTTTTCCAAAACTATTGCCTGGATGTGTGCAGTCTTACTGGTTCCGTGGCTTTGATGTGCCCAGAAAGTTCTGTCTTTTGGCAGCGTCTCTGGATTGGATTGTGCTTTTTTTCCGTCCTTTGGTGAGTGTTGCTGGAAACTTTTGAAGAAGATTTGCTGGTCCGTTGTCCTTCGACATGTTGTTTCTTGACCTCTTTGCGTTGATGTGTGGTAACTTAGGCTACACACGCTTCTCTGGTTGTCACTTTAAAGCTACGTCATATGACGGTAACGGCTGTACGTTAACTTAAATAGAGGGACACTAGTTGTGGATTCAGTCTAGCTTCGCTCGGATACGCTAACAGATATGACCGGAGAGACGGAACGATTCTCTCAGCCTAGACTTGTTCATTTCTTGGAACTAAGGTCAAGTGAGTATGAGCGTGTGGTAAGAAGGGGAAGACAGGAAGTTTGTTCGAAGTTTTATAGAACCGGGGACTCAGTCCTGATTGGTCAAGGATCACATGACTGCCCGTGATCACATGACTGTCACATGCAGGTATATGTAGTCTTTTGTAAATGCGGTCCAGGGTAATATGAAAGCGAGTTGATTTCCAAGGGACATGCACTACACAACTCATCCGTTGTTTTTACGTACTAGAAATCCTCAACGCAGTTCCCGCCCCCAGAGCAATGCAGTGGCATAACAGATCTGACGGAAACAACTAGAGAAAATACAGTCTGAACTCCTTGCTGAATAAGTTAACTGGAGTTCAAGGAAAATTCGATGATATGCTTCTCCCCACATCTCAGGAGTGGGTGAACCCAGTAGCCTATCTTGCAGTTTCTTCTAGAGCTAACGATAGTAGCAGAACTTTGCGAGTCTTGGCTCTCATGTTAAATGCAAGAAAAAGCCGGCTAGGCTACTTCCCAAAACAAGCTACGGTATTATATAGCATAATTTACAGCTAAATCTAGTCCCACCCCCCAATTCCCATAAAGATCCATTCAAATGCAGAGACGTTATAGTATTGCTTGTAAGAGTACCAGAAAATAAAATATCAAGAGTCTTTTGATATTGTTGGGTATCATTGTCATTGTGTCCTTTCAAACTCAAAGTGCTAGAGTACAGAACCAAAATAACAAAAAATGTGTCACTTTTGATGTTGTTGACAGACATCAGGAAGTCATGGCATGAAAAGGATATGCGACCAAATATTAAAAATGATTACTTTAGTCTATATATAAATGCAGGGGTGCCATAATTGTGGCTTTTTTTTTTGTTAAAAATGATTATTTCTTGATGAGGGATTTTTCTTTCTCATAATAAATTTACTTCAATTTATGGTTGGATTTTTCAAATTTTTTCAGTGTGAGATTAAGCTAATTTACCAAACGGTGATTTTTTTATAACCCTTTTTACTCATCTTGACCAGGGGTGCCAATAATAGTGGAGAGCACTGTATCTATGGGTCCAAAACTCCTATGCAAAACATGTCATAAAATGAATTTTAAAAAATTTGTCCATTATAAAGCATATACATTTGCTCCTTCTGATGGTTTAAGATAAAAAAACATTGATATCACAGTGTTACATAAATATGTAGCCTAATCATTCAGTTTTGTACCTCAATAAAACATGACTTTTCCTATAGTTTTTTTCATTTTTTATGTTCCTATTCATAATGACTCCAAGGAAAATTTTTACATTAATCTACCACATATCAGCGCACAGTAAATTGGAATGAGCATTTGCCATGCCAATAGTGACAAGTATATACGCCATAGCCTATATTATGTACGATAACATGAAAATAAAATATTTTTCCACCATCTGCAAAATGTTCTATCTTCAATCAAAATCGGTAGCCTACATAAAAAATAAAATTAATGATTGCACTACAGTATGTGAAATGCACTCAAAATGTGAAAATAACAATAGGCCAATCAGTCATATTGGAAAGACAGTGCTTGAGTGGAAAAACGAACGTACATATGTAGCCAGCGAGACCAACCACATTTTAGACGCAAATGTTTTTACATATCGGGAAAGGGAATACTCCCCTCGTTTTAATGCGTTTTCTATAGAGCTTGCGTAATACCAGACAGTTAAAATGAAAACTGTCGTTATGCTGGGCTGTAGTAAATTGTTCAAAGCACCCAAGAAGACATGGCATATACCGTTGCTAAGGTTATAACGTACTCTATTGGATAAAAGACAATTAAACCAGAATGAACTGTAATGAATGAGACAGGCTTGCAGGGCATGGGGGGTATTACGACATTTCAGATTGTGTATAAAGTGGTATAAAGTGTTGTATATTTCTCAAACCGATTGTACCAGACAATAAATGACCAATGGTAGGATTGTGTATTTATTTCATATTTAGTAGCATATATCGCTAGCAGAATACATGGTAGAATGAGACAATACTTTCACATGTTTATTTTGCATTTGAGTGAGCAGGGCTTTTCACGGCTTTTCTGGCATACGATCAGGCTATTGTTGGGTTTATCTTGTTACTATGACGGAATTCTAATTTTATATGGTGAATAAATATATTTGTGAACTCAAACATGGACGCTATTGTCCACTATGTCACGCATGGGTAGGTGTAGACTGGGTGGGGGGTTGCTTGTTAAATGGACTTGCTACAGGAAATAAACTCTATATTCAGAGTTTGTGATTTCCACTAATAGTTTGGCTGCAGGAACAAAAAATGTCTCAGTTGAGCAAATTATGATGCCGGCATCATTATCACTAGGCATCTGCACAAAGGGGTTAAGACTTTCAATTGATGATTTCAATTGAATGTAACAGATTGGCATTCAAAATTAAAATGGAAAAGAGACCACATTGCCATGTGGTGTTCTCTGGCCATGCTAGGCCCTGGATTCCATGAATATCTTTGTATTCTGGGGTTTCTCCTCAACCCTGGCCACGCTAAGATTTATATCATAGATAAGCCAGTGCCTCAGCGTGACTTCATTGCCTTTGTGCCTGTGGACTGGAGGGGGCAGAGAGAAACGCAGGTCCTAGTTCAGGTCAGCAGAGCAGTCCTCTTGATAACTAAGTACTATGAATGGACTATGAGCAAGTTTGACATATCACATTACATTCTCTATCAGGGGCTGTAATCTAAAAGCTATATACCCGTTATCAGCAGACAAAGACTAAATACTCTACGTTCTACAGGCCAGTCCCGTTCAATTGGGTCCCGTTCAAAAACTAGGGTCCTAGAAATGCCAATTATTAAATCATGCCAGCCTGAGGTGTGAATCTTCCCAAATCTTTTAGAACCGTTTTCTCAGTAAAGTGTTTTAAGGTGTACCAACATTCAAAGAAGCATATCTTCTTAAAATATTTGCATATTGCCATGTGAGACATCATTTGAAACTCAGGATCTGTACTTTCATAAACTACAAAAAACAGAAAAGTGGCCCGTGCTACTTGTGGTGTCAGGATCCTGTACTTTGTCTGTTTATTCTGTGTAATTATTTTTCCTGATTTCTTTTGCCTATTTTCCCGCATTACCCTCGCGATTGTCAGTCCGCATTCCATGTTTCCTGAGATTCCACTCCCTGTCTTTGTCATTGCACTATTCGGGTGATTTTGGGAACATTCGTGTTTCTTCTATTTCGTATCTTGTTTTCTTCCTTCTGGCTTTATTAATATTTTTATAAAATACTAATGTACTAATCATACTAACCGTTAGATTAGATTTAATACTAACCTGCTAACAAACTAATGTGTATATAATACTAACCAGCTAAACTACTAACATTAGGGTTTTAGAGTTCACTACTAACATTTCTAATTACTAATTCATCTTGAGTTTCTACATGCAGCTGTCATTTCCTTCCTCGTTATCCTATCCCTGCATCTATCTGTGATTTCTCATTCTCTGCACGTGTGTCCACTTCCGCGTTCCTCCCCTCCGAGCTGTGCATGTGTCTACCTGCTAACCCCAGGCCGTTTGTTATCATTGTGTCTATGTGCATTCCAATCCGTGTCTTACGTTCCCCTGTTATTGTATTATTGGTCCTTGTTAACCCTCATTGTTCCCACCTGTGAGCAATCTCCCCTCCCCGCCTCTGCACACCTGATTCCCATTATGTCTGTCTCCCTCTGTGTATTTATACCCTGTCATCTCAGTGTTTCTTCGCGAGTTCCTCACCGTTGGTTTGTTTCATAATAATGAGTACCTTCAGAGTTGTTTGTTAGCTTCCCGAGTATCTGTTTCTGAGTTTTTGTTATCCCTCGTCCTTCCCCTGTTGTTGTTTTATTTTTCGTTGTCTGTTTTTCGTTTTGTTTTCTTTTTGCTCCTCTTTATGCCTCCCTGGTTTTGACCCCTGCCTGTGTTCTCGCGACCCTGATTTTGGATTCTGTTTTTGTGCCTCTGCTGTCCTTTTCCAGTTCCGACCCCTGCCTGTTCTTTGACTACTCTTTGCACTGTGTTTTTGTACCATTGCCTCTCTCCCTGGTCTTTGACCCGGCCTGTTGTATTATGGATTGCTGCCTTGCCCCTTCATTAAACTTCAGTTTTTCTACTACCTGCCTGCTACTGGGTCCTGTGTTTCCACCTACCCTAACATGTGGACCATTTTACCAGCACCTGTCACATATGTTTGTAGGCACTGGAAGTCTTCCCCGCAAATCTAAGCAGCTCTTTCTAGGTAAAGTAGGGAGGAGATGGGAGACAGCAAGTGATGACAGGGGGCGAATTGCATTCATCTCGGTGACCAAAAAAAAAAAAGAGTACCTGCCAAGCTTGTGTGTGTGGCTCCGCTTTTTGTCCCCTCTGCTCCCGCAGTAAAAAGCATACAGACAGGTGGGCACTGAATCAAATATTTCCCTGCTGCAATTAAATTATTTCCCGCATTCGAATATGAACTGGCAACTTTGGATAGGAAAATATCCATTTCCAACCCACTATCTGTGCACTACTGGATTTCGGTTTCGGGAACACCCCTAATGCCTAATGTAGACGCATGTTACTATCTTAATATTGCGCCATTAAAATAACATTGAAACAACTTCGACATGACTTAAGACCAGGTTTGTGGTGGTTTTAGCGCAAATGTTTTTTATCAGCTCACCAAAGGATGTATTCACCCATCCGAAAAGTTGGGACAGGGGCAAAAAAAAAACTGGGAACACCTGTTTGGAACATTCCACAGGCAAACAGGTGATGCTATCATGACTCGGCATAAAAGGATATCAAAAGACTCTTTATCTTATTTTCAGGTACTCTTACAAGCAATACTATAGCCATATATGCAGTAGATATGGATGGATAACTTGAAGGGTTTCTTCTCCTGACTTATTTTTCCATAGAGTTCAATAGGAACATTTTTCAGGAGAAACAACCCTTAAAGTGATCCATCGATATCTACTGCAAATCTGGCAGCAGAGTGATGGTTTGAGGCTCGTTTGATACCTCAGACCCTTGATAACTTACAGCCATTTCACCAACCATGTATTCCATACTGTTCCAGCATAATTTACAGCTAAATCTAGTCCCACCCCCCAGTTCCCATAGAGATCCATTCAAATTCAGATAAGTTATAGTATCGCTTGTAAGAGTACCAATAAATAAGATATCAAGAGTCTTTTGATATGGTTGGGTATCATTGTCATTGTGTCCTTTCAAACTCAAAGTGCTAGAGTACAGAATCAAAATAACAAAAAATGTGTCACTGTCCAATGAATTATGGTGCTCACTGTATATTAACAAATGTACTGTATGTTAACTATTGACACCGGACTGGCCAGATGAGCCGGGTCCTCCCAAGATTTCTTCCCACCAGGAAGTTTTCTCTCTCTGTCTCTCTCTTTCCCACCATATTCCTCTCTCTCTTTCTCCTTTCACCTCTCCCACTTTCCTGCAGCACCAGCACCATGGACAGCAGCCACAGCCCAGAGTGGCTGAGCATGGACTGGACAACACCCAGCCAAATTGGTGAAAATTCAATTGGGGAAAAGCAGCCAACAGCAATTATCATCACCAGCTGCAGCAATGAGGACTCCATCAGCTCACCTTTAACCCTCATATTATGTTGACATTTTAGGCGGCAGTCTAGTACATTTGTATAATGGTTAAGGAACTGGGCTTGTAACTGAAAGGTTGCAAATTCAATTCCGAGGTAGGACACTGCCGTTGACCCTTTGACCTGATTCAATGTTTGATGTCTCTTAAAAAACAGTTAACCTTATTTTTTGATCTTGACACTATATGATTTTTCCTAATTTGTTGGGATTGAATAGTAAACACACAATAAACATAATATTTTCAGTTTATGAAAATAATGCCATAATTCCAATTCAAACTTAGTGTACAAAGGTGTTGTGTGGGGTCATTTGTGGGGAGCTGTATAAAATGTAAGAAAATACATGACCTTTTTTAACGCTGCTTTTTTGTGGGTAATTCTGGTGGCACTTTCCCATATAGGTTTAAAACTTCATATTTTCACTTACCTCAGGCTCTAAAATGAGATTTTCAGCACAGATTTTTAATATTTAGGGATAAAAGGCTAGTCACTTGGGAGACACACAAAAGGTGATGCAGATGTCAAAATCTTTCTATTACAATTGGTTTGTGTGAGTTTAAGCTTTTTTCAGTATGACCCCAAACTTAAATTATAAATTATATATTCTAAAAATGTGAACATAATATGAGGGTTAAAGTAAATAAGCAAATGTTATTTAGGCTTCTCACTGTGAACAAACCAAAACCCAGAATCTTGGCAGAGATTGAACATTTTCATGGTTCCTAACTGGCCCACTCAAAGACATAGATTGAACCAAAACACTGTCAGTCTATGGGGGTGGGATTTCATTGTCAAATTAATGTGAGTTACTGTTTCCCCAGTTTAAATTTTTTCAAACCAAGTGCAAATGGCAAGTATACAGTCCACATTGACCACTGAAGTTTTCATTTCTGATTTCAATGATTGAGTCATATGGACCATGATGTTAGTGGCTGTTAAAAGTCAATGGGATTGCATTGTTCAATCTATGTCTGTTTATGTTCCCCTGAGTTGTGTTCCTTTGGAGTCTGTGTCTGTGTGCTTCTGTGGTTTGGAGCCGAGGGTTGAAATGTGAGAAGAGATGCACACCCCAGCCCAATGGCCTAAGGAGTCAAAAAAACGTTCAAACAAAAGCCAATTTACTAAAGGTTTGTGTGTACAAAATCACATGAAAAACTGTTACCATTCGCAAATCATCATCCGAGGTGATCCACTAACAAGGTACAAAGACTGTTGATGGATTGCACGTGTTAAAATTGAAAGATACCTGGATTTTCTATTTCTGCGGGTTATCCTGAATGAATATGCAAAATTGGGCTTCCCTACATTATTTTGCGATATAGTGGGAGGAGGTCATGCAAATAGATTACTTTAGTACATGTAAAGTGATTTACTAAGCCTGAAAGCAAGTTTGGGAAAGGTGTGTGCATTTTAGTACAAATGGAAAGCATGTCTGTCATTGTAGCAAAACATGTACGGGTGTGTTTGGAATATCCATAACTGAATGTTCTGAATGATTGTGTAAAAATGCGGCCAAATTCATTGGCCCACCCTACACAGCCTGGACAAAAAAAAAGTTGCAACACTCTAATATTTTGTTGGACTGCCTTTAGCTTTGATTACGGCACACATTCGTCGTGGCATTGTTTCGACAACCGTATGCAATGTCACAAAATTTCTTTCCATCCAGAGTTGCATTAAGTTTTGGCCGAGATCTTTTATTGACGATGGGAGAGTTGAACCACTCTGTAAAGTCTTCTCCAGCACATCCCAAAGACTTTCAATGGGGTAAAGATCGGGACTCTGGTGGCCAGTTCATGTGTGAAAATGATTCCTCATGCTCCCTGAACCACTCTTTCACAATTTGAGCCTGATTAATCTTGGCATTGTCGCCCTGGAATATGCCAATTGATGGGATAACCTGGTCATTCTGTACATTCAGGTACTCAGCTGACTTCATTTTATTGCTGCATAACGTTGCTGAGCCTAGACCGGACCAATTGAAGCAACCCCAGATCATAACACTGCCTCCAGAGGCTTGTACAGTGGGCACTATGCATGACGGGTGCAACGGTGACTTTTTTTTTGGCCAGGCAGTGTAGCTAACATTCAAAATACACAAAAAGGCAATTTGTGGATACATACATCATATAACACAGCAAATAAAAACTTACAAATCAAAATAACACTCATGATCAAATGGAAATGTTATTTTATGTGACAATCACGGCGCAAGTAGTGCTAACAAACACTCCCGGCAGAAACTAAGAGACATCCAGTGAAACAGGTCATAGTAAACCTATACCTACACTGTAAAAAAAAATATTAAAAAGGCAGCAATGTTGCCAGTGAAAAACAATTTAATGAAGGGGGGAAGCTATGATCCTGATATTTAGCTGTAGTATGAATCCTGGAGCCTATAAATTGTGTTCTTTAACTGTTAATTTATGTGATGACTGATAAAATTAGTTATTGCTGTTATTCTACATGACTTTCACATGTTAAAAAACAGTGAGATTCTGTAACAGTTTGTTTACAGTGTACTGTGGAACAAAATGTATTTTTAAGGTAAAATGTTTGTAAAAAATGCAAAGTCATGTAGAATAATTATTTAACAGTCATCTCCTAAAATAACAGGATTTATACATTTTTTCATTAAATGGTTTTTCATTGGCAACATTGCTGCCAGTCTTCTCACCGTTTTCGTATGAGATATTTTTAGTGTAACCATTCCAAACATGCAAAATCTCTCATTTAAATATGGCTGTTTGTGGCTGGAGTAATTTACATAATGACTCTACGTTGATCACCCACAAAGTGTGAAATGATGAGCACATGCAAATACTTTGGCTGCACCCACAGAATAACACCCATAAACATCCCAAATTCATTGTATTTTGAGATACCTGCAGAGGCAGCTCACTTCTAAGGATGCAAGGCAGTCAGACAATATCAGGGGAGTTGGAGTGGAGGCCCAGGTGCGACCGAGAGGGGTTCAATAAGTAGTCCACAGAGTGTGGAACCACCACTAATAGGGAATGGAGAACTAAAAAAGGAAGATGGAATGTGCCGGTGAAATTAGTGCCAGAACGAAAACGACCCAGGAAAAACGGGCGAACGAACTCCCAGACTGGAGCCGTAGACAGCGATAACCCCCAATCACGAAGGGAATACTTCTCGCTCTCAATACAGGAGAGCACTAAACTGAGAAGTAAAGAAAGGGAGGTAACACAGGTAGCTGTCTCAGAGAGAACAGAGTGGTATAGAATGAGGAAAAGAAATGCAGAAGAGAAAAACGAAATCCTAATAAAGGAACTCTATGCACTAAAGCAAGTCCCACGTAATTTCAAAGCAGAGCTTTGAAATGAAGTGGTCGCTTGTACCTATACCTTATACCAGCTCCATGGCTAAGAACGAATGATAACACGGAGGTGCAGAGACAGGAAGACGCAGCGCTTAAGAAGCCGGCAGATCACCTGGACAGGTGCAAACAATAAGCGCCGAAAAAAACCCGGCACGGACTTCGTCCCAAAACAGAACAGGAGCCTCTGCGTGAGGGAAAACGGCAGCTTGTAAAACCGTGACAGACAGCTGCCTTCCGTTTGAGACAGAGCCGAACTCTTGCTTATCGGGTTTAGGCCCAGCCCCTCGCATGTGCTTGCCGACTTTTCATTTGTTTTTGTATTCATGGACACTCACACTTAACATCCTTTAGTACTCTCCACTCCACAGAGTGGCTTTTAGTGGCTTTTAATATTTTGCCACATTAATCCTGAACTACATGGTAAATAACTCAACAGTTGATTTTTGAGCTATACTGAAGAACAGCAAACACTTAAAAAGTAGAAATGTTTATGCCCTTTTAGTTTAGTCAAGAAAAAATTTATTAATTTATTCTTGCAGAAAAATAAAAGTGAAAAGTTTATAAACAGTCAAGCAAATATTTCAGCAAATGCTATCATTAGTTGACTATCAACAGGTGATATCAATTAGCTTCAATCAGAATATTGGTGCCTAACAATTCAGATGAACATTAACAGTAAACATACAACTTAACCAATTAGCTTAAAGGAAATGGGGGGGGGGGGGGGGGGGGGAGTGGCATCTGCCCTATATCCTCAGAAGCACCTTCCATTGCTTGAAGGATGATGGCTTGCTGGTGGGGATTTTGACAATCAACCTTCCAGCAGCAACATGAAAAAACAACTTCAATCGAGCTCAAAATGGGGAACAGGGTGGTAAAAATGTAACTGAAAAATTTGGTTTATTTTAAACCACTCCTCAATTAGTGCCACTGTGATATCTCACATTCAGGGTCGGCCCTTGGTGGCCCTAAACAAGATTTTGTTGTGGCCCCAGAACACTCCCAGCTCAACCACCACATCACACACATCGCTCACAACTGAATGAACACAAATATACAAATTATCCAAATACAATTTAACATAGATAGAAAGCAAATGGTAAGCCTGAAACTATTTGGGGCAATTTCATATGTTATGTATTAAATAATAAATCAAAACACACATTTAATGTTGCAAGAAAACATTGGTAGCTTGCTAATAAGCAAAGCTAGCCTTTACAAATACCTGCATTCATTACTTTCTAGCCAGCTTGCCAGGTTAAAATTAGTTGTGGCTATGTTCAGTTTTATTAGTTCAAAATCAAAACATGACTTTAATGTTGGGAAAAAACATTGGTAGGTAGCTAACAATCAAGAACATTAAATGATGCTTACAATCCTACTCAGGTTGGCTAGCAAGCAGTGGGAAAAAAACGAGCATGTTCTAATGAAAAACGTTACAGAATCAGCATCTAAATGTTATAATGCATTTATTACTTTCTAGCCAGCTTGGCAGGTTAAGATGAACT
This sequence comes from Synaphobranchus kaupii, assembly GCA_029718625.1. Taxonomy (NCBI): domain Eukaryota; kingdom Metazoa; phylum Chordata; class Actinopteri; order Anguilliformes; family Synaphobranchidae; genus Synaphobranchus; species Synaphobranchus kaupii. The sequence continues at coordinate 75,678,462 of CM056376.1, forward strand.
TTGGCTATGTTCAGTTTAATGTTCAAAATCAAAACCACAACTTATTGTTGCAAGAAAAAACGACTGGTAGCTAGCTAGCTAACAAGCAAAGCTAACCTTGCAATCAAGGATGCTTGCAATCAGGTGCTAGCTAGTTGTTCTAATGAAAAACGGTTCAGCGAAAATGAATAATGCATTCATTACTTTCCAACTTGGCAGGTTAAAATTTGCTTTTGGATGTTGCTATCTTCAGTTTACTTTGAGCAACAACTAACATTAGCTAACGTCGGCTAACATGGGTTAAGCTAGCTAGGTGGTTAACTAACGTAGATACAGATTCATAACAATCACACACCTTTATCCCGTGTTCTTTTGTCCTTCCCCAATTTTCTCTTATACCGCCATTGAGCGCCAGTTCAAAATTGTATACTAGGAGCCATTTGTCTAACGTTACTTAGCTCATCAAAATAAGTTGTGAATGGGAGAGAAGGTGCTGGCTGGGGGGGGGGGGGGGCAACTGCATGTTGCTTATAAAATCCTTTTAACTAGCTACATGTTATGAAATATTCTCTTTTCCTTCCATATTCAATTAATAACACTAGTTTTGGGGTAGGGGATAAATAACATAATTAAAATATATCAACTAATAACGTTACCTGGTTTAAAAATATCTTTTTTTAAAGGATGGGATCGTGTGGCCCCCCCCCCCCCCCTAGCAGTCGTGGCCCTAAACAACCGCATAGAGTGTTTATGCCAGCGGCCGGCCCTGCTCACATTGTCCCAATTGACAATATGCACCGCCAGTTGGTTTTTTCGATGTCTCTCAAGGGCTGGGATGAAGTTAATATGGAGAGTGTCAAGACACATGAGAAGGCTAAATTCAGGGGTTCTAAGTCTTTGTTTTGATATGATAAAACCCTAAACATTCTGTATTAGACATAAGTAATGCCCAATGAGCTTTTGTTGTTGTTGTTGTTGTTTTCTCATTATTCTGCCAATAGGTAGTATTCAAACTGTATCTGGGCAAAATCTGGGTTCTCATTAAAATGCTCATTATATTATCATCTTGCCCATAATACAAACTTATGCAAAGCTTCAACTGCAAAATGCTAAATTACCTCTCCCCCCTCTCCCCACACACAGAGTAAATAATGCATGGCACCTGTATTTTTTAAATTGTAATTGCTTCCAATGACCATGATACATTATTATATACAGGATGCGGTTTTGTGGTTGCCCGCAAGTGAAAATCCATACATTTCTGTCACATCATCTGGTATCAAGGACGAAGATGCAATCAACAAGTTGTAATTTTCAGTGCATCTGTACAAGAAGATTATTTCTGTTTCATAACCTTGATATCTAACACCTCTGTGAGCATGCTAAGCATCATTTTCAGTGAGGTAGTTTTGGTTGAGTTTGTAATGGAAAGCTTTTCTGTGAAACACGTTGTGGTTTGCAGAATTTGCATTCTGTTCCGTAAGCGCCGAACTCCAGTTTAGCAATGACATCAGATACCAGCTACCACAGTGAAATGTCATGCAGGCATTTTTGATGCTCACTTGTCAGCTGCTTGTAGCAAAGTGAAATTTCAGGTGTCACTGCAGCAGTGTAATCATGGATTTGTATTCTATACAAACTTCGGCTGGGGTAAATTAATGTGGAAAATGGAAAAATAATCATCATCTGGTTTATCCAGTTAATTATTCTTTTTTTGGTTTGCTATTAATTTTTATAACATAGGAAAATTAGGTATATCTATATCATATTAAACTCTATGGAGAAATAAGTTAGGAGAAAGAACCCTTCATGTGATCCATCCATATCTACTGCATATCTGGCAGCAGAATGATGGTTTGTGGCTCGTTTGATACCTCAGACCCTTGATGACTTACAGCCATTTAGCCAACCATAGGTTCCATACTATTCCTGTGTAATTTACAGCTTAATCTAGTCCCACCCCCCAATTCCCATACAGTCACATTCAAATGTAGAGAGGTTATAGTATCGCTTGTAAGAGTACCTGAAAATAAGATATCAACAGTCTCTTGATATCCTTTTATACCCAGTCATGATAGTATCACCTGTTTATTTGTGTAATGTTCCAAACAGGTGTTTTATGAACACAACATAAAAAAATATTTCAATATCATATTGCAGTGTAGCCTAATGGATATATTCTGACAAAACATGTAGTCACATTGTAAGGGGGGGGGGGGGGGGGGGGGGGGTGTAAGGTTTGGAGAACCAGTCGCGACAGCAAAGGAATGTAAAAGTGTATATCGTAATATACACAACTAAAGTGGACAGATCCACACCAGGGAAGGAATAAACGAAAGAAAATGGGAATAAAAACCTCCCGGCATAAGCCAAATCAAAACAGCCCCAAAAGAGGGCAAACTCGAAAATAGTGAGTAATAAACAACAAAAGAACCTTACACTCTCAAACAAAGAGCATTAAAAGGAGTTCAGAGAACAACAAAAGAAAGCCAGTGTAAATGGGCGAGAGAACGAAAATGAAAATAGAACCTGTTACCTTAAGCTCTGGGTGCGCATGAGCTGAACAAAAAGGTAGCAGGTAGAGGTAGAGAGTATAAAGGATAAAGAGCAAGACTACACCAATCTTAATCCTAGCTCTAACCGGACTTGCTACGTTTCTTATTTGAAACAACCAGAAATGTAGTGACCGAGTTCCTATTGTCAGGTTTCTGCATTCTGTCTTTGTACATTTATGTTTCTTATTGTGTTTCTTGTTTCTTATTATCATTTTTCTTATCTTGCATTTATTTTCATTTATGGTTTCACTGTTCCGTTTTTGTATTACTGTCACTCCCCTGTCTTCGTTACACTATTCGGGAGCCTTTGGTGATTTCGGGTTTCGCTGTATTTCCACTCTCATTTACTTCCTTCTTTACTAATGACCCTTGTTAATACTACTAATCCACTAATTACTACTAACTGCTTAGAATTAGGTTTCTTACTAATATATTAACGACTAACTTGTAAATAATACTAATCAACTAATTTACTAACGTCAGGGAATTAGAGTTTCTACTAACCTACTAATTTACTAATGCAATCTTAGTTTCCATCTGCAGCTGTTTTTCGTTTCTTCTGTTCTATCTCTGAATAGCTTTCTGTGATTCTCTACTCGCTACAGCTGTACCTCATTTCCACATTCCTCTGTCTCATTGTGTGCACGGGTTTCTCTCAATCCAGGTCATGTCTTTTCTGTATGTTAACAGTTCAGTCCAGTCTGTGTCTTTCGTCATCCGTCGTTATTGTATTATTAGCTTCCCTTATCGTTTCATTTTGCTCACCTGTGAGTAATTTCCCCTCCCCGCCTCTGCACACCTGATTCCCATTATGTCTGTCTCCCTCAGTGTATATTACCCTGTTATTTCAGTCTTTCTTCACAAGTTCGTCACTGTTGATTTTTGCTTCTTACTATTTTCCTGAGTATCTTCCCAAGTTGTCTGTCTGTTTTCTGAGTATCGGTTTCTTAGTTTTGTTATCCCGAGTCCGTCTCCTGTTTTTATTTTATTTTTGTATTCTGTCTTCATTTTGTTTTTGTTTCCCTTTACACCTCCCTGTAAACTTCTGCCTGTGTTCTCGCGACCCTGATTTTGGACTCTGATTTTGTACTTTTGCCTGTGTTCTCGCGACTCTGATTTTGGACTCTGATTTTGTACTTCTGCTGTGGCTTCCCAGTTCCGACCCCAGCCTGTTCTGTGACTACTCTTTGGACTCTGTTTTTGTATCCTTGCCCTGTCTTCCCGGTTTACGGCCCTGCCTGTTTTGTACCACGGATTGCTGCCTTGCCCCTATATTAAACTTCGGTTTTCCTACTTCCCGCCTGCTATTGGGTCCTGTTTCCCACCTACCCTAACACCTATACCTTACCGACTTCGATGTCAAATAGAAAAGACAATATCGAAGTACCAGAAGGCGGAAGCCCTGGGCTATTTATAACCAGCAGGAAACCTAAAACAGGTGCGAGGGATAATAGCCAGGCGAGATCAAAACACCGGAACGGAGGACGGAAAATCCAATAGAGCGGCCCGACACCGCCAACAGAGAGAACGACCGCAGAAACAACGGAGGCTGCCAAAAACCATGACACACATGACGTTTTACATGCACTTATTTGTGAGTTTCACTGGATATAAGTTGCTAAATGCCTAGCTATCATTATCATGCAATACATTTCCTAGATAAACAATAATTTTGTCTTACCCTGCATGACGATTAGCTGCATCTACACCTCACAGCTTTGTTCAACGTGGCTCGATTCAAGGATTGCGATGCTGTTCTTCTGATATTAACGCTCTTCCCATGTCTATTTAAACACCTGTAGTACTATTTTTCTTTTCTATTTTCAGTTTAAAATGTATGATTGGCTGAGTCATGAACCTGGGTCACAACAACAAATGTGTTGATATGTTCAACACATCTTTGATGTATCGTTTTGTTATTATTTTGTTGGTATGTTGGTATATAGTTTATTTATATTATGTCTGGAACTGATGTCACTTCTGTTTCATGAGTCTTTACAAATGAAAATTAATTGGTCAAGTGAAAGCAAGGTTCCAGTACAGACAGTCAATTTCAAGTACAATTTCCTCCAAGGTGCAGTTTGAAAGGTTTTATACTTTAATCCACAGTTCTTATTTGAACTTTACAATTATTATACTATAATTAATAAAAAAGGCCTGTTTAGTATGAATTTAGACATAAAATGTATCAGATATATATGATAGAGGAATATAAACTGAAATATTTTGCTTTTGGCTGCCATATTGTTTTTATTAATATGGTTAAAATAACTAAAACATGTACTTATTATGTATAGTTCTAGTATGCAACTCAGAGAAATATATTTCATTGGGGAAAAAAAGGTTCTGAGATGTAAATAGGAGAGAAAACCCCCATGAAAACCCACCAATGTAATAGTTTTTATAAATAGTCTTGATAAAGCGAGGCTGTGTCCAAATACGACCCCTACACTCTTTTGAGGGAGCATATTTGAGTCCAATTCGTCAAAAAGCTTTAGAGTGGGCTTTTGAGTTTTTCTCACAAATGGAGGCACTTAAAATACCAGGATGAACCCCTTATTTCTGGGGTTTAGTTGAGGGAATTCAGGAGCACACTCATCTGCAGAACGGTGCACTCATCCGAAAATTTAAGTAAGTAACCTGGAAGTAAAAACGTAAAAGACGTAGAGTGTATATGCATGTATATGGTCCAAGATAGGTTCATATTACAAACTACTTTTTTATTTTTGTTAATTCTATCTTCATTCATAATCTACACTTTGTAACGATCATCATATTTTAACTAATTGATATTCTCAATAGAAATAAAAAAATAGAAATAAATATTACAATCTCCTTCCTCACTAGTTTGGAAAGAGTTTTCTTTCGCACGCTACTTACAAACTGAGGGGACAGGGCACATAGTAGACAGGGGTCTGAGTGGACAGGGGACAGTGGACATGGAACAAGGGTGTCATGGTTTTTGACGAGTCCTTCCCTTGTGGTCGTTTTCCTCGGTAGCCACGCGAGGGCGCTGCCCTTTTAGTGGATGTTTGCTCCGCCCCGTCTTTATTGCGGAGTTTCTCTCAGCATCCACACCTGTGCATGGTTACCTCGGAGCTATTTAAGCCCATGTTTCCTTCCTTCTGGGCTTCTGTATTGTTTTGTTTTGTGTTTGGTATTCGTATTATTTTTTGCCTTTGTTTGCTTAGCCGGTATGGTTAGGTCTAGGCTCTGTAGGAGACCTCTTTGCTCCAATGTGTTTTATTGGAGTAATGCGGGACTTGCCTTTGTGTATGTAGCTATTAGGACTCTCTGTCCGTGGCTCTTTTCTGTCGCCGCTTCCTGGTCTTTCCTTTCTTTCTTTGCCTAGACCTGTTGCCTTTTCTGTCTCTCGATCCTCTCTCTGTCTGCTTTCTTCCTTGAAAGTGAGAGGAGTCTTTGTTTGTTTGTGGTTATATTTATATAGTCATTTCTTACTGAGAGGCAGGGCGTTTATCATACTGAGACGCAGGGCATTTATCTATACTGAGAGGTAGGGCGTGTATTTTTTACTAGGCTTGCATTAGTCATTGAGCTGGCAAATGTCCAGAACAGCTGTTCTGTTCGTCCTTTGGTACCTGTCTCCTTACAGGGAGACCAGGCGATTTTGTTCGGAACTGTAGTTCTGTTCGCCCTTTGGGTACGTCTCTTCTTACAGCGAGACTGGGCGATTTTGTTCAGAACAGTAGTTCTGTTCGCCTTTCGGTAGGTCTCTCCTTACAGGGAGACTGGGCGATTTCATTGATATGTTTGCGAGTCTATGAAAGTAGCCATGGAACGTTAGATCTCTGTTCCTTTCGCCTTCTCGTTACCTTCCCCCTTATTGAGATGTAGGGCCATTATTTTTTGCATGTCTTGCATTTGGCACACTGCCGGTAGAGGTTAGGACACGGAGACTGCTTCCCTTCTATTCCTGCAGCAAGCAGTTCTCTCCGTTTAGAGCTAGGGAGTTATTTTTCGCTTGTCGCGTTCTCCCTTTGATTGGCTCTAGTTTATGTTCCTTTGTTACCTCCGAGGCAGCTCATTCTCTCATTCCACGTTAGCACTTCGTTATTCACTGTTTTGTATACTGTTTGAGTATTCAGTGTTTATTAGCTTGTGTTTTCCAAGCTCAAGATTCTTTGCTCTCGTGTGACGTTCGCCCAGTTATACGGGTCGTTTTCTGTTACGCCCCTTTTTTCTAGTTCCCGCGTTCTTTCCCTCCAGTCGAGAGTGGGAACTAGGTTATTTGCGTTGTGATTGAATTTCCTTAAATACGGGGTCTCTCCGTCTCAGTGGCTCATTGAGCTTAATGAATCCCCTTGCTGCGATTGGTCCCTTCGAACGTCATACGTCACGCCCCTTTACAAGGGGTCGTATTCGCACACAGCCCTTGTCTTGTAAGCCATTCTGGGTTCTGGCAGCCATATTGGATTGGCAATCAACTAGATGAACATGAATTCATCATCATTTTTCTAATAATACGATTTCAACCAAAGAGAAACGACATGTATCCAGCCTAAGTTTTTTGAATGTCATTTTCGCTTTTGGCGGCCATATTGCTTTGTTGGTGGGTCACAGACACAGGAAGTCATGGCATGCAAAGGATATGCGACCAATTATTAAAAATTTTATTCTACATTATGTTAAAACTATCCAATATTTTTTGATGCCTGAAAATGGGGGGGACTATAGGCTAAAGGTTCAATCATTTCTAAACGGTTCATCTGATATGGATGAAAATACCCTCAAATTAAAGCTGACAGTCTACACTTCAACCTCATTGTCATTGTATCATTTCAAACTCAAAGTGAGTTCAGAACCAAAATAACAAAAAATAATTTTCCAATTAATTATGGTGCTCACTGCATATAGGAGAGAAACCCCCATTCAAAGCTATTGTGGCAGCCAATTTTGTTATGACCGCCACAGATTTGGAGCAAAATCCAGGGTGACCCCTCTGCTTAATTGAAAAAGGAGGGCCTCAAGATGCTAAAACCACTGAGAAAACCTTGATTAAATAAAATGGCAGTTATTCCTTGGCTGGGACCTGTCTATAATGTTTTAGAGGTTTAGAACAGGTATTGTGTAGGCTACATGCTTAAACCAGGTATTGTGTTAAAGAAACCAATAAATCTAATTATTTTATAACATTTACAGTCAAGCCGGAAAGTCTGTACACTCCTTTCACCTTCTCCACGTTTTATTACGTTACAGCCATATTCTACAATAGATTGAGCTCATTTTTTGTCTCAAGATTCTACACAAAATAGCCCACAATGACAAAGTGAAAACAGGTTTTTAGACATTTGCGCTAATTTATTAAAAATCTAAATGTAAAATATCATATGTACACAAGTGTGCACACCCTTTGATATGACACCCAAAAGTGAGCTGAGGTGCATTTTGTTTCCACTGATACTGCTTGAGATGTTTCTACAACTTAATTGGAGTCCACCTGTGATAAATTGAATTGATTGGACATGATTGGGGATTGCCAACACCTGCCTATATAAGGTCCCACAGTTGACAGTGCATGTCAGAGCAAACTCCAAGCCATGGGGTCAAAGGAATTATCTGCAGACCTCAGAAACAGGATTGTGTCAAGGCATAGATCTGGAGAAGGGTACGGAAAAATCTCTGCAGCTTTACAGGTCCCAAAGAGCACAGTGGCCACCATCATTCATAAATGAAAGAAGTTTGGAACCACCAAGAATCTTCCTAGACCTAGCCGCCCGGCCAAACTGAATAATCGGGGAAGACGGGCCTTGGCCAGGGAGGTGAGCAGGAACCAGAGGGTCACTCTGACAGAGCTCCAGCGTATCCTTGTGGAGATGGGAGAACCTTTCAGAAGATCAACCATCCAGGCAGCACTCCACCAATCAGGCCTCTATGGTAGAGTGGCCAGACAGAAGCCCCTCCTTAGTAAAAGGCACATCACAGCCCGCTTGGAGTTTGCCAAAAGGCACCTAGAGGACTCTCACACCATGAGAATCAAGATTCTCTGGTCTGATGAAACCAAAATTGAACTTTTTGGCCTGAATACCAAGCGTCACGTCTGGAGGAAACCAGGCACCGCTCATCACCTGGCTAATACCATCCCTACAGTGAAGCATGGCAGTGGCAGCATCATGATGTGGGGATGTTTTTCAGCAGCGGGAACAGGGCGACTAGTCCTGATAGAGGGAAAGATGAATGCAGCTAAGTACACAGAGATCCTTGAAGAAAACCTGCTCCAGAGCGCTCTGGACCTCAGACTGGGGCGAAGGTTTACCTTCCAACATGACAACGACCCGAAGCACACAGCCAAGAGAACAAAGGAGTGGCTTCGGAGAAAGTCTGTGCATGTCCTTGAGTGGCCCAGCCAGAGCCCAGACCTGAATCCAATTGAACATCTGTGGAAAGAGCTGAAAATGGCTGTGTACCGACGCTCCCCATCCAACCTGATGGAGCTTGAAAGGATATGCCAAGAGGAATGGGCAAAAATGTCCAAGCTCGTAGCTTCTTTCCCAAGATGCCTTGAAGCTGTAATCGCTGCCAAATGTGCAGCAACCAAGTATTAGGCTAAGGGTGTGTACAGATATGTAACCCCTAAATAACCTATTTTTGTCAGTAAAATAAAATAGCATATTTTCTAAAAACCTGTTTTCACTTCGTCATTATTGGCTATTGTGTGTAGATGTTTGAGGCAAAAAATGAACAGACTATAAGTCTGTAACGTAATAAAACATGGAGAAGGTCAAAGGGGTGTGCAGACTTTCCGGCTTGACTGTATTTAAGTAAATTTTGCAAACCATTTCAAACTACCTTGAAGCCTTGAATGATTTAATGAAAATGACAACAATGCACTATATGTGGACATCAACAAAGGCGTGCACGCACGCGTGTGTGTGACGGTTGCAGTGTTCTACTTCCCAGGTAGGCTACATTTCCACGGGCCCAGCTGCCAAAATAAATAGGCTCTAACATTTTTTAAAGGAGATTATACAGACTATTTGCATTAAAAAGTTTCAAAAAGCCAATCTGGCGCTGGTTTAAAAAAACTTTAGTCCTTTATTAAATATGAAAATCTGCCAATTATCAGCGCAAATTATGGACAAGGTCATCTTACTGAGCAGTTGTAACCAATCGCAGATTCGTTGGAAATAATGGATGACTTCTTTTCTGGAGAGAAAGGATGGCTGTAATGTTAGTTTTCTTGCTATTTTTATACGGTCTATGTTTTTTCCCCAATATTTTTGACATGTTTCAAAAGTAACTCGGAATGGAATGCACGTTCACGCATTTTTCATTCGCCGATGCGTGAACACAAAGTAGCTACCCACAGACAGAGTGGGCTGATTTGTTGATCTTAGGATATCATCACCATTTTGTGAAGTAGTGTTCATCATAAAGCAGGGGGAAATTCTCTGCCTAAAATTCTCTCTTCCTTACCTGGCACAATGACCAAAACTAAAAACATTTTATGTGTATTTTTATTTTATTTTAGTTTGTTTCAGAAGCGGTTTTTTCAAAAACAATAAATGCAAAGTATGTATTTTTTGTGCTTGGGGAATTTATAGGAAAGTCAAATTGGACAACGTATGATCCAAGAAAACGGGACATGCACACATTGCTTGGGAAAGCCCCGAAATTAGCAACTCGCCATACGCTCAGCTGCGACATCCGCCATAAATCTGGTCTGAGCAGGCGGGCATGAATTGCAGACTAATCTGATGCCAAATTTGCATTCCCCTGCACCAAACAGCGCCTCTCCTCCCACTTCAGTGGATGATGAGTCAACAAATTACCAAGCAGGCAGATGCATGAAAATCCATGACGAAATTCCACTTCGGCAGTGTGACGGCTCGCCACTGGCTGGAAAATAGAGCTCATTGGTTCAATGGTTAATAGTTCATAGTGGGCGTAATGACTAAAACTTGTTACCTCAGTACACGTTCTCAGTTCAACCTCGTAAATAAAAAGTAAAAAATTGTACAGTTGAAGTCGGAAGTTTACATACACTTAAGTTGTATGTAACTACTTATTGGGTAGTATACCCAATATACTACACTTTAGGTTAAGGGTTGTTTCTCCTGACAAATTTTCCTATTGAACTCTATGGAAAAGTAAGTCAGGAGAAGAAACCCTTCAAGTTATTCATCCATATCTACTGCATATCTGGCAGCAGAGTGATGGTTTGAGGCTTGTTTGATACGTCAGACCCTTGATGACTTAGCCAGCCATGTGTTTCCATACTGTTCCACTGTAATTTACAGCTAAATCTAATCCCACCCCCCAATTCCCATAGAGGTCCATTGAAATGTAGAGACGTTATAGTATCACTTGTAAGAATACCAGAAAATAAGATATCAAGAGTCTTTTGATATTGTTGGGTCATAGACATCAGAATGTCATGGCATGCAAAGACAAGGACTTTATTTAAGTTTATGTTTATTTGTCCAATTACTTTTTGTCCCCTAAAATGGGGATGACTACGTATAAAAAGGGCTACAATTGCTGCATGGTTCACGCGATATGGATGGAAAAACCCTCAAATTAAAGCTGAAAGTCTGCACTTTAAGCTCATAGTCATTGTTCCATTTCAAATGTTCTGGAATACAGAGCCAAAACAACAAATACAAAAAAGTATTCAAAAAATGGAAAAGTTATTATAGTTATATATTGATTATTTTTGTTTGTAGTTGCAATGATTATTGAGTCAAATCATGATCTTGTATTATTGGTATATAATTTAATAACAGATTTACACCTTATCCTCCTCCACACACACACACACACAACACACACACACACACACACACACACACACACACACACACACACACACACACACACACACACACACACACACACACACACACACACACACACACACACACACACACACACACACACACACACACACACACACACACACACCTGGAAGCTCTCAAAGCCTTCCCAAGAGTGCCATCTATTGTCCAAACTCGGTATTTCACAAACAAAGGTTGTAATGAACAAACAGCAAGCTGGTACCATTCACTTTCCTGATGGCTGAAGCAATGGGCGAGGTTTTGTTTTGGAATTGAAGGGGAAATCTCTTTGGATCACGGCCATGTACCTTTACCAGCTGAACGACTTGGGACATCTATTTCCATTTTAAGCCAAGCACACTTCCGGGGCGCAATAAAGACCAATATTGGGCAGCATTTTTGAGCTAAATCATCAAAATCTCACAATTTTCAGAGTAGGATAAACATAAATTATAAAAGTCAAGTCAAGTTTATTTGTATAGCACATATTCATACAACTGACTGCAATTCAAAGTGCTTCACAGAATAATGAAAAAAAGAAAGATACATTCATTAATACAGATCATAGATTACTGGTGTATAGTCTAAACTATGATATGGCCAATTGTAAATGTCAAAAAAGAAATAAATCAAGAACACAGTAATAATGTGTTGCAAAAAAAGCTCTGAGAAACACAAAAACCAAGAAACAATGGGCCTCATTCATTAAGCAATCCTAAATATATGCGTACATTTACTGTATGAACGAAACGAGTTGGTACAAAAATTTACTCCAGATTCATCAAACCGTGTGGGGAAGGCAGATTTTTTCGTATTAACATACGTATGTTCATGCACGTAAATGACAAGAGCATTCACGTTATTTTGTGATTAGCATAAATCCATACCCATGAATTTCCTTGGAGGTTGTCACTTCCATTTAAAGGTCCATATGAAGTCAAAATGGGCCAGAAAAAGTGAGAGAAAGAAATATTCCAACACTGAAATCGAGGTTTTATTAGCAGATGTTCAATCAAGGAAAATAAATAGTTTAGTATTGTCTGTTCCGGTGTCAAAGTAAATAGTAAAGTAGCCTACATGGTAAAGTAAAAAGACATGGCAGGATATAACATGCAGGAAATGCAGAATCTCCCGTCACACAAGCTGTTAAAGTGCAAGCCTATCTGCATCGGGCAAGCTCATTGTCTCCATCTGCCAAGCACTAGGCTTTCTCACAGCCTGGAAATAAATAAAATAATTCATTTATTAATTTTGTGTTCTGTGCGTGTGAGAGGTGGTCTATCTCTATAGTTATGGAAAGAGGTAGCTAGGAATCTATACTCTAGACACATTTACCAGAAATTTGACGTAGCTACACCAATAAGTCTCTCACCGCAGCGTTTTGCAAACGAGTGCCAACTGAAGCTGTGGTGGCTCCCACCCGTCTATGGTCCCACCAGGCATCCGGGCCAGGACATTGAGCAATAAATTTCGCATGACATATGAGCTGCACAGATGGAGCCTTGAGGCTACATTTGTGCAGTACAGGTACGGCACCAATAGTATTGGGCAGGTTGGCAATTTCATAAAAACCCGAAAAGTACTAACCAGCCGTACATCACTCTCAGCCAACAAATAGCTTTTTCGCGATCCTAAAGATGTGTTCAGTTCTCTCCTAAGCAGACAACCCATCCAACAGCACAAGGTCAGCCATTGCAACGCTGGCTATACAGACCTGTAAGTCATTTTATAGCTAATTTCGTTCAATGGTTAAATGTTTGTTTTAATTAGCTTATTTAACATCATATAACATTTAAATTGAATCAACTCAGAAAAATAGTAGCCTCCTGGTAGCATTAATTAGGTTATGCGACTAATTAAATAAATGCATAGCCTACAATTGATTAATAGGCTTAATCTAAAGTGCTTGCTTTTTATAGTCATAATTAATACGTTTAAATTGCGCAATTCAACAGCTACATTTAGTCTTGTGAATTTAACTGAAAATTTAAAAAAAATTATGTTTGAATTGATATTCAGAAGCTATATTTAGTGCCATTTTGAACTTACATATGCGTTACGCGTAGTCCTGAGCAAGTGTAAAGTTTGTTCATACATACAAACAAATATCAGATAAGAAAACATTGCTGAATGCCAAAATACGGGCAAAATTGCTAATATGAACGATTTACGTACAAATTCGTTCTGCTCATGTTTCATGAATGAGGCTTATTGTGTGTTATTACATAACATTAACACTAGAGGTCATAAGACTTGCACAAGGGTCACCAAAAAGATTGCGAGGAGCCAAAAGACATGGGTTTACCATATGTATTTTAAATGAGATTTGTTACATTATAAAGGGTAACCAAGCACACTGGTTTAGCTAGACCCCGCCCCCCTTTTGAAATTAGAAAAATGCCAAAAGCATGTTTTTTCACTAGTAGCCAAAAGCACATTTCTACTCTGAACAGCACTCACAGCAGCTGCTTTGTTCCACTCTCTCTCGCTACCTCTCTCACTCATACACACACAAACAAACACGCTAGCTCCAGCTGCTGCCGAGCCCCAAGTAGCCGAGGCAGAAGCAATGGTGGAGAATGAGAGGATGGGCAATTCAAAGAGAGAATTTCTGTTGTAGGGATGTTGCAAAGGTAAACGTGTAGCATGCATATAATACAACTCCTGGCTTGACTATGCTGTATATATTTATTTTTAATAAAGGTATATATATGTATATATATATATTTTATTTTTTACATAAACTAGCTAGCTACCTGCTAAGCTAGACTGAAAAACAAACTATCAAAAAACAAGGGACTATCAAGCTAACTATAAAAAATCACACCCAGGTGGTGAAGTAAGCGGTGCAGGTTTATGAGCAATCATATTAAACTAGCAAGGAGAAGCTAACAGGTTAATAACCTGTTTTTGTGAACAATATCAAAAAAGGTAATAAGTCCTGGACAGCGCTATTATGCTTATAACTGTAATCTTTCCTGTTTGTTATCAGAGTACTAACTGTCATATTTCCTGTTTCTTCTGAAATACCAATTGCTGTCCTTTTATCTCTATCTCTCTTTTACATGTTTGTTAAATGCAATGTCTGTAAGTATACTAATTAATAAGAAGCATAATGTATAAATATCACCAAACCAGAGGCCATTGTTTTTGTACATGTAAACAACACACATTTTCTATTGCATTTTTTAATATGATTGCTCAAAACCTGCACCGCTTACTTCACCACCTGGGTGTGATTTTTAAGGTACACAGACATAATATGTATCAAAATGTTCTCCATTCACACAAATGGTGGAATGTTCAAAACTCCACTCTAGCAGCAGCTGGTAATTTCAATTTCAAACCCATTTTCTAACTTGTGACCACGACAGTTTTTAAGCTACACAAGACATATTATATGGGCCATTCTACAGAAGTCACGCAAATTGAGGGTTGGAGAAAAGTGTAAATTTGTATTCTTTTTGCAAAATTCTTTTATAATATGTGTTACACTTTATCTGAGATACATAAATATACTAGATGTACAGTGAAATCACATGTAATTTTTTCAGAATAAGGATGAATTAACTTACTGCTCCTAAATACAGTCAAGCCGGAAAGTCTGCACACCCCTTTCACCTTCTCCACGTTTTATTACGTTACAGACTTATACTACAATAGATTGAGTTCATTTTTTGCCTCAAACATCTAAACACAATAGCCAATAATGACGAAGTGAAAACAGGTTTTTAGAAAATATGCAATTTTATTTTACTGACAAAAATTGGTTATTTAGGGGTTACATATCTGTACACACCCTTAGCCTAATACTTGGTTGCTGCACCTTTGGCAGCGATTACAGCTTCAAGGCGTCTTGGGAAAGAAGCTACGAGCTTGGCACACTTGTTTCTGGACATTTTTGCCCATTCCTCTTGGCATATCCTTGCAAGCTCCGTCAGGTTGGATGGGGAGCGTCGGTACACAGCCATTTTCAGCTCTTTCCACAGATGTTCAATTGGATTCAGGTCTGGGCTCTGGCTGGGCCACTCAAGGACATGCACAGACTTTCTCCGAAGCCACTCCTTTGTTCTCTTGGCTGTGTGCTTCGGGTCATTGTCATTTTGGAAGGTAAACCTTCACCCCAGTCTGAGGTCCAGAGCGCTCTGGAGCAGGTTTTCTTCAAGGATCTCGGTGTACTTAGCTGCATTCATCTTTCCCTCTATCAGGACTAGTCGCCCTGTTCCCGCTGCTGAAAAACATCCCCACATCATGATGCTGCCACCGCCATGCTTTACTGTAGGGATGGTATTAGCCAGGTGATGAGCGGTGCCTGGTTTCCTCCAGATGTGACGCTTGGTATTCAGGCCAAAAAGTTCAATTTTGGTTTCATCAGACCAGAGAATCTTGATTCTCATGGTTGGATAGTCCTCTAGGTGCCTTTTGGCAAACTCCAAGCGGGCTGTGATGTGCCTTTTACTAAGGAGGGGCTTCCATCTGGCCACTCTACCATAAAGGCCTGATTGGTGGAGTGCTGCCTGGATGGTTGATCTTCTGAAAGGTTCTCCCATCTCCACAAGGATACGCTGGAGCTCTGTCAGAGTGACCCTCGGGTTCCTGCTCACCTCCCTGGCCAAGGCCCGTCTTCCCCGATTGCTCAGTTTGGGCGGGCGGCCAGGTCTAGGAAGATTCTTGGTGGTTCCAAACTTCTTACATTTACGAATGATGGTGGCCACTGTGCTCTTTGGGACCTGTAAAGCTGCAGAGATTTTTCCGTACCCTTCTCCAGATCTATGCCTTGACACAATCCTGTTTCTGAGGTCTGCAGATAATTCCTTTGACCCCATGGCTTGGAGTTTGCTCTGACATGCACTGTCAACTGTGGGACCTTATATAGGCAGGTGTTGGCAATCCCCAATCATGTCCAATCAATTAAATTTATCACAGGTGGACTCCAATTAAGTTGTAGAAACATCTCAAGCAGTATCAGTGGAAACAAAATGCACCGCAGCTCACTTTTGGGTGTCATATCAAAGGGTGTGCACACTTGTGTACATATGATATTATACATTTAGATTTTTAATAAATTAGCACAAATGTCTAAAAACCTGTTTTCACTTTTTCATTATGGGCTATTTTGTGTAGAATTCTGAGACAAAAAATGAACTCAATCTATTGTAGAATATGTCTGTAACGTAATAAAATGTGGAGAAGGTGAAAGGGGTGTGCAGACTGGCTTGACTGTATGTCACAACCGAAACATGGTGTAAACCCTGCTTTTGAGTTCAATTCACCCCTTTGAAAATGACATTTTTGAAAAAAAATCTTGACTGCTGTTGAATTTTAATCAATTACCCTGAATTTTTTAATCAAATAAAACACAGGATTAATTAAATTTAGTGAAAACTCTGTACAAATGTTCTCTATAAAATGGACAGATTTGATCACATGAATTTGATATTCTTATTTATGAGATTATATATACCCTCACCAGCACAATATCTTGGATATTTGATTGATTATTTATATTATTCAAAATTTTAACAAAACAGCAGGTGTTTCCGTTGTGACCACATTGTTGCGGTTGTGAGATCTCTAACTGAAACCTGAATTCCAAAGTTGGGACAGTACGTAAAATGCCAATAAAAGCAGAAAGCAGTGATTTGTAAATTCTCTTGTCTATATATTTAAATGAAAACGATATTTAAAATATATTTAATGTTTTACCTTAGCAACTTCATTGATTTTTGTAAATATACGCTAATTCCGAATTTGATGCCTGCAACACGTTCTAAAAAAGTTGGGACAGGGGTATAAAAAAGACTGGGAAGGTTGTGGAATGTTCAAAAAGCACCTGTTTGGAACATTCCACATGTAAATAGGTGAATAGGTGACAGGTCATGCTATCATGACTGGGTATAAAAGGAGCATCCACGAAGGCTCTGGCATTTACGAGCAAGGATGGGTTCGCCACTTTGTGAAAAACTGCATGAGCGAATAGTCCAACAGTTTAAGAACAACGTTTCTCAACACACGATTGCAATGAATTTAGGGATTTCACCATCTACAGTCCATAATATTAGTAAAAGATTCAGAGAATCTGGAGAAAACGGGCAAGGCTGTAAACCAATATTGAATGCCCGTGGCCTTCGATCCTTCAGACAGCACTACATTAAAAACGGCATGCTTCTGTAATGAATATAACCACATGGGCTCGGGAATACTTCAGAAAACCATTGTCAGTAAACACAATTTGTCGCTGCATCTACAAATGCAAGTTAAGACTCTACTACCCAAAGCGTAAGCCATATATCAACAACATCCAGAAATGCCGCCGACTTCTCTGGGCTCATCTGAGACGGACTGACACAAATTGGAAACGTGTGCTGTGGTCTGACAAGTCCACCTTTCAAATTGTTTTTGGAAATAATGTACGTTGTGTTCTCCCAGCCAAAGAGGAAAAGGACCATCTCGATTGTTACCACCACAAGGTTCAAAAGCCAGTGTCTGTCATGGTATGGGGGTGTGTTAGTGCCCATGGCATGGGTAACTTGCACATCTGTGAAAGCACCATTAACGCTGAAGGGTACATATGCATTGTGGAGCAACATTTGCTGCAATCTAGACAATCACTTTTTCAGGGACATCCCTGCTTATTTCAGCAAGACAATGCCAAGCCACATTCTGCACGTGTTACGTGTTACAACAGCATGGCTTCGTCATCAGAGAGTGCAGGTGCTAGACTGGCCTGCCTGCAGTCCAGACCTGTCTCCCATTGAAAACGTGTGGCGCATTATGAAGCCCAAAATATGACAATGGAGACCCTGGACTGGTGAGCAGCTGAAGTCTCATATTAAGCAAGAATGGGAAACAATTCTGCTTTCAAAACTACAACAATAAGTGTTGTAGTTCCCAAAAGATTACTGAGTGTTGTTAAAAGGACAGGTGATGTAACACAAAGGTAAACATGCCCCTGTCCCAAATGTTTTGGGAGGTGTTGCAGGTATCAAATGTAGAATGAGCTGAATAAAGAATTAAATGTAGAATAAAGTTGATTAGTTAAAACATGAAATATCTTGTCTTTGTACTGTTTTCAATTGAATAAAAAAAGGACTCGCAAATCATTGCTTTCTGTTTTTATTTACATTTTATACACTGTCCCAACTTTTTTGGAATTGAGGTTTGTACATGTGCATTGATTTTGTCTCACTATTTATTGTCTTTAATAAGAATTTACGGACAAGTGTCACCAACCGAAACAGGCCTGTCAAAACAATACCATTTGTTTCAGTAGTGACTGTTTCGGTTGTGACAATTCTGGCTCATTTCAGCCACAAAACAAAAGATTTAGCAAGCACATGGTTAGCAACCACTTCTCTGTGCAGATGCACCTTCCTTTTAATCAAATCTACAGTTATGAAATCAACTTTTTTTCTCTAATATGAAAACTTGGGTGTTTGGGTGTGATGTCTCTTAAAACCACAGACTCATTTTCATACTTTGAAGGACAATTATATCAAAATGCTAAAACCTAGCTACTCACCATGTGGCCTTGATTCATATGAAGGCTGTCTAATTTCCTGGTTAAAAAAAGGGGTGTGTGGCTACAAGCAGGTTCACTGCACAGACTTTCGGTTGTGACGTAAAAATTGGGACAGCATTTTTTCGATAGGTTTTTTGAATTATAAAATTTATTACAAAATAGATTGCATTATTTTAACTTATATTTGATAAAAATTCACATGCTTTATTGAATGAGACAAGTCAAATAATTGGCAAAAATATTTTGGGTATTATTTTTTAATGCACCAGTTTAAGGGTTGATAGTGGGGACAGCCATCTCCCAATAGGAATTTATACTCCCAAGAGTATAAGTGTTGATTTTGGATAAATGTAACTATTATTACTGCAATTTATATGTTGGATTATATTAAAACATAACATGATCTAATGAATTATATAGCATTGAAAGATTTTATTGGTCAATTTCTTACTTTTATCAGAGAGGGACAGCAATTTGCATGACTTTTGTAGAATGGCCCATATACAGATGCGCATCTGGTTCCCAGGATTCCTACGGTGTGAATATCTAAGCTGTGACATGTATATTTTTTGAGATAGAGCTATCTGAAGCTGGGCATGCTTTTCTCAAGCTACTATTGTATTCCCGGGCATGTGACGCATAGGCGACTCCTGATTGGTTTAAATCTCATGCTATGAACGGACACACGGACACACGTGTCACGTATAGAAGCGGCTGCACCGCTTAAAAAATATACCAAAAATAGGTTACTATAACTTACTAGAATATTCAAAAAAGTTAAACTATAAGCTAGCTATATATATCGCTCTCTCACTCTCCTATCTCCTCTCCATCGACGCAGATCAACAACCAAACTATATAGAAAACGGTGAGAACAACCACTGAGATTCGCTTTTATAGCTGGGGCGTAGCGCGCCCTCGCTCCAAAACTTCAAGGCGTAGCTTTACAGGTTTGAATTTCGTCACCGGGAGGAATACGTCAGCTGGATAAAGTTTCTGGCCAATGACAGACTGGACGTGCAGTTCCTAACATTTTACCACTAGAGACACTTTTGACCCAGATCCGTTGGGTGTATGCTGTTTTATGCTGACTGCAGTAAAATGTCAAGATTTGGACCAGGATCAATCAGTAACACTTAGACAAAACCAAATGTATCAGTTCTCATCTAAAATAAGTGGTTTTAGTGCTTTGTTACCCTTTAAGTTAAAAAGCTTTCCACACACAATGAAATGGGTCGATTTACACCTTTGTACTTTCTGTTCCATGATTTTTCAAATATTGATGTCTTTCATTGGGACAAATATTTATGCAATTTGCAAGCTAATGACTCTTTATATTAGTGGCAGTTAGTTACCAGCATTGAATGGACTTTTACATTGGATTGTCACAATATGGATCTGCATTTCGCTATTGCCTCTTATGATGATTTTGTCAGGCCAGTAGGGGGCAGATGTCCCTCTAAGCCAAGCATAAAACCAATGCCCCGGTGCAGTGAAAGGGACACTGTGTTGTACAAGATACTGTCTTTCAGATAAGATGGTAAATCAAGATCTTTGTACATAAATCTGACCAAATTCTCAACCTGCCTCTCTAAAATATCCATTTAATCTTTTCTCTGTGAAATTGGTTTAAAACTCTCACTCTCCATCTCAGCCAGACAAGTGTAGTGTGAGGTGAGAACTTCTGGCTTCAAACAAAACAGTGTGACGTTGTCAAAGTTTATGGTCAAAACAAGTGTGAATTAAGCAATGTAGCTATATACTTATCACAGATGCTACAGCATTTCCCTTTGAAGAGTCGTGTGAAATAACAGGCTGATAAAATGAATCATTTATTTGAATTCAAGCAAAGCATGAACGGAGTACATTTGGAGACAACATATTCTGACAGATTATCAATGTTCTCAAATTGCCTTTAAAGCATGCCTAGTATGTATCTCTGGTTCGACCGACTGAAAGTCTTTTTCATAAAATCTTGGGTGTGCCGAAGCAGGCAATGTTTCCTGAGTTTCACTTTCTCATCCAACAATTCCCATGTTAACCCATAGGCATAGGTTTCATTTCAACTTTGGGGTCGATCCACTGCTGGAACATAAATATCGGGGGTGACATGTCTCCCTGTCTCCCCCAAACCTTCATGTATGCTTTGAACTGTTCTTACCTGACCTGCAAAGAACACATACAGTGGGGATGGAAAGTTTTCGGGCAATGACACAAATTTTGTTGTTTTGGCTCTGTAACCCAGAACATTGGATTTGAAATGGAACAGTGATGATGAGGTTAAAGTGCAGACTTTAATTTGAGGGCTTTTACATCCATATCAGGTGAACCGTGTAGCAATACTGTTCTGGAATATAGAGCCAAAACAACAAGTATTATGTCACTGCCTGACTACTTTCCGTCCCCACTGTACAGTGATTTGCATCAGAGTAAAATGTGGTCAAAATGGCAAGCAAAAAATACTAATTTGATGTGATCATCTTAAGACAAAGACCCTTACTTTACATGCCCTCTCCTGCAACTCCCTTTTATTTCACAGCAATATATATAAAATATATATATAAACTTCAAGGATAAGCACACAGTGACAACATGTCAATTTTAATTGTAATAAATAATAACTTATACGATTAAAACAATAAATAAGCATAAAATAATTGCATCTGTTTTACTAAGTCATAAACATACAATTATCACAGTATCCCCCCAATAGAAATAAATAAAATAAAAATATAAAAGGAAATGTGAAAGTAAAAATTAAAAGATATCATAAGTGCAGAACAAACACAGTGACTGGTACAAGTGCAAAATATAAAGGAAGTTCCATACATTCACAATAGATTGGATTTACAGTGTGACAGCCTTAGTCCAGGTTTATGTTTCCATGAAATTAGCTGTGCATAAAGGCACACAATGGTTCATTCATTCAGTAGGTTTATCGATTATCGATTATCACCAAGCTAAATGCAATCTACACAATGTAATCTTTAGTCTTCACTGGAAGTTTCTAATCTTGGGAGTTGACTTTAATCAAGATGCCAAATAAACTGTAAACTGCAGGTGTAATCAATGGGGTTTAGGCCTATAGAAACATCCTTGGCCTAATGGAAAGACAGTCCATTTCATGATGAATAACGAAGACAAAGGCCATCATTTCTTTGGCAACAATCCAAGATCACTTGATCAAGACAATATAATTTAGCCCTCAATAACAGTTTAAACTTTGTTAATTAATTATACATATAATAAAAGCCTGGGTTAGGCAAGGAACTGCATTACAATATGCATTTAAGTGCAGAAATGTATGGCTTATTATATGTATGCAACAAAATTAATCTATACTGAATAACATGTATTTTTTTCATACTGCACACTTGCATACTTGTGATGCACACTCACCACTTTGCATACAGCAAATTCATGTGCACAAGGAAATACTGTAGCGCTGTAAGTACATATAAGTTGGAACTTTCATAACAGACAATGGGACTCATGCCAGAAATGCTTGTATGCAGAAATTTGTTCTTATGTGGCAGGTGAGAACGGTTTACAAAATTCTCTTATTTTGGATTTACTCGTCGGTAAGAACAAAATTTAAGAGTGGTCGCGACCTGTCGTATAAGTTGCATACAAAGCAAATAGGCCTAAATTATATTCCCAGCAACTAGGTTGTTTTTGATTATTTAAAAGAAAATACAAGTTTCAATTTATAAATTCCTCACCATAATCACATTACAAGTTATGTTGTGTTTTTATTGTTAAAATCATATGAATTATTTATTTATTGTACACATAAATGTATAGCAAGCACCCTGCATTTACCTTCCTCAATTGAAAACAATAGCCTACAACTCCATCAACGTCCAAGTTATTATCCGCAAAATACAATGCGTTCTCACTCGCTGCTTGGTCGGGAGGAGCGTGCGACTTGCCTCATATTATCAACATGAAATTAGCCTATAACATCTTTGTTCTTCTCTTTTTCCCCAATGCGATTCACTGGCTCAGACAAGGAAAGGATATGTCTTTAACTATGTCCCCATGAAGACTTGTCTTTTTTTCCTTTTTTCTCTACCCCTTTTTAGGCAAGATGTCAGTTTTATGAATGCATCTTCCGGGTACAGCGGGTAAAACAGCTGGCCCTACATGGTATTTTGGGGGTGTTAACATTATAGGCATTTTTTAAATTATGGTAATAGGGAAATCACGTGAAGAAAAGGTGAATTTACATTTAAGAACAGGCAAATTTACACTGCCCTGTAACAAGATTTCTGCAGGTTAAGATCGCTTTGTGGAAGTCCTCGTACGAACATTTCTGAAGAAGAAATATAAGAGAATGTTAAGAGAAAAATAAGAGACTGTTCTTGCAGGAGGCCCAATGTCTAGCAAACACTAATAACAGTCCTTGCTTTCTGAGCTGAGAAGGTAGAAGCATGGTATTTAGTGCTTATTCAGCAACACTGACTTTGTCTTCTGTTGTCTTCTGGATGTATTCTGATGGATGTAGGAGTCGACCCATTCTAGCACTATGTGAAACTCTCCAACTGCCTTATAAACACCTTGGCTCTTCAGCTGGTGAAGTCAAATGGTGATGTTAATCCTTGTACATGGACATTGTGCCACAATCACAAAATATAAATTTCTTAAATTTTCTTAAAGGTTTGAGGGCAAATGAAAAAAAGTAAAATGTGATGTGGGGCTGCCACTGATTTGGAGCAAACTGTACATACAGTAAAATCATGTTTGATGAGAACAACTGCCCATTTGGCCTATCTAGCTTAATTTTGCTAAACTAATCAGAATTCAAGAGTTTCTGTAAGTTTCTTATACTGTATTACCCATAAACGGACACAGTGAGAAAGGCATTGTAAAAAGGTATTAAACTTTCTTGACACTTTGTTCTGTGTAACAGCACCTTATGGAATTTTTGCTATGGCATAATGTCTAGAAACCTGAAAGAAGGTTCAGCTGTAGTTACACAATTTTCTTTCTGATTTAACACACACATTCTAATTTTGTCTATCCCATAAAATAATCCTGCAATGAAAATGCAAATGTTCATTCTATTATGCTGGGATAAATAAAATCCTTATCATAGCACAGAAAGGAAAAACCTTCTGTCCAAAAAACTGACACAAATAAAAAATGTTTTGCAGAGAACGCCCCCCTGATTTAGTTTTATGTTTACCTTAATAAATGTCTCATTCATTTCTTTGATGCACTTGCGTTCTCCAGAGGAGAGTCTGCTTTGGTCAGTTCCCAACTGCAAAAAGGAAAAAACGTAATTTAGGCCAGAAAGGCAGTGTGGAATGTTATCATTTTTGATGATGTCTTGCTACTCCAAATAGTTTCATTTTTATCATTATAGAAACCTATTGTCATTTTATTTGACATTTATTTGACAATTTATCCCACTTGCAAAATAACTAACTGTGATATAACTCACACACAGACACACATTCCCACACGTGCATTAGTTTTGATGTACTGATACATAGCCTTGCAATGACATGAATATGCTTTTATTGTCTGTTTTTAATTTGGTTTGGGACTATTCATTTAGAGAAATTAGGAAATTAGGCAATATACACAAATGAAGTGAAATTAAACTATCAAAAAGGAACTCACACAATGTTGGACCTCTTTTCCGAGCCTTGACAAAAGAATCTGTATATTTTTCTGGTTTTCATCTATAAGAGATACTTTTCTGAACACCTCCTGGTAGAAATCCACCACCTCCTTGAGAATTCTGATTCCTTTTGATTTCTGCAGAAGAAAAGTTAATTTGTCCAGAACCAATAAATTGTAGGATACAATTAATCTTAATTAAACTGTAACTGAGTTAGGAGATCACTGGGAATAAAATGTACTGTCTACTCTCTTGAGTTGATTTAGCTCACATTTAGCCTACTCTCTTGAGTTGATTTGGCTCACATTTTCCGGTGCGTTAATTCGTAAATATACAACAAAAACTGGACAACAATGGACATATTCGTTTATTTTGATTTTCCCAATTCCACACAAATGTCTTTTAAGAAGATACAAAAAAACGTGCTTACCTTTATAGACTTCCTGAACTTGCAAAGAAGTTTCAAATGTTTAATATCATCACTCTGAAAAAATAGTGTTTCGTTAATACAAAATGCTGTTTATTTAAAATCGATATGAAGATTTAACGCATAGGCCTACTTACTGGTAAAGATTTAATCATATCGCTTGTCAACTCGTTCAATTCCTGTAGCATCTTTTTAGGAACATTTCGTCTGAGACACTCCCGAGCTTCGTTTTTTTTTCCCCCTTGGCGAAGATACACTTTCACCCAGGTGACTGGGTAGTATTGCCATAATAGCTACTAGTACTACAATAAAAACTGCGCGCATTTTATCCGTTTATCTCGGCTCGGTCGCCCGCCGTCGAATGTACTGTCGCTGGATTACTACAGTTTCACTTAGCCCTACCTCTTACCTTTTATAGACTCGACCTCTCTTTTTGAGAAAAAAATCCCGCACGTATGACGCGTTCAATTCACGTGTTCATTACACTTTTCGGTATAAATTCACCTGTTGAGTTGATGTAACGCCTGTTCAAATCTGAGATGTAGGTCACCCAAAACCGTTTTTATGCATTTTCCCATTCTTAACAACACACTAAATTATACATTGTGACAAGAAGATTAATTAAATGGATCTTCTAAAAATGTATTAGTAGTCTATATTGTCATAATGATGAACATAATGTATATGTTCATTATGACAATATACTATTGCATTATTAGAAGGCATTCAATTGATAAGTGTTTCCTATTATGTTAGAAATTGGCGCACGCCTTTTGTGTTAGCGGGTCAAATTTTACCCTGCAGGTTTTAACATTACAACTCATAAACAATTGTTATCATCCAATATAGAGTTCTACTTCATAAATAACGTATTATTCATTCAAAACCATAACATCTACTCTTACTTTTGTATTTTGTACATTTAATTAACAGCGTACCACTTGTTTTAATAAACTCCTCAAAAAAAGTTCGGAAAGGTTATTTCGGTCGATTATTCCTCCCCTTTAATAATACCAATTGGTATTGTATTTTATATCGCTGGAAAGCCTGATTAGTCACCTTTACAACGAGGTACAACTTGTAAGGATCATGCATTCGTGGAATGAGCAACACAGCTAACCGTGTGGGTAGTGGCCCAAAAAAATGTGCCAAAATCCCCTGCAATATTCTTCTGTTGGTATTCACTCTCGTTTTGAGTTGCTTGGTGGATTGGATGATTGCACTCTCCCACAGTAATAAGGAAAAAACAACACATATTGGCCATTTTTACACTTTATTCATTTTACACTGTCAGGGACCTCAGTAGTGTGTGGAAGATCCATACGCAGTCACAACAGCTTGGCACCTCCTCATCATGCTGGTCACCAGCCTGGTCACACACTGCTGTGGGATGGCATCCCATTCCTCAACCAGGATTTGCCGCAAGTCAGCCAACATGGTTGCGTTGGTCACTCTGGCACGTACAGCACGCCCAAGCTGATCCCACAGGTGTTCAATTGGGTTGAGGTCTGGACTCACGGCAGGCCATTCCATCCTCTCCACTCCCAAATTCTGGAGGTACTCTGTGATGATCCTGGCTCTGTGGGGGCGAGCGTTGTCATCCTGGAGGATGAAGTTAGGTCCCAGATTCTGGAGATATGGGATCGCCACTGGCTCCAGAATCTCATTCTGATATCTCACTGCATTGAGATTGCCTTCAATGATGACAAGTTCTGTTTTGCCTGTGAGAGAGATACCGCCCCACACCATGACACTGCCCCCATTGAAAGGTGTCACGCGATCTGTGCAGCAATCTGCATAGCGTTCTCCACGCCGTCTCCATACTTTGATCCTGCCATCCAGCTTCCGCAGACAGAACCTTGATTCATCACTGAACATGACATTGCCCCACATTCTTAGGTTCCACTGTCGGTGCTGTCGACACCAGCGCAAACGGGCCTGATGGTGAAGAGCAGTCATTGCAGGCTTCCTGGCAGCCTTATAAGCATGATGACCGGCCATGTGCAGTCTGTTCCTCACCGTCTGATCAGAGATCTGTCTGTGGCACCGTTGTGCAAATCTTGCCTGTAAATATCTGGAAGAAAGCCTACGGTTCCTCAGTGAAGCAAGGGTGAGGAACCGGTCTTCTTGGGGTGTTGTCTTCCTGGGACGGCCACTTCGTGGTCTGTCTTTGACTTCACCAGTCTCTCGGAACTTGGTCCTAAGTTTGGAAATGGTACCAGGGCTGACACCAAATAATGCTGCCACTCTGCGTACCGGAACACCAGCTTCCACTTGCCCTATTGCACGGGCCTTATCCTGAAGGGACAAACGTGGCATGTTTATGCTTGGAGCACACACAAACTCAACAAAGTTGCAGGACCCATGCACACAAGTGCTGTCAATTAGGTGCCAATCAGGTGCCAGTCACACACCTGTGACTGGCATACACCTGCCAGCACTTGAAGCTCAAAACGAGAGTGAATACCAACAGAAGAATATTGCAGGGGATTTTGGCACATTGTTTTGGGCCGCTACCCACATGGTTAGCTGTGTTGCTCATTCCACGAATGCATGATCCTTACAAGTTGTACCTCGTTGTAAAGGTGACTAATCAGGCTTTCCAACGATATAAAATACAATACCAATTGGTATTATTAAAGGGGAGGAATAATCGACCGAAATAACGTTTCCGAACTTTTTTTGAGGAGTTTAGAATAGAAATAGAAAATAGTCAACAAAACTAATCTATTATTGGTATGATGAAGACAAGGGGTGAATATATGTCATCTGACAATAAAAGACTAGTACTAAACCTTTCCAGAAGAACTTGCTTGGGGATTTTAAAAATAACTTTATATAATCAATCATAATGACATCTGTGGTGTTATGGGTAAAATAAAAAAAGCATCACACACAACCCTGGTTTGCTTGGAATATACGGCCTCTGAAAGGGACCAAGACTTCATCTACAGTGGCTTCAAGCCCTGGATTGTAAGTATTTGGCAAGTTCTCCACCCATTTTCCCTAAATGTCTCTAATGGGAGCAAATTTGCCTCTCTCTCACCGCGAGCAGGTCTTGTTTCATGATTGTGGAATCAAATAACTCTTGAGCTGACATGAAAGTTTTTCAGTAACATAGTAGCATGGAAAATGGCCTGGTCAGACTCCTGCATCCCATAAGCTGGCAGTAGCCTCATTACTAAATCTCTACAAACCAGCAAGAAGCAAGAGCCCCATGTAAGTACGCAGGTCTGTTTCATCTAGTTCCTTCCAACTATTGCCAAACACTCCTCTCCCTTCAATTTTCATAATTTCAAGCACACTTTTTTCGACAGGCTGAGCGGAAAGCTCAGATTTTATGTCTTGGACATATGGCACTGCATATTTGGCGGGTCCTGCAGTCATTGTGATTATGTTCTTCTCAGTTAGTACTCTGCTTTGCCTCTAATTAGGGCTTGAGGGCCATGATACACTGTCATTTTTGACATGAAGATGTCATGGCTTTGAGTTTCTGTCTCATTGGGACCCCCTCCTCATCAGAGCTTTCTTCATCATGGTCAGGATCATACTAAACATCATCCTCCATCTCTGACACTTCCTCCTCAATTTAGCCTGCTTTCTCACCTCCATTTCATCTTCATGATCAAAGATATGATTAGGAGCCATGTGGACTGTGAATCCTTTTTGCATATTGAAACATGCAGAATGAAATGTGGACAAGACCCCAACTCCATCATACTCCAACCTCAAAATGTGAGGTTACGGTGGGGTGGGGTTGGGGGTAGAGTGTAGGTAGAATCTTGATTGGGTCAAATTTGAACAACAGGACTACACATAATACACTTTTTAATGCTGCATTACATATCAACCATTATCAAAAATGAATTGCCGGGTCAAATTTTAACCTTAACACCACAGATGTAACAACATTTTATAGACTTTCAAAGTTCAATAAAATGATAAACACTGACTTTGTATTGTTTATATAACTATTTCTGAGGATATCGTGAAGTCTAGGTCCAATATAACAAATGTGGTATGTTTGACATATCTTAACTTATCCTAGCACAATAGCATGGTTAAATCCCATTGTGCCAAAGCCTCAAACATAAATCAATCATCTATTGTTTGCATGTGATAAAGTTAAATATCCAAATGATAGTATAAGGTGTCCGTGTTACCGGGATGTTTTTCATATTTTTCTAGATTACAATATTGAAAGCAGAATTTTTAAAAGCTTAAATGCCAAGTCAATTTTCCTCTGTGTACCAATCATATACAGTACATTTTTTTACTTGAAAAAACTATTGCATGCACTGACATTAATGGTCTTGAAATGAAAATGTCCATAAATACATTTGTTTACTTCCAACTTAAAATAATCTTTTTGATAGTACTATGACAAGAAATCAAATTAATTTACAGTTACTTTTGGAGAATGTGCTGCAAGCAAAAAATGTGTTGCATTGGAGAATGTGATGCAAGTAATGTTGTGTTCGGAATTATTGCCGGAAACCATTCATCTTGATTGAAAACCTCTGAAGTCTATGAATGAATGCCAACTCTGATGGTGGGTCAGCCGCGTTGTGGCATCAAACTTTATAGTGGGAGAGGTGCCACTTACCGGTAGGTTTACTCCCCGGGGCAAATGAGTGGGCAAAACGACTTTCCTCCTGCCCCTAAACTTGCTCAAACCAGGTCATTACCTCACATGATTTAACAGAAGGCATAGTCTGACCCAGATAGTTTCTGCAGATTTCTACATTTCTGTGTTGACTTTGAGTCACTAGACCACGTCCGCTGAACGTACCCTTGCAGGAGTGCGGGTCAGCGCAATCAGAACAGCACTGCCTAGGCCAAGCAATGCAGAACAGGATTAATGTCAAACTTGTGGAAAGATATGAATGCGAACAGCACCCTTTTCCACTGTGGAGTGAAACCTTTTGACAAGGCAATAGCCGATTTATCTTTTTATCTGTAACAACAGGATACAAGAACATTGTGCTTGGTTGTTGCTAGTTCTGACCATAATTATAAATCAATAAATTGTACGCCTGCATTCAATACTTTAGCCTATTCCTTGAGTGTACTTTCATTGTGTTGTTTGTTTCTCCAGTTGGCAATTCCACCAGTCGCCAATTCCAATTTATTTTCCTCCCCTAATTTGGAGGGTACAATTGTCATCAAAGACAAAGCATGCACGTTCTCTGGGATGTAAACATCCTCTTCTTATTTGCACTCTTATTTTTACTTGGAGCAGGCAGATTGCAGGTGCCTAATTGGCCACAGGAGTCAGTATGAGTGACGAGGTGAGGAATACTCTGCCAACTAAAACCATCCTCCCTAAATGAAGATAAAGCCAATTTTGCATCCCTGCTGTTCTCTGCCACAGCCAACCCTAGCGCGATTCAAATGATGAAATGTATCATTGCACTATGGACCAGTACCTCAGCTGGATATGCCAGTCTGGAGCCCTGACTGAGGGATTCTGAAGAGCCTAGTTGATTTTTATTCTATTTTGCCTTATTAAATGACATCTTGCACTTTTATGTAGATTTCAGTAACTATAATTACACATCTCTTTTTCCTGTGATATTAGCTTGTTCGAGATATCTGCAGTGCAGAGATCCTCATGCGTCAATACATGCATGTGCATTCTATCAATCAAACAAAGAAAATAGGAACAATAATAAAATGTGTTCCACCACAAAAAATTATTCTTTACTGTACATGTTAATAAAAAGACATTGCTCAGCACAAAGGAAATGTGTGTTTGAGGTTGTCATTGTGGCCTTTTATATGATTTTTGTAGATGAGTCAGCACTCTTACAACGTGACATCCCATCAATGTCTACATGTTCATATCCCTGTTCCGTCTTGCCTACTCATAATAGTTATGCGTGCCAGAAAATCTAAATCAAATGAAAAGCTGCTCTGTTGCTCCAAACCCCACAACCAGGTCAGAGTAAATGGGTGTTAGGGACTCATATCACCCCTTGCTCATTGGTAAAACATGGTAAAACAGAGCAGTATTACTTATGTAGTTTAGGAAAAATGAAATCCCCACAATCTTCCCACACCCCCACAGATCAACTCACTGGAACCCCATCCTTTGGCTTTCATAAGACTTAATTTTAATGGTGAATTTAGATAGATCTGCTAGCCATAATGTTAACCAGCTAGCTAATTGGTAGTTGATTATGCAAGGCATAGCAATAAAATTGAGAGTCAGTTGGCTGAATTTAATTGACTGTGCTGAAAACAGTGTCAGCTGGCTGATGTTATAGCTAGCTAACTAGATATTTATGTCATTTAACCAGCTGCAATGTCACCTTCTTCAAAGTGGACTATGACAACTAAATATATAAATAAAAATGAATGGATCATTTTAAAAACATGTTTTTTTTGGTCGTTATTTTGGACTTACATGTTAAACATGATTTTCGACCATCTCGTTCTCTGCCGTTACAGCGTGGATTTTCAAAAGATTTGCCAATCATCACACAATATTTCATTACAAAGCAATTTGATGGTCGTTTTCATTTGGTGGGATACATGAATAAATTTGCATAAAGAATATAACTTTTTTTCTTCTACACCACCATTTGCTAAACAAAAAACATCCTAATGGCAGGGAAGAGATGTATTATGTGCTTTGATAACAGGTACAGTTGAAGTCGAAAGTTTACATACACCTTAGCCAAATCCATTTAAACTCAGTTTTTCACAATTCCTTACATTTAATCCTAGTAAACATTCCCTGTCTTAGGTCAGTTAGGATCACAACTTTATTTTAAGAATGTGAAATGTCAGAATAATAGTAGAGAGAATTATTTATTTCAGCTTTTATTTCTTTCATCACATTCCCAGTGGGCCAGAAGTTTACATACACATTGGTAGCATTGCCTTTAAATTGTTGAACTTGGGTCGAAGTTTCGGGTAGCCTTCCACAAGCTTCTCACAATAAGTTGCTGGAATTTTGGCCCATTCCTCCTGACAGAACTGGTGTAAATGAGTCAGGTTTGTAGACCTCCTTGCTCGCACACGCTTTTTAAATTCTGCCCACAAATTTTCAATTGGATTGAGGTCAGAACTTTGTAATGGCCACTCCAGTACCTTGACTTTGTTGTCCTACAGTTTTCATACAGACCACATTCTCTTGAGATGGTAAGATGAAGAAACACAGGGTCAAGTTGCATTAAATAATTTAGGAAAGTTTGGATAGCATTGCTTTGGAATAGAGCTATTTTATTTAGTGTGAGCTACGATAGGCAATATTGTTAGTTGTAACTTGGCCACATTTTGATATCAATACTTTTAAAGGCAGGCCTAGTTTTTGCAAGTTGGAATTAAGGACTTATAGACAGCGCTCTGTAGGCTATGCGTGAGTAACTTGGCTTTTTTTACGTCGGAGACATTTTTGTTCAGATTACCTATACTACCTATATCCCCAAATACCTCGTCTCGGATGACTACTTTTAATTTTGATACTTAAGTCCATTTAAGAGCATGTTCTTATATACTTTGACTTAAGTATAAATTTCCAAGTGGTACTTTAACTTTTATCTGAGTATTTTTTTATGTGGGTATTTGCATTTTTACTTAAGCAATGGATCTGTGTACTTCTTCCAACTTAGTGTAGTGTAAGCATTCATTGATCAATCATGTTTTATGTTTGATGCACCGACTTTCTTTGGAGCTAGAACATTTGGCAGCATTTTCTTGTTGGTGGAATATTATTTTATTGTAATGTTATCATGCATAATATAGGCTTTAGGCGTCATATCTTCCTGGGCTGTACTTGTCACTGAAGGCATGGAAAATGCTCATTCCAATTTACTGTGTGCTGATATCTGCAAGATAAATGTAAAATCTTCCTTGGAGTCATTAGAATGGGAGAAAAAAAAAAATTTTAACTGCAGAAAAATGCGATTCCAGGGCAAAAGTTAACATACTGTAGAGTAAAGGAAAAAGTTATGTTTTATTGAGGTACAAGAGTGAATAATTAGGCTACATATTTAGGTGTGTGTAAGTGTGATATCAATGTTGTTTCTTAAACCAACAGAAGGGGCAAATGTATATGCTTTATAATGGCCAAAAACTAACTAAATTATGAAAAAGTGAGTTTTTATGATCCAAAAGAGTTGATGGTTGAGCCTCAAACCATCACTCTGCTGCTAGATATGCAATAGATATGGATGGATCACTTTAAGGGTTGTTTCTCCTGACAAATTTCTTTAAGAATAATTATTAAGATGTGTTACATCGGCCCAAGGTGTGTTGTAATTGTTGTTTTTGTCATTGTAAATGGAGTGTTTAAATTATACCTACAGTTGCAGTCGGACGTTTACATACACTTAAGTTGAAGTTATTAAAACTAATTTTTAACCACGTCACAGATTTCATGTTAGCAAACTAAAGTGTTGGCAATTCAGTTGTGTTATGCACAAAGTCGATGTCCTAAGTAATTTTTCCAACAATTGTTTACAGACAGATTATTTCACTTTTAATTCACTATATCACAATTCCAGTTGGTCAGAAGTTTACATACACTAAGTTCACTGTGCCTTTAAATTTTTAATATTTGGTCGCATTTTGGCCTTTGCATGCCATGACATCTTGATGTCTGTGACCCAAGAACATCAAAAGACTCTTGATATCTTATTTTCTGGTACTCTTACAAGCGATACGATAACGTCTCTGCATTTGAATGGATCTCTATGGGAGTTGGGGGGTGGGACTAGATTTAGCTGTAAATTATGCTGGAACAGTACGGAATACATGATTGGTAAAATGGCATTAAGTCACCAAGGGTCTGAGGTATCAAACAAGCCTCAAATCATCACTCTGCTGCTAGATATGCAGTAGATATGGATGGATCACTTTAAGGGTTGTTTCTTCTGACAAATTTTCCTATTGAACTTTATGTAAAAATAAGTCAGGAGAAGAAACCCTTCAAGCTATCCATCCATATCTATTGTATTTCTGGCAGCAGAGTGATGATTTCAGGCTTGCTTGATACGTCGGACCCTTGATGACTTAGGGCCCATGGTTGGCTAAATGGCTCTATCTTACACCCGGCGCTAAGCGGCGCTAACCCAAACGCAAGTGTCTTTGCTATCTTACACCCGGCGCTGGGTTCATTATAACGCCTTGCGTTCACGTCGTTTAAATACCATGTATTCTTGCGCCCGTTGCAAAAAACTGGGCGTGTTGGTCTTAAGATGAGGAATGGCCAGGATAATTTTTTGTGTATTGCTATCTTGAGCCAGCAGAAAGCGCTTGCGCTAGAACCACCACAAACTTGGTCTAAAGTCATGTCGCAGTTATTTACATGTTATTTTAATGGTGCATATAAGTGCGTCTACATAGTCGTGTACACAACGTGCGTACCCTCCTGTCTGTTACACACAGGGGCGTGCACAAGCATGACTAAAATATCAAGATTACAATGTGAAATATTATTATTGTGCAGGCTATATCAAAAAATGCATAATAATAAAAGGGTCCATAGGTCCACATACCTTTCCCTCAGCGAAGGGGAATGCCATGCACATTAAATTGCTTTCAGCCCACTCCCAAAAAACACGCCGTTAAAATAGCAAAACTGGACATGGACACACCCTAAATGCACTTAACGCCATGCGCTTAGACCAAGCACCAAGATCGCCAAGATAGAGCCAGAAAAGTCTTTTGATGTTGTTGGGTCACAGACATCAGGAAGTCATGGCATGCAAAGGATATGTGACCAAATATTAAAAATTTAAAGGCACAGTCAACTTAGTGTATTTAAACTTCTGACCCACTGGAATTGTGATATAGTGAATTAATAGTGAAATAATCTGTCAGTAAACAATTGTTGGAAAAATTACTTGTATCATGCACAAACTGACTTGCCAACACTATAGTTTGCTAACATGAAATCTGTGGAGTGGTTAAAAATTAGTTTTAATGACTTCAACCTAAGTGTATGTAAACTTCAGACTTCAACTGTATCTTTGCACAATGAAAGTAAATCAGAAAAAGAAAGAAAAAATGTTGCCAATGTTACTGTGGTATGTTACGGAACTTCCATTGCAAACTACTCTATGCATTCTCAAACTGTTTCTTTGTGTTCCTAAAAAGCCCACACAGTTTTGGAATTGCCACTCAGAGCTTCCGAAGTCTTTTCATCACAATGGACATTCCCCAAATTTCCCTGTAGGTGTGGCTCTGAACCCGGCAAACAGGAAGTGTTTACTTGGATCAGGTATCTGGGACCAGGTGTCACCTTCATCAGACTGGAATCTCTAACAGAATAAAGTAAAGTATGGAGTGACCGGCTGTGCTGTGGATTTTTACTAGAAGCAATAATGTTACTTTCCTGTGGCATTTTCTCATGGGAATCTCAATAGATCTGATCCTGATATGTACGTTGGTGAGTGGCAAATATTTTTAAATAATCTAAAGGGTTTGTACAAACCCCAATTCCAAAAAAGGTGGGACAGCATGTAAAATGCACATAAAAGCAGAAAGCAATGATTTGTAAATTTATTTTACATATATTTATTGATTTTTGTCAATATACGCTAATTCCGAATTTGATGCCTGCAACACGTTCCAAAAAAGTTGGGACAGGGGCAAAAAAAAAAAAGACTGGGAAAGTTGTGTAATGTTCAAAAACACCTGTTTGGAACATTCCACAGGTAAACAGGTGATGTTATCATGACTGGGTATAAAAGTACATCAGGTTACAAGCGCTAATATAACCTCTCTCCGCATTTGAAAGGATTTCTATGGATATTGGGGGTGGGACTAGATTAAGCTGTAAATTACACGGGAATAGTATGGAACCCATGTTTGGCTAAATGGCAGTAAGTCATCAAGGTTCTGAAGTATTTTTTCTACTTTGGGCAATCATTAATAAAATGGATACAAGTATTATATCATAAACCGATATGTAAAGTTATTAATAACGGATATTTTTCAGATGGTATACCGCTGTTTAGAGGGGTTAAACAAGGATGTCCATTGTCTACATATCTATTTATCATAGCAATAGAGATTCTGGGTATAAAAATTAGAGCCAATGACAATATAACTGGAAATGAAGGGATTGGAATCCAAAGTGTCCATGTATGCAGATGATACAAATTTCCCATTAAGTCCTCAATTATCCTCTCTTCACAGCCTTAGACTTAAATATTTAGCAAATTATTCGGGTTTAGAACCTAATTATGAAAAATGCAACTTGTTAAGAATTGGCTCCTTAAAAGACACACTTTTTAACTTACCATGCCTCTTTCCTATAAAATTGACTGATGGTGATTTTTTTATGGAGAATAAAAAACCCCCACAGAATTCATAAATATTGGGAGGAAGTAGTAGGTGCACCAATTCCCTGACAACGTGTATTTAGTTTAGTTTATCAAAATACTATAGTGACAGGCTACAGAGCGTTTCAATATAAGATGTAATATAAAATCTTAGCTACCAGGAAAATGTTAATCTATTTTTATAAAAAGAATCAAACTGCTGTAGATTGTGTGAAGAAGAGGAAGAATCTCTAATCCATTTATTTTGGTACTGTCCATATTCTGCACATTTCTGGACACAGGTACAACAATGGTTCATAGTTCACAACATTCACCTTGAAGAAACTTGCCTTCAGTTATGTTAGGGAACCTGAAAGATAACTGCACAAAGATAGATAACATTACTATACCTTTGGGGAAAATTTGTATTTTTAAGACTGAAAACAAAGAGGCACTAAGACTAGAGAAGTTCAAAACTTTCATTAAATACTATTATATTACGGAAGGTACTGCTGCTAGAGATATGGGGAAAGAATTAGAGCATGCAAGAGTATGGGACTCTATAAGCACAGGGGAGGGATGGATATTACCTGAGTTGTGATATTATTTGATGGAGTTTAAACAGAGTTGTATGTTCATTAGCTTATCTCAGTAAAACTGGTAGGTGCACTAGAAAGTACAATGGACGATCATGGGGTGGAGTGAGTGGGGACAGTTCCTGGTTTTTGGGGAGGGGATGGGCACGAGGGGAGGCGAATGACAGTAGGGCTGATGACACGGGATATGGGGAATGGGCCAATAAAATGGGGAGTGAGCTTTTTGCAGGTGGTCTGGAGGGGAATGTCCCGGGACGAAAGCCATACCTTTTGGCCGACCGTGTAACGAGGGGCAGGGCATCGACGACGGTCGGCCTGGGCTTTCATCCCAGAGACATGTTTCAGCAAAATGGACCGGGCCCTCCTCCAGGTCCTCTGGGCATGGGATATAAGGGTCTGCGCTGATGGTGTCTCCACCTCCCTCTTCTCCTCTGGGAATAGGGGCGGCTGGTACCCCAGGCAGCAGAGGAACGGGGACATTTCTGTGGAGGAGACAGGGAGGGAGTTGTAGGCATATTCAATTAGATCAGGCAACTGGACCAAGTAGTGGGAGAAGTGCAGGCCCTTCCCCAGCTCCTGATTGAGGTGTTCAGTCTAGCCGTTGGTTTCTGGATGGAACCCGGAGAAGAGGCCAGGGGTAGCTCCAATGAGAGCACAGAAGGTGTGCCAAAATTTGCTGGCAAACTGAGGCCCTCTGTCCGAAATGACCTCCAGTTCAGCAGTCTCCTTGGCGGAGGGGAGTTTCGGTAGCACCACAAAGTGTCCGGCTTTGGAGAAGCGGTCCACAATGGTGAGAACCACGGTGTTCCCATTAGAAGTCGGCAGAACGGTGACAAAATCCACAGCGATGTGGGACCAGGGGCGATGGGGCACAGCCAGGGGTTGGAGGAGCCCACTGGGCATAGATTGTTCAACTTAGTTCGAGCACAGGAGTTGCAGGCCGCCACAAATTTGGCCGTTCTTCCTCATCTCGGGCCACCAGAGCCAGTGGGACAGGAGGGCCAGGGTATGAGTGGCACCGGGATGGCAAGACAATCGGGAGGCGTGAGCCCAGGTGAGTGCTTGGGAGCGCACCGTCTCCGGGGCATACAGCCGTCCCTCGAGAGTGTCACTCAGACCCAGTTTGTTGCACAAAGCATCCTCTACCACTCCGACAATGTCAAGTCTCGCTGCGGCCACCACACAGTCAGGAGGAAGTACCATCTCGGGACCCCCCTCCTCTTCGGACGTTTCGTGCAGCCGGGACAAGGCATCGGGTTTGACATTTTTAGATCCCGGTCAGTAAGACAGCATAAGCTGGAAGCGGGAGAAGAATAGCGACCACCGGGCCTGGCGAGGGTTGAGTCTTCGGGCAGAACAAAGATACTCCAAGTTGCGGTGATCAGTCCAAGCAAGAAATGGGATGGAGGCCCCCTCCAGCCAGTGTTGCCACTCCTCGAAGGCCATTTTCACTGTCAATAGCTCTCTCTCTGATGCTGTAATTCCTCTCAGCGCCCGAAAGACGATGGGAGAAAAAGGCGCAGGGGTGCATCTTGTCATTTTCCGCACATTGAGACAGAATCCCACACCAGTGTTAGAGGCGTCCACTTCAACTACAAACTGTTTGCTGGGGTCAGGAAGCGATAAGACAGGTGCAGAGGAGAAACGTTGTTTTAGTTCAAGGAAGGCTGAGCTGGCCTCCTTGGTCCAGCTA
The DNA here is from genome assembly GCA_029718625.1 of Synaphobranchus kaupii. Lineage (NCBI taxonomy): Eukaryota > Metazoa > Chordata > Actinopteri > Anguilliformes > Synaphobranchidae > Synaphobranchus > Synaphobranchus kaupii. The sequence continues at coordinate 75,716,934 of CM056376.1, forward strand.
AAAGGTGTTTTAGTGGACGTAAGAGCCGACTGAGGAGCCGCCACAGAGCTATAGTTGCGAATAAAGTGTCTATAAAAGTTTGCGAATCCAAGGAAGCATTGGAGTTGTTTGCGATTGTTGGGCTCCAGCCATTCCTGGACCACCCTCAACTTCTCAGTATCCATCTCCAGTCTCCCCTTGACCACGATGAACCACAGGAACTGAACAGTTGACTGGTTGAACTCACAATTCTCCGCCTTGAGGTATAACTGATCGAGGAGGTGCTGAATCACTTAGCATGTGATGGACATGTTCTTCAGGAGTGCGGGAGAACACTAGAATGTCATGTAGATAAATATACTGTATACAAACTGGGAGATCATGTCCCGGAACACGTCCTCACCATCGCCTGGACCACGGGGGGGGGCGTTAGTGAGCCCAAACAGCGTGGCTAGGTACTCAGTGTCCGGACTGGGTGTTGAAGGCCGTCTTCCACTCGTCATCCTCTCGGATCTGCACCAAGTGGTAGGAATTGCGAAGGTCAAGCATAGTCAACATGCTGCAGCCTTGCAGGGTGGAGAAGGTAGATGAAATCAGAGGTAAGGGATAGCGATTCTTGACAGTGATGTCGTTAAGTCGACGGTAGTCAATGCATGGACGTAGTAAGCCATCTTTTTTGTCCACGAAGAACAATCTGGCTCCCGCTGGTTCCTGAAGCCAGGGACTCCGTGATGCACTTCTCCATGGCAGGAGCGAAGGGCAGGAGCAGGGCTAGGATGGGGAAGGGCAGGCAGGCAGGACTGGAGCAGGGCTGGACAGGAACAGTCAGGAGAACAGGAACTGGATGGGTAACACAGGACTGGAAACAGGAATGAGGAGCAGGCAGGAATAAACGCTGGAAAGAATTATACACAAGCACAGAGGCAGGGCACAAGACGATCTGGCACAGAACAAAGAAACAGGGGAGACTATATGCCAGATTAATGACGAGACAACGAGGAACAGGTGAAACGAAATACATGAGGAAACACAATTCAGTGGGGAAGCGGAGACACGAAATGGGGAGAAAGGGAAAACACGGAACGGACTACCAATACAGAAAATACATATAAACGGAAAAACCAAAAGTAGACTAAGACATGTAGGCATAGGATGTGACAAAATATCTTTTCTTTGTACTGTTTTCAATTAAATATATGCAAAAGAGAATTTACAAATCACTGCTTTCTGATTTTATGTGCATTTTACATACTGTCCCAACTTTTTTGGAATTGGGGTTTGTACAATTGTTTTAATAAATCTAAGTAGAACCGAATAGGTAACTGGTGATGCTATCATGACTGGGTATAAAAGGAGCATCCACGAAGGCTCGGGTGTTTACGCGCAAGGATGGGTCGAGGTTCACCACTTTGTGGAAAACTGTGTGAGCGAATAGTCCAACAGTTTAAGAACAATGTTTCTCAACACACGATTGCAAGGAATTTAGGGATTTCACCATCTACAGTCCATAATATTATTAAAAGATTCAGAGAATCTGGAGAAATCTCCAAGCGTAAAGGGCAAGGCCGAAAACTATTGAATGCATGTGACCTTCGATCCCTCAGACGGCACTGCATTAAAAACCGACATGCTTCTGTAATGACAATAACCACATGGACTCAGGAATACTTCAGAAAACCATTGTCAGTAAACAGTTAAAGTTAAGACTCTACTACGCAAAGCGTAAGCCATATTTTAACAACATCCAGAAACGCCTCCTACTCTGGGCTCGAGCTCATCTGAGATGACTGACGCAAAGTGGAAACGTATGCTGTGGTCTGACGAGTCCACCTTTCAAATCTTTTTTGGAAATAATGGACATTGTGTTCTCCAGGCAAAAGAGGAAAAGGACCATCCCGATTGTTACCAATGCCAGGTTCAAAAGCCAACGTCTGTCATGGTATGGGGGTGTGTTAGTGCCGATGGCATGGGTAACTTTCACATCTGTGAAGGCAGCATTAACGCTGAAGGGTACATATGCATTTTGGAGCAAAATATGCTGCCATCTAGACGACATATTTTTCAGGGACGTCCCTGCTTATTTGAGCAAGACATTGCCATGCCACATGCTGCACGTTACAATGTTTTTTTACAACAGCGTGGCTTCATAGTCAGAGAGTGCGGGTGGTTGACTGGCCTGCCTGCAGTCCAGACCTGTCTCCCATTGAAAATATGTGGATCGCATTATGAAGCACAAAATACGACAATGGAGACCCCGGACTGTTGAGCAGCTGAAGTCTTATATCATGCAAGAATGGGAAAAGATTCCGCTTTCAAAACTACAACAATTAGTGTCCTCAGTTCCCAAAATATTACTGAGTGTTGTTAAAAGGAAAGGTGATGTAACACAGTGGTAAACATGCCCCTGTCCCAACTTTTTGTGTTGTAGGCATCAAATTTAGAATGAGCGTATATTTACAAAAAACAATAAAGTTGATTAGTTAAAACATTAAATATCTTGTCTTTGTACTGTTTTCAATTGAATACAGGTCATAAAGGATTTGCAAATCATTGCTTTCTGTTTTCATTTAGATTTTATACACTGTCCCAACTTTTTTGGAATTGGGGTTTGTATCTGATGCTACCTTTGGTCTACATGGTGCTCTCTTTTGCATATTTGTTATGAGGGTTTGATATGTTCTTGAACTCACCTTTATGTGTGTCAAATGTTCTTACACCACAAACCACAAAAAATCCCGGGATCCCGGTATTTCCCATCACAATTCCTTCCCTTTCCCAACCGGGAGTGACATCGGGAAACCGGGAAATTTAACATGGTCAATGCAGATAAATAACTCTTGCATTATATCTGGCCTAATTAAGTACAATAAAATAATCAATATATGAAGTTTATTTCCAAAATGCAGTATCCACCATTTGAAAAAACTGGCGCCTACTAATGACTGCTTATTGACAAGCGAAAACTCGGTAACTGATTGCACTTTAGAGCACGTGAACGTTGCATGTTCAGTGCACGCACAGGAAATTGAAGTTCAATATACCAACTCCAAACGTGGAGAGCAAAATCATGTCAAGCAACGTGTGGAAGCATTTTGCGAAACTTAATACTAACGAGGCAAAATGCAAAATATGTTTATGCATATTAATGTGCAAAGGGGGCTCTACTAGCGGCCTGAAACGGCATTTGGAACAGGTTCATAATCATAACACGGCAACGGGCACAACTGGCGAAATAGAGGCAAAGAGAGGAAGAATGGTTGATTACCTTGTTGGCACTGCGTCTCTAAAGGAAATTCTCGCCAAGCTGTCGGCGCTGGACGGTTTTTCTCTTTCAGCAATAGCGAGAAGCAGTTACCTGAGGTCTGCTTTGCGTAAAGATGGATTCCTCCTGCCTAAAAATCCAAACGACATAGCAAAGCTTGTTAAAGACTATTAGGGGTGTGCCCAAAGCCGAAGCTGAAATCCGGAAGTGCACAGATAGTGGGTTGGAAACGGATCCGAAGTTGCCAGTTCATAATTCGGATGGGGGAAATAATTAAATTGCAGCAGGGAAATCTTTGATTCAGTGTCCACCTGTCTGTATGCCTCTTCTGAACTTTACAGAATTAAGCACTGGATTGTGAATTTGTTTATTAAAACATTAAAATATATCATTAGGATGGAGCCGTTCGATATGTGACTCAATCGGCAGTCCCTGAAATTACGGATACTCAACCTATATCTTTAACGTGCTTGCTATAATCGAACAGTGTGCCTTGTTTATATAGGCCTATGTCAATCTTGTGAGAGCAAAAGAAAAAGAAACAAAATGTTAAATGAAGAATCTGAACATCTTGCATGCAAACGATATAATGCTGCTCACTTGAATTTGTGCCCTGACACTTTTTCAGAACACCTTTTAAAAGAAAGCAAAGGAACAGCTAGAATCAGTAGCCTATGTCCCGTTTTGAAATGTCACTTACTGGCTATCAAAATCATTATTGTATTCATGCTAGTTGTGTTGTTTGTATTTTTAAACCGTACTGACTGTCCATTCTGCCTCCGTATTGCAGCGTAATCAATTCCATCAATCTCGCCATTCCATGAGCCCAAACTTGCAACGCAATTAATAAAACAAAAATGTGACCTTTTACACTGCAGAAAAAATGTTTTAACTAGGCTTGTTGCGGTGATCGGTTTTACCAATGGTATACTAAAAGCATATTAAAAGCTGTTCAAATGCAGCCATTTCCCGACTTTTTTTCATTTTATTGAATTAAAAGCTTTTCAGGTGTTCTAGAACTTTGTTGTTACTGCTAGCTCAGAAATGCATCTTGTTGGACTGTTCATTTTACTTTTTTCATTTCAAGTGTTTTCTCAATAAATCATTAGGCTATAGTCCTTAAGTCTTCTCCTTGAATTTTATAAAGCATAATAATAGTAATGACAATAATATTACTATACATAATCATTTATGTATTCAAGTTCATATTGTAAAATAAAAAAATAACAAAAAAGTACAATATGAAATCACAACAGGCAGAAAGGGCTGTTATTGTGGAAATAGTTTCCATTCAAATATATAATGAAATGGTTTGATGTTTTTATAAAACTGCCTTTTCATTCTGAGTTGATTATTAATTACCTCAGATTTTTTCCATCTTTTTTCCAAAATTATTGTTCAGTGTCCCCCAGTTAGGGGGTGGGGGGTTCAAATAGGTTAACAACAACTACCTTTAACAAAACAAAACAATAGATAAATAAGTATAAAGTACAGAATATAGTTCTTGTAAAAAGTTTTGAAATGAAAGAAAAGACAGGGGGGTGAATACTCATAAATTGCAATAACAATTAATTTTAGACTAGAAAAGATCACATTTCCTATATGTAACACAACTTCCGGTCGAAGCCACACCCACATCCGGTTTCTAATCCGAATACAGATACGGACACAGATATTGTGAATGGTTGAACAGATACAGATACAGATAGTGGCATCGCTGCACACCCCTAAAGACTATGCAGATGAGCAGAGGGGAACGCTGGCTCGCAAGCTACAGTTCATGATCGAAAAGAGCAACCGGTTCTCACTCACTTTAGATGAGTATACATCATCGCAAAACAAAAGATACTTGAATATCAATCTGCACTTGACACAAGGCCATTGGAGTGAAGGAGATGGTGAAGGAGAGGTTGCTGAAGTTCAACTTAAAGTTGGAAGAACACATTGGGCTCTATTTTAATAAACCAAACGCAATGGTGAACGCAAGAGTAATCGCTTGGCGGTATCGCTCTGAGGGCGTGTCGGCGAGAAATTTGGTAATTTCATGACGGCAATCTTGGCGCATCTGATGGCGGTATTGCTAAAAGGCTGGGTTTAAATGTCCAAGGTGTGTCTCTATGGTAGCCAATCAAATAGTTGTTCTCATGCTTTAAAAAAAGCCAGTTCGAACGCAATCGCTCCATGCAATTTCATAATGAGGAACCCAAACGCACTGGACCGTCAACGACAAGAGCGATTTTCCGCACAGGAATCAGACATACTTGCAACAGAAGTACAGGCTAGGACTAGTAATTTATGGATCACAATCCACACCACCTCGTCTCCCAGAAGTTCGGAAGGCACGGGAGGAGGTGGCGAATGCATTAATTAGCCTACATGAGGTGATGTAGGCATAATTATGATTCAAATGGTAGGCTTATGATTCAACTGTGTCAATGTGTAATTTATATATTATAGGCTATTGGCCTACATGATCGCAAGTTTCTTGTAAGCTGTCCTGTTTTATTCTAGTAGTTTAAATTAAAATTAATTAATTAATAATAATTATAGGCTATTTGTTCATTAAATGGAAGTGTAATGTTGGCATCACCTATAGACACTACATAGAACTACATGACTAACAAGTTGCCAAATTGCCAGAGTCTATTGCGTTGCCGCTAAGAGGTGGTTCCAGCGGATCATAACGCAATGGGTTTTCGTTGGTTCAAATTGTCACTGAGCCGAAAGTATTTTAGAACACGCCCCAGACAGCGCCACCCATCCCACTGCAGCGCAAGCGAAAGGATGTTATGTTGAGAATTTGTTGATCCTAGCGGTATTGCTGAGAAACGCCATAGCGCCAGTTTTAAGACGTTGATGCTGTCAACAAGCTTGCGTTTGACTATACCGTCCCCTTGCGCTGGTTTGAAAATAGAGCCCATTGTCTGCTACACTACTGATGGGGCCTCCGTTATGGTCAAATATGGGAAACTGGTTCTACCGGAGCACCAGCTGTGTTACATCCACGCTGTACACCTGGCCGTGACTGATGTCATGTACAAGACCCTACAACCCCAGTCTGAGGACATCAGCGTGGAGACTGGCGATGAGGAACATGAGAGCGAGGAAGACGAAGGAGAGGAGGAGGAGGCGGCGGCGGCGCTGTCACCGCGCGAGCTAAAAGACTGTTTGCACGGTGCAGTGGAGAAGGTGAGACAGGTTGCATGCCTATTTCGCAAGTGCCCCTTTCACAGTGAGAGGCTGCAAAACTACACCAAGGAGGAAAACGGCAAGGAGCTGAAACTTCTGCTCGACTCCCGCATCCGCTGGAACAGTCTTTTTGATATGGTGGAACAGTACTTATCCATACACAAGCCAGTAACCAAAGTTCTCATCGACATCGACAAAGCTGCACTTATAATTCCGGGCCAAGCAATTCAACTTCTGGAGGATTTAGTCACCTGCCTCAAGCCAGTGAAGATGGCCGTAGAGTCCCTGTGCCAACGTGACACAACTTTGATTAAGGCAGACGGCGTTTTCCGCTTTATGCTGGACGAACTACAGAAGCACCCTTGTGTTACCCTGAGAAGCGAGCAACCCGGTCACGAAATCTAAAGCGATGTGACTCCACGGACGACTGGGCACAGGCAAGGGACGTAATAGGCCTGTGGGTGGGAGCTGAGAGCCCTTGTTCCGGGCGCAAATGGCGCAAGCGGCGACAAATTTGCGCACATCCCTCTCCATACCAGGCCACCAGAAGCGTTTGGAGAGGAATTCTTTGGTGTGGTGAGCGCCTGGATGTGTGGTGATTTGAGAGGAATGACCTCACTGGAGCACTTGAGACCTCATCTTAGAGGGAACAAAAAGGCAGTTGGCGGAACCACCGCCCGGACCTGGATCAAGGCGTAATGCCTCCTGGACCGCAACCTCAATGTACCACAAAACCGGGGCTACGATCTGCACAACTGGCAAAATAGACTCTGGGACGATGGAGCTGTCAGACTGATCAAAAATGATCAGGAAGTTAAACCGGGTAAAGAAAAATGCCCAGCGTGCGTGCCGCGAATTAGCGGCAGCCTGCTGAACATATTCTAAATTTTTATGATCAGTCCAGACAGTGAAAGGGTGCTCCGCTCCCTCCAACCAGTGACGCCATTCCTCAAGAGCTAATTTGACAGCCAGCAGCTCCCAGTCTCCCACGTCATAATTCCTCTCGGCCGGAGTAAGGGCACGAGAAAAGTACGCGCATGGGTGCATTTTACGGTCGACGGGGGAATGCTGGGATAGGATGGCACCTACTCCTAATTCGGAGGCATCAACCTCCACAATAAACGGGAGGGAGGGATTGGGCGTAATTAAAATGGGCTCGGAACTGAACCTTTTCTTTAACTCCATGAACGCGGAGTCCGCTCTGGAGTTCCAGTGAAATTGCCCTGCAGGCGTTTTCTTGGTAAGAGCGGTAATAGGTGTGGCGAGCGCACTGAAGTTCCGAATGAACTGCCGGTAAAAATTAGCGAACCCAAGAAAACGTTGAACCTGCTTCATAGAGCGGGGAGTGGACCAGTTTAGAACAGCAGAGACCTTATCCGGATCCATACGGACTTTGCCTTCTGAAATGATGAACCCTAAAAATGAGACAGTGCTGGCGTCTAAATACACAAAAACAAACCTCTACAGCATCTCCCGCAGTACATCATTCACTAACGCCTGAAATACAGAGGGGGTGCTAGAGAGCCCGAACGGCATGACCAGATATTCTAAGTGTCAGCTGTGAGTGTTAAAAGCGGTCTTCCATTCATCGCCCTGTCGGGGAAGTGAGGATTTAGTAAAATGTGTATTTTCTGAATCCAGCAGTTTTAACAGCCAACAGCCAACGTTTTTAATGTTCAGCACTCTGAATACCTAACACAAGTGGCATCAACGTTTAAAACTCCTCACTTATCCAACACTTAAAATTTATTTATTTGATTTAATTTGTTAATGATTATCAAGGATATCAATTATCAATTCAATCGACAAATTCATTGATAGGCAGAGCAGCCTGTTAGATCAACCTTTATCAAAATGTACAACTCACAACCAGATTAAAATTATGAGATTTATTAAGTTACAACCAGTATTCAATGCCTTAACTAAAGACGTAGGTTCAACTACCTTAACAAACAATCGATGCTACAGACATGAACAAGTTACAGTCACAGAAGAAATTAATGAAAGACAATACCAGACCACAGCTTGTTTCTCCCAAGGTAATCCACAGAATGCCTAACACCAAAGTCCCAGAACCAACAGACAGAAGAACATTCAAAAAGTCCAGGGATGAAATGTAAAATTCCACACTCCGCAAACACCCACCAGATACAAGACTCAGATGAAACTCCAAAAACCAAACTCTTTCTTTCCTTCCGCGCCCATAGAAATACCTCCACAGAAAGGGCATCTCTGTCCTGATTGGGTTAAGGTGTGGGGGGGGGCGGGGGAAGAGCAGTCAGTGAGTGGGAGAGAGACAGAGAGCGACAGAGATAGAGAGAAAAGGGGGGGGGGGGTACTTTCTTTATCTCTAAATATTAGATATCCTACAGCCCTCACGCATACGCACCAGGTTATAGGCGTTGCGGAGGTCGAGTTTGGAAAAGACCACTGCCCCCTGAAGGCGTTCGAACACCGAATTCATCAGAGGAAGTGGGTACCAGTTTTTAATGGTAATGGCATTGAGTGAGTGATAATCAGTACAAGGCCTCGGGCCTCCATCCCTTTTCTTTACAAAAAAGAAGCCTGCTCCAGCAGGAGAGGTGGACGGTCTTATGAAGCCGTTAGCCAATGCCTCATCAACGTACTCCTTCATGGCCGCGCTTTCGGGAGTGGACAACGAGTATAAACTCCCTCTGGTGGGAGTGGTGCCAGAGTACAATTCTATGGCACAATCATAAGAACGGTGAGGAGGAAGGGTGGTAGCTCTCTGTTTGCTGAAGACCTCAGCAAAGTTAATGTACTCGGGGGGAACATTAGACAGTAACGGAAACTCCAGTGACCCTGCCAGCTTAACTTCACTCGCCTTAGTAGGTGAAGAGGGAGAAGGTGACCACCGAATCTCGGAATCAGAAAATTCCTTAAGAGAGTTCTCCTCCCAGGGAGAAAGACCATCCGCACGAGAGTCCCATTCCAGGCTCTCGTCCCCTGCCTCTGAACCCAACACGGAACCCTCTTGATCAGAAAGAGTTATGACTTCCTCCACCTGTCGGAGCTGGAGTCAGGACCTCCTAACTGTCCTTCCGAACCCCCGGACGAGCAAACGTGACTCTGGGTGGTGCATAGGGGGCCCCACTGAAGGATGCTGTATTCACCCCCTCCCCATTTAATATGAGGATTATGTTGCGCCAACCACGTATGGCCCAATACTATGGGGTAAGAGGGAGAGTCCACAAAAAAAACTGAATATTCTCAGTGTGGTCCCCATGAGAAATGTTCATAATGAGAGGAGCAGTGATCTCTTTAATTACCCCCCCCCGTCCAACGGGCGACCGTCAAGAGTGGTAATTTGGCGAGAATGGGAGAGACTACGGATAGGTAAACGGTGTTTTCTGGCCCGCCGCGAATCCATAAAACTGCAGACCGCTCCTGAGTCGATAAAAGCATCCACCAGAAGGGGGCGCTGTTGTCTCATTAGTGTCACAGGAAGTAAGGTCCGAGATGTAGTACTGTCCTGTCTCGCTAGGGTCCCGGGTCCTCTAACGAGACGGCCCTTTTCCCGAGAGTTTGGGGCAGTGATTAAGGGTATGCCCCTGGTGCTTGCAATAGCGGCACCACCCTGTGGTAAGGGAAGAATCCCTAGGAGGGCCGTAGGAGGCGCCATCTACCTGCATGGGCTTCTCGTTACCGCGTGAAGTATGAGCGACTGGAGATGGGGGAGGTGCTGTAAATGGAGCAAAGAGAGAAGTGGCTGGGCGCTCTCTCCTGCCTCCCTTAGTGCGGACCCGATCTCTAACCCGATTATCAATACGGATAGCTGTAGCAACTAAGGCATCCAGGGTCTCGCACGGCTCGAGCACCACCAGTGCATCCTGAATAGGGTCACTCAGTGCTTCTGTAAACTGCGTCATGAGAGGAGCTTCAGGCCAGCCTGTCTCGCCCGCCAGAGCACGAAACCTGATGGAAAAGTCTGCCACTTTTTCGTTACCCTGGCGAAGGCGTACGAGGCGTCTAGCTGCCTCCTGACCAGAGATACGCTGATCAAAGACGGACTCCATCACGTCCATCAGTGATTTGGCCGTGTTAAGCGTGGGCGAGTTGTTGATGATGAGAGGGGTTGCCCAGTCAAGTGTGGACCCGGTGAGGAGAGATAGAATAAAGGCCACCCGGGACTCTTGGGTAGTAAACCGTGCTGACTGGGCTTTAAAAAAAATCAGGCAAGAAACCCCCGGCACTTGCCAGATCTACCGTCATAGCGGAGGGGAAGCTGCAGTTTTGGCTCTTTCAGTGGGGGTGCCTCGGGAGCTGGAGGAGAAATGGCTTGGACTGCAGGTGGAGGTGCTTGGGCAACAGTAAGGCGACGCATATTCTCCGCCAACTCTCGAAACCAGCCCTCCTGAACCCGCAACTGGTTCTTCAGACTCTCTACCTTACCAGTAAGCACCTGTTGCTGCGTATGAAGAGCGGCAATGCTCTCCTCAGAGGGGTTAGCTCTCCCCTGATCAGGAGGAGGAGTCGCTGGCTCATCCATTGGCTTCTTTCTACTGTGAGGGTTTGGGAGCACTACTATGATGAGCCAAACGCGACAAAACAAAAATGGATGAAAACCTCCCGGCCGTAGCCAAACAAAAAACAGCCTTGTAAAACGGGATAGCACGTAACACGAGCAGGCAAATTTGAGGACAAAACTCCTCGGCAGAGCCAAACAATAACCTCCCTGGTAAACAAAGGAGAAAAGGAGAAAACAGGAAAAAACAAAGCACCTTCAGAACGTGACTATAACGCCCAATAATTGGTGAAATAAATGAAAATAATACAAAACACAAACTCTCAGAAACAAAGAGAGTAGGGAGAGAAAACAGAGAAAAGGAAAAAATAAGGGAACAGAAAACTAATTCCCTGAGCTTCAGGCAGTTGAAAGCTCTACTGCGAAAATAAGAAAAGAAGATCTTAAGAAGTTAGAGAGAAACACAAACAGCCCTGACATTCGTAATGAAATGAAATGAGAAAGAAGTGCCCGAAGCGGAACCCAGGGGAATAAATACCTGGCGTCAGGTAAGACAGGTGAAAGGGATAATCACCTGGGTAAAGCTAAATCCCGCAGCGGAACGCGGAAAATCCGATAGATTGGAAACGTGGCAGGCGTGGGAAACGAGAAAATGGTGGGCAGCATATGGATGCCGGTAGCCTGTAAACCAATTAGTAGGGTTTCACATTTAATAATAGCCTACTAGAACGCCCCTGGTTTTTTAGACGGGATTTCCCGGGAAACCCAGAAGGGAGGTGTTATAATCCCGGGTTTAAAAATAATTTTCGGGAAAATATTAAACACTACCACAGACGTATCAACTGGATAGCTAGTTTTCTTTTCATCAAGATAATTTTTCACTTAACCCCTTCGCACAGATCCCCTAGTGGCCATGGCGCCGGTGGCAAGATTTTGCTCAACTCAGATATTAATTTCTCCTGCAACCAAACTACGAGTGGAAACAACAAACTCCGTATTTTATCATTATTAGTGCATGATACAACTCTGCCGCATATGGAGTTTCTCGTATAATGTACCCAGTTAACAATTTTTATGCCCAGAACATTCCCAGAAAGTTAATGTAAACATGCCAAACAATACTATGTACAAACATCTTCCATGGGACTTTCAATTTCAGTAATGGTCATAGAATGTTATTTCAGTTTATTATTCCATGAAAATGTACTTCCAAAAGGCTTTTTAACTTAATCTACAAATGTGGTCTAAGAGTAACTTAGATAATATTTGTAAGTTTTCCTAACTAAATGAAAAACATCATGTAACAGGACCAGTGAGTTTATATCTGACTTGCCTGGAATATTTTTTCTGCATCAAAGCTGGTTTGGAATAATAAATGTATTTTGGAGACTGTAATGTACTTTTCATAATCTCACAACCCAATGTAAATCAAACTGGAATGCTCACCATATCTGTAATGTTTTGGGATTTCTGGTTATATGCCCCTTATTATATAGTAATAAATATGCATCAGATTAGCCAATGATGCATTTCACAAAGGAAAGTGTTCAAATGAGTACATCAAACTAGAAGACTGGGAATTGAATTTAAACATTTCTTTATTCAGTGACACTGATTCCAACAGACTGAGTTTTTTGACACATACAGTATCTGTCATTGGCATTGATATTATTGATGCAAATTAGCGATTTAATTGACAATGCTTTTAACGAGCACTTAAGCAAGTAGATGAGAATAGTAAGTATTCCTTCAGACCGATGATGAATGCAAAATTTATATTTTATCAGGTATTAAATTTGCTTTCAAAACTGTATTGCGTATTTAACATGATCATTCTTTAAAAATTGTTCCCCTGGTTTCTTGTATGTACGCCTTCTGCATATCTAGATCATTCATAACATTTCTATACGTTGTTAACATTCCTATAATCTTTTTAATGAAACATAAATACTTATGCAGAATAAACAAACAAACAACCAAATAAATAAATAAATACACACACAATCATATAATTTGCATCAATACATTAAATGATAAATAATAAATATCAACTACACAAAGACAAAAGCTACATATTTTATTTTGCCTTCATGTTTTTCATAATCATTAGATGACATACTTTGACATCTGCAATGTGTAGTTTAGTGGTGTTTTATATATAGTAATGATTGCATCTATTATATATTATTTTAAAAAGCAGTCAAAAAAATGTTCATAAAAATAAATCAATAATGATTTTTGTTGTCATCATCAGGGAACAGCCCTCAACAAAACAGGTCGAGATCAGACACAAGACTGCCAAGTTCTCCAACAGCTTTGTACAGCCCATGTTTCCCCATCTGAAAGTATTGTTTTAAAGGTTACAACTCAACTAGATAACAACAAAGTAACAAACACTGTTTATTTAATCAACAGTAGTTCAGCATTTAAAGCAGAAATAATAAGGGGGTTTATACATCTAGGGAACATGGATTGAACTGTACAGGCTTGTAAGGCTGTGTCTTACCTTTCGGAACTCTTCTTTGAACTTCTTTATAAGCTCGTCGTCACTCCCTTGCAAAGCCGACTGAAGGACAGGAGGAGAAAGGAGGTTAGGGTGCACAAAACTGAAGAGACATTTAGTTATTTTCACCACTTGATGTGTGCATCTTCAAAAAACTGTTGAGCATTGTATCTTTATTTGTGATTTTGTTATCTTAAAAATGCAGTCGACAGTGTCATACAAAAGCATGGCAGTCGGTCACAATCTTGGCCTATGTACAGTGCGACATCCTGAATGAATCGATGGTAAACAAAGACCCTCTCATTCAGGTCTCTTTTTTTTCCATCATTGGCCGGCCTGTTGCCTGCAAGGTATAATTGTGTTTTTGATACTCACACAGCCTTTTTCTTTCAGGACGTGGCTGTACCTGTGCAGATTTTCTCTCACTGCTATCAGGTTTGGCAAATTCTCATTTGTGTTCAGTATGTCTGAGATGTAGAAATCAAGTATGTTGCCATAAAAGCAGCAAACGTTCTGGGGAGACACATCAAATTCACATGAAAGCTGGCCGAAAACAGACGCAACCGACACAAGAAAGTGCCTAAGCACAGGCGGAACGTAACACTTTTTACTTACCATATTGTATGCTATTTGCTTGTTGAAATTAAGCAGTCTCTTTGAGTCATCCCTGTCCATTGATTCCCCCTGTTGAAATGGATTTTAAAACTTTAAAAACAAAACTTTTTTTTAGTTTCTTCTTCTTCTACGGCTGAATAATTGAGCCCTGGTGAAAACAATTCACCAGAATTCTTAAAGAGCAAGTAGTGTCGGCAGCTCCAAACAAGCAAAAGATCCCAACTTACGGCATCAGTGAGTACAAAGATTTTCTGGACAGTTTCATCATTGTCCAGCATGGAGAGGTGCTTAATGGCGCTCATAGTATTAACTTGCCACAAAGAGCAGAACACCACAAAGGAAAGGAGACTGCACCTCATGATTATTTCAGTGATGTCACCTTCAAAGAATATTTTTGTAAATTACTCTTTAACCACCTAGACAAAGGACAAAATTTTTTTTAGTTAAATTCTGTTCAACACACAATAAACAATTCAATGAACACATTCATAAAATGAAAGACCATACCTCTGGAGTCTGCCAGGTTTATCACTGCTCTGTCTGTGTGCATATATATATTCTCCAGAGACAGCCCAGATCTGTGACATAATATTGTCTGTGGTCTCCACATCCTTTGAAGTCGCCATATTGTACCTGTACTGTACATCAACCCCACCCTCTCACCAGGAGTTTTCCAGGTCAGATGAACAGCATTGTCATGAAATAATGGTGAGACATGCTTAGTTGTGGTGCAGAACATAACCAAAAAGCTAGGCTGTTTCCAGTCAGGCTGGCCTATGTTTGTTTTTCCGATGTCAGCGAGAAGTGGAAGTAACGCACAAATTGTGGCTCCTGACCATTTTGTGATGAGATCAAGCAAGGATAACCGAAACTGGCTATTCACGAGTATAGTAAGAATAATTAAAAGGCTTAGTTAAACATTTTATATGAGTGTTAAAGACCTATAGCACTTACTCCTGATAATGCCTCTGTAGTTCCTCCTTCCAACCTGTTGTGAAACATAGTATCACTTTGAAACCAATGACTAATATAGTGACATTTTATTAAGATATTGAGCCATTATATTAAGTAATGTCATGAGATATATAAATCATAAATCTATATAAATCATATAAGTATCTTCATGAGAATGGTGTTACACTATGCATTCACATTTTAAAAAATGAAACCACACCTGAAAAACAGAATCTCTCATGTCAAATGTAATAAAGTGCTTGATTTACTAATAGCTGTTTCTAAAGTGACATTGTGGATGTTCCAATGCTGAGCGCTGCCGATATAACAAAAGTATAACAAAAATCTATAGTCCAGCGACAGCGTCACTGCGACCGACGACGTGCCATGGATGTCGCTGGTCGCAGTGACATTTGGTTTATACTTCTGGTGACTTTCGTCCTGTGGTCACTGCGATGGTCACTGAAGATGTCACTGAGACATAAAATAAATTCAACTTTGACCCTGTCACTGCCTCTGTTGTTATGGTAATGTTTGTCTCGGACAGCGGAGGCTTCGCTTGAGCTGTGAACTTACTAGCTAGCACATAAGCTAACTGTTAATGGACAGATTTGTTTGTTGGAAAACTTTTAAGTGCGGCCATAGGGTAGGCCTACCTACCCATAGCTTACCTACCTAGCAAGCACCTGAATAGCATTATAAATGAGCACAATTTAATATTATTATTATTAATAGCCTAATAATAACAATGTAATTTCACCAATTGATGCTGAGTTAGACTGTGGTGAGAAAAAACAAAGAAGCAGCTCGCTTCCAATGTTACAAGTTACCAATAGCCTATTAGTCTGTAGACTATTGTGAATGGTTACAAAGACACATTTGTAGCTTGACTACACATTTTTAGCATTGTAGGCTCCTGTAAATGCATTGAAGTTATTTGCTTTAACAGTAACAGATTTGCCAGATTAAACTTTGTGCAACTTGAGTGACAGCCTTTTACGTGTGCCTGTCTCTCCCTCTGTCTGTCTTGTGTTTTCCCTATCCAGAATTAATTTAATGATTGGTGTCACCTGGGCCAACGCCTTTAAAAGACTGGCTTGCCCAGTTCTCTGGAATTGCTGTTTTACTTTTGTTCCTGTGCTTCCGAGTGAGACGTTTTTTTCTCCCTCACGGCCTATGACCCCGAGTTTGTTGGACCGTGGTTTTCTTCATCTACTGACCTGTTTCCTTTACTACACATATCTACATACACAGACACATATACACATACACACCTGCATTCACGCATCCGTACACTCCCTATCCCTTTTCCCCTTGTTTAATACATTTATTTTCTTTTATTGCAACTCAACGTCTCTGTGCCTTTTTATGTTGCGATCATTCAGGGAGTGGCCGTAACACAGCCTATTTGATCCATGGCATTCTGATAGCGAGTGAAATAGGCTAGCTACTCCACATTCTTGAACCTCATTTCTCTAACTAGAGGGTTCAATTGGCTACCAAATTGGGAGAAAAAGGGACAAATTTAAATAAAACAAGAACCAGTGCACCCACACACATTTAACGCATTGACTCTCATTCAAGTAACTAACATCGATTAAGACCGCTTGCATATGATATCTGTGTTATGCATTCAAGCATTCATATGTGCAGTGCATTAATAATGCCACCAAAACTACAAAATGTTGCAGCGTTTGAGTTTAACCTCTTGCTGCCAAACGCCCCCTAGCGGTAACGCGGGCCTTATTAAATTATACATTTCATTAATTTAATAATGTATAATAAACTGCTCACCTCAATATTTTGATTAAATATCCTTAAGATATATCCTTCTGGGAAAGTGGTTTTTAAGCCCAAAACGTCGAGTTAAAACTTCATAAATAACGTTGGAAACCCAACCTAATTCTCAAACATGTATTGCAGCTTAATGTCACACCATAAACAATGTGCTGGGAAACTGTTCTGCTTAATTGTATTTCACAAAACTTTGGTTTGAAAAATCATTATACCTTTAGGCTTCAAGAAAAAATACTTTAAAACTTTCATACGGCTTTAAACTGACTTGTGCTTTTCTGCACTGCATTACGAGTAGTAGGCTGTGTTCAGTTTGGCGTTGTGAAACTCAGTCAGTTTCTGGAGTACCAATTCCGTGGCTTAGTATATTTTAGCCGAAGTGGTTTTGTACTTGATTGCAGAGATTTATGCAAAACCGTCGTCAATTGGGTGTATTTCTTTGACTGATAGCACAATAGGCCTATCTGAAGTGGGAAAAACTCGCATCGACCCGCCTCCACTTTGAGTATTATTTGCTTTCCATTGGGTTTTAAAACTGTCTGTCAAATATTCCAGCCAATAGCCAAGACTCTTATCTTTCAGACAAGCCCTCATTCAATACAAAGCCCTCGTAAGTCAAGTAGATGCAGCCCCGCGTAAGAGAAGGAGGCGGCAGCAACCAAGCGTAATTATCGAACCAAGATGGTTACCTTGTAGCATTTTTTCATTTTTTATTTTATTAATACAGGGAAAAAAGATAATAGTACATACAAGTGCTAAAATCTTTGGGCCCTACTCAGTACATTACTGGTTTACAGAGGGTTCCCTATTCTACAGCATAGAATGAAAGAAAAAAAGAGATGAACAGAAAATGAGAAAAAAAAAAAAGACTAGAGTAAAAAATCTATAGATGTGCAGTAATTAAAATGTGAGAAAGTTCAGAGAGAAATATGTAGAAACAAAGAAAAAAGTGATTTATGATTTATGTTTATGGGGCAGACACAGCGTGATCTGAAATTAATTATAGTCTAGTGTTGACATTTGGTTATTTATAAGATGATTAAAGTTGTTAAAATTTATATTTGTCCTTATATTTAATGGTAAATTATTCCATGATTCTGTGTTTCTATTGAAAAACGATTTTTGACCAAAATTGTTTGTGTATCTTTGAAGTGGATTTAATGCGTTTGTAATGGAACGCGTTTGTCTTTGTTGTCGGTTATTGGAATGACGTGGCAATAGGTTGCTAATGATCTGAGGAAGAGTATTGTTTTGTATTTTATGATAAAGTTTTAAATTCAGTAATATTTGGTAATTTTCAAAAGTGAGTGCGTTTATTTGTTGCAAGGCAGTGCAATGATGTGTGTGAGATGGTAATTTTGCGTGAATTTTGTACGATCTATTATAAAGACGAATGATTGGGTCTAATGTGCATTTTGTAGCAGACGACCAAATTGGTAAACAGTATGATAATGTAGATAGAATTATGGCATTTAAATATGTATTTGAGATATGTCCGAATTTTATTGTAGACGAAAAGTTTTTTATTTTGCTGCAAGGTATTCAATATGTGGTTTAAATGTCATATGATCGTCAAGCGTGACGCCGAGATATTTACAGTCGGGTTCATTTTTTTGTTGTATAGGGGGCAGAGTCGAAAATGTTTTTTGAGAGGATTGAAAATATATACATTGTGTTTTTTTTATATTTAATGTTAAATGATTTCTGTGAAGCCAGTGGTGAAGAGCTTGTAGGTCCAATGAAAGTGTGGAATAAATGTAATCTATTGCGCAGAGGTAAAGATAACGGTGTCGTCCGTGTATAGAAGCACTTGAGCTGACAAGCATACTGAGGGCAGATCATTAATATATAATATGAACGATAGCGGTCCTAGAATAGATCCTTGTGGTACACCGATATTGCTTGTAGTAGAAGTGGATTTAAATTGATGTATTTGGACCAGTTGTGTTCTTTCTAATAGATATGATGAAAGCATGTTTATTGCAGTTGATGATAAATTGAACTTCGTTAACTTATTGAGAAGTATAGAATGATTAACGGTATCAAATGCTTTGGAAAAATCAATAAATATTGCACCAGTTATATTCCCTACATTTAATGATTGTCAAATTGATTCCGTGAGATATAATACAGTGGATGTGGTTGATCTGTTTGTTCGAAAACCAAACTGAAATTCATTTAAAAGACCGTGCGATTCTAAGTAGTCAGTGAGTTGAGTGGCTAGCACCTTTTCCATGACCTTTGACATTATAGGTAGAATAGATATCGGTCTATAATTTTATATGACTGTTGGATCTCCTGCTTTGTAAACGGGAATGATTTTAGATGTTTTCCATGCAGAAGGAAAAACTGACTTTGTAATACATAAGTTTATGAAATGATGGGTGACTGTTAATAAAGAATCCAAATGTGACAGAAAGAAGTCTGAGTTCATGTCGTGTGTATCCTTTGATTTGGTCTTCTTTAAAGAATGTGTGATGTTTATTAAACACTCTTGAGATATCTCTGTGAAGGAGAAAGGTTGTGATTGTAAGGAAGAAAATGACAATTGTTGCACAGATGGATCAAAGCGGGCTGCGAGCTCTTCTACTGATGAAATAAATTTTAAAAAGTCTTAAACACGCAAGCAAGTTTTTGAGGCTCTGTTAGCAATAATCCATGTGAGAAAATGCTTATCTTGCCTTGGTTATTTTTTGTCCTTCCTCCAGTTATGGTGTTCAGTGCATCCCATTGCTTTTTGGGGTGCAAAGAGGCTTCATTTATGAGTTTCTGATAATAATTAGTTTTTGCTTTCTGTAACTTGACGGTACATTTATTTCTAATTGTCACAAAAGCTTGTTTATCTGTTAATAATTTAGTACGGTAGTAGTTTTTCATAAGTTTTGATTTTTGTTTGAGCAGACGTAATATATTTGGTGTAATCCAAGGTAAAGATAATTGTCGAGACTTTAGTTTAGAACTTTTTGTGTATTTTTTAGTTATAGTCTTAATTTTTTCATGCATTCTCGTGAGTATTTGCTCTGGGTTGTTCATCTTATTCTCCTCTTCCTCTTCATTTTTATAACATTCAATTTGTGTCCCTTGTGTTCTATAATTTTTTTTCTAATAGCAAAGGTAAGAAAATGGTCCGATATTGTTGTTTTAATAACCCCATTTAGGTTATATTTTGTCGGTTCATTGGAAAAAATTAGATCAAGAATTGTTTCATACGTACTGCATACTCGCGTTGGTTGCTTTATCAATTGTTCAATCCAAATTTGGCTGCTACATGTTTGAGCGGTGTAGCAATAGTGTCATTCCGATTTAAGTTGAAATCACCAAGTAGTATGTATTCTTTTGTTTTGACCGACTCAAGAATAGTTGTTAGGGATGATACATAATCTATTGGTGACTTGTTAGGAAGTTTATATGAAACTAAAATATCTATAGCATGCTGAGACGTTAAATAAAAAGTGACTTGTAGCGTTTCGGATGCCGTGTCTGTTAGATTTTTTGTTGATGAGTGGTTATTTGATACATATATAGCTACTCCTCCTCCACGTTTCCCAACCCGGTCTTTACTAAATGAATTGTAATTCTCAATATAAAGAAAGGAATCCGGAATTGGTGGTGTAAGCCAAGTTTCCGAGACAGCAAAAATATCTATGCTACTTTGTGTCAGCAGCATTTTTATTTGATCAAGTTTCGATATTAAGCTACAGACATTAAGATGACATATTTTTAGTCCTTTAGCATTTCCAAGATGACTCTGTTTTGGGGGTCTTCCAGTTTTGTTTATTGTTTATTTCTCTTATTTCTATTTCTCAATGCCTTGACAGGGCTGGAACCCCCGGCTATAAGAACGTCGCCAAAATGGGGGACAGTAGGCCGAGGCAACACAAACGGAAGAGGAATGATTTCCGGTGAGGGAGTGTGGGATGTAAACAGTCAGTCCCGTGGATAGTTCTGAACATAGCTCGCTACATTCCGTTTAGCAAAGCACAATTCATAAGTTAACTGCTGCTGTTTAGCTTTTTACTTTACAGTCTCTTTCATACTTTTGGTTAGTTATGTCTAGATTATTCAGAAGTTTCTCTGTGCAGCAGGTCCTAGCCCAAATATGGTTTTGTGGTCTCAGTGACGCTGTGGTGTAAGGTAACAGATTTATTTCTTTTTTTTGCCGGTATACAAGTGAAAATTCACTGTTATGTATAAAACGAATCCCTCTGAATTAAATGAATATAGCTAACATTACTATTATTGTAACAATGGCAAGCTAGCCAGCAAAATTACACATAGCAGCTAGCTATCAATTTGTGTCTGAGACGAGCTGTTTCAAGTTTCTTTTGAATTAAATGGCGTCTGAAGGGTTTGTTTTGTTCCACATGAGTAAATTATTCTGTTTGCAGTACAGCAGGCTGTGCAAGTAAACAAATGAGCAATTTATGCATGACATAACATGAGGGAGAGATAACATGAGGATGAGTTTGTTGTTGTTGATTATTATGCAGGGGTTTATTTTATCTAGGGTGGACATTTGATTTTATATCCCGTTTGCATATACCTGGACTCATGTCTGGCTAATGGGGCTCTGGTGGAATACAAGATTCACTGTGCTGCTACATGGGTTTGGAGAGCTTTTTGGGGATCATGGGTAGGCTAGTTAATTCTGTAATATGAAACACACCAAAAACACATCTAAAAATGAACTTTTATTGCCAATTATCAAATTTTATTGTAAAACTTAAAAAATAAATCATATTGAGACTTTTCTGGAACCTTGCCATTTTTGTACAATTTGTGCCAACTTTGGTAACCAAAATGGTTCACCTGAAAAAAAGCTCTGTAGAATTTGAATGGTTTGAGATATTGACACATATTTTTAGCAGAGATTGCGGAATCATGAAGAGGAGTTATTTCCTCCATAGCTCTTGTAGCTCATCAGGTAAAAAAAATCAGAAATTTGAATGTAGGTACCCGTTATTTAGTTTTTCACAATTTCTGTGCATAAATTGTTGTAGTTAAGTAGCAAAAAGTATGTATATGAATTATGACTACTTAGTCATAATAGTGCAGTTCTATGTTTTAATAAAAGCTATGAACCATATTTGTAGCCTTTACAGTTTTTGAGATAAACTTTGTTAGTCACGAGTGAAAACAGGCGAAAATTGGTATATTTTGCCCTTGGTAGGAAGAGGTTAACCCCTTCGCGCAAATGCCAAATTTGGTCAATTCTCACCTATTTAGGGGGCGTTCTATTTAAGGCTGTATAACTCCAGGTGTGAGCATCACAGAGACTTGGAACGAACGGTTACGACGGTAACCATGTTCTATGAGTTCCGGATGACCATAAATATGGATGGACCTTCTGGGGCCAAATGCCTCGAGACTTTTATACCAGAATTTGTCATGGTACATGACCTCCGCTTAGTGACGTAATTCCTCCCATAAAGGGGGGAAGCATCACTGTGGAAATCCTCGGAACACTTGTCTCGCCCTTAAAAGTACCCTCAGATGGACTTTTCTCGCCATGATCCCTAATAGTCATCCGGAACTCATAGAACATGGTTACCATCGTAACCATTCATTCTATTTTGTTCCTCCGAGCATTAGGGTTGTCAATATGGATGACTAATACCCAAAATGTCAGGATGGACTATCATCCTTACATGAATGCCAAGGCTGCAGGTAAGACGGTTGTACCAACCGTTGAGTCCGGCGCCACATTGACGTGATAAAACCTTGCGAATGTGCAGGGGGACGCCCACGTCCGCGCATCACAAATTTTTTAAGAGGTACGCCTTCCAGGGCTGTCCATGAGGTAGCCATACTTCTTGTGGATCTGCCCTGGATATCAATAGGTGAGGGCTTAGGGCCTCATAGGCCATAGCTATCGCCTTCACTACCCATCGGGAGAGAGCGCTGTGCCTTTAGTCTTGCCGTAGCAAACAAAGAGTTGCCCTGTACATCTGATGGAAGTGGTAGCTCTGACGTAGCATCGCAGGGAACGCACTGGACATATCCAGTGTGCATCCCGCAGGTCCTTGCCTGGCAGGGGGTGAAGCGTAGGTTGATGCTGAAACGATTTTGGGCATAAACGATGGATTAGGCTGCAGTGTGACTCCTGAGTCGGCCGGCCTCCACCTTAGACACTCTGTGCTGATGGAGAGACCGCAGAGCTCACAACGTGTCTTGCTGATGCCATCGCTAGCAGAAACGCTGTCTTAAAAGAAAGCCACTTAAGGCTGAACATCTCGAGAGGTTCACAAGGCTGAACCATGAGTGCTCTCAACACCAAGGGGAGATCCCAGGAGGGAACCGGCTGACAAGGTAATGGCTCCCTGCAGGCTTGTTATGTACCCAGACATGCCTGCTGGATATTCAATTTTCAATTCAATTTTATTTATATAGCGCTTTTCACAGATGGCTGTCACAAAGACGCTTTACAGAACAGAAAGGGGAGGAAAGGGGAAATGGGAAATGCCAGCTCTAAGCCAGCTCTAAGCCCCCAGATAGCAGAGGTAAAAACTCTAGTAGGAGAGAAAACCCTCATACTGTGGCGAGAAAAAACTCCCCGATGGGAAGAAATCTCGAGAGGAACCCGGCTATTGGGGGGATGCCCATCCTCCACTGGCCTATGGGTTGATTATGTCATAGGGAGGTATTCTATTCTGATGACTCCATCATGTAGAGATCAGCAGTGGCAGGTGGGGGGCGCCTAGCTGGTCTTGGGCTTGAGCTCCGGGCCAGGAGGGGGGCGGGGGAAGGACGCGGGAAACTCAGGAAACTTGGGCTAGAGCTCCGGGCAGGTGCCCAGAGCAGGGAAGAGGAAAAAAAGAAAAGAAAAAAAAACATTGTTAGGGGGTTCAGATGGTAGCAGAACAAGCGCAGCAGGAGAGACAGAGGTGTCTGCTGCGATAAGGAAACCCCGGCAGAATAAGGCTATGGCAGCATAGCTAAGGGCTAAACAGAGGCAGGGGCCAATACAGCCATGAGGGCAGGTTTGAGACAGTCACCACTAGACCATGACCGGTCGAGCTTAACACAACACTACCAATAATGATCCAGTGACAGCACTGACCACTCAGTCCACCAGAGACTCTATAGCTAATGCCAGCCACCCACTCCTGCCCCTCAACTATAGGACAGACTAAAAAGATGAGTTTTAAGCCTAGCTTTAAATAGACTGACAGTGTCTGCACCCCGAACATGAGCAGGCAATTTGTTCCATAGGAGAGGAGCACGATAGGAAAAGGCTCTACCACCTATGGTACTTTTAGCTATTTTAGGAATAACAAGGAGGCATGCGCCCTGCGAACGGAGCGTTCGTGAGGGATTATAGGGGGAAAGTAAATCCCTTAAATATAAGGGGGCAAGCCCATGTAAGGCTTTAAAGGTAAGTAATAGAATCTTATAGTCTATTCGAAATTTGATTGGCAACCAGTGAAGTGAAGCTAACACTGGGCTGATATGTTCAAATCTTCTAGTTCTCGTGAGAATACGAGCTGCTGTATTTTGAATTAGCTGAAGCCCTTTCAGAGAGGAATGTGTACATCCAGACAAAAGAGCATTACAATAATCTAATCTAGAAGTAACAAAAGCATGGACTACCTTTTCAGCATCATGTAGGGACAGTATTTTTCAAATTTTTGAGATATTCCTCAAGTGATAGAAAGCAACCCTAGAGATGTCTTTAATGTGTGTATCAAATACTAGATCTGGATCAAACCTAACACCAAGATCTTTAATGACAGCACTTGAGGTGATTGAAATTCCATCAATGTTAGGCATATAGCCAGATAGTTTGCATCTCAGGGACTTGGGCCCCACTACCATTACCTCTGTCTTATCAGAGTTTAGCAAGAGAAAGTTATGGGTCATCCATTCCTTTATATCTATAAGACAAGCTTCCATTTTTGACAGCAGGACAATTTCATCAGGCTTGACTGATAGATACAGCTGGGTGTCATCTGCATAGCTGTGGAAGTTAATGCCATGTTTACGAATGATTTGTCCCAGGGGAAGCATGTATAGAGAGAAGAGCAAAGGCCCAAGGACAGACCCTTGTGGTACTCCATATCTAACCCTAGACTTATAGGAGGAGTCATTGTTAAGATGCACAAATTGATATCGGTCTGATAAGTATGATCTAAACCAGGAAAGAGCCAGTCCACGGAGGCCAACAATATTTTCAAGCCTATCCAGAAGGATGAGGTGATCAACTGTGTCAAATGCTGCACTTAAATCCAGAAGCATGAGTACAGAGATATAGCCACTATCAGAAGCAAGGAGTAGGTCATTGAATACTTTGACTAGGGCTGTTTCAGTGCTATGAGAAGGTCGAAAACCAGATTGAAAAACTTCCAATATTTGATTAGGGTGCAAAAATGACCAGAGTTGTTTTGAAATGACCTTTTCTATTATTTTAGAGAGGAACGGAAGGTTTGAGATAGGCCTATAGTTAGACAAGTCGTTCATATCCAAGTTTGGCTTCTTAAGAAGGGGTTTGATGACTGCAAGTTTGAGAGTCGGTGGTATATGTCCAGAGGCTAAAGAAGCATTAACAATATGCAACAGTGGTGTTCCAATCACTGGCAGTAGCTCCTTCAGTAGCTTCGTTGGGATAGGGTCTAGAAGACAGGTAGAAGATTTTGAAGAATTTACTATAGTATTAAATTCAGTGAGATCTATTGGAGCAAAGGAGTTCAGATAGGCCACTCGTCCATCTGAAGATTCTGCATCCAAGTGTTGAGTGGACGGAGGGGCAGACCCTGTATGAGGGGTGGTAGAAGAACTTTGAATCTTGTTCCTGATTTTTATTATTTTGTCATCAAAGAAATTCATAAAGTCATTACTATTAAATGGGATTGAAACACAGGGATCAACATGATTCTTAGTCAGTCGGGCAACAGTGTTAAACAGGTGCCTAGGATTGTTTCTATTTTCATCTATCAAAATAGAGAAATTTAATGAACGTGCTGTGATAAGGGCATGTTTATAATAGAGAAGGCTGTCTTTCCAGGCATGGAGGAAAAGAGGAACGCCATTTGCGCTCAAGTTGGCGTGAAGCTTGTTTGAGAGCACGAGTATGGTCATTGTACCAGGGAGCTAATTTCTTATTGCAGACTTTCCTCTTTTTAAGAGGTGCGATAGTATCCAGGGTTCTACTAAGTACGTCATTAATGTTGTCAGTCAGCTGATCAATTGAGTTTATGTCTGCATTTGTATACGCATTTTGGCTGGAGCCAAGAAAATCCCCACAGTGCACAAATGAGCCTGGGAGCTCATTAATAAAATCATTTGCAGATCTGGAGGAGAGCTTACGACTAAAGTAGAATGTAGTATCTGATGGCACATGAAAGACTTGTGAAAGGTGAAAGGTAATTAAGTAATGGTCTGATAACACAGGATTTTTAGGCATGACTGCTATGTTTGCTATTTCTGTATTATACGTTAAGACCAGATCAAGAGTATGGTTATGAGAATGGGTGGACTGATGTATATGTTGATTAAAGCCAATGGGTTCAATAATTGACAAGAATGCAGATCTGAGAGGATCACCTTCACTATCCATGTGAATATTAAAATCACCCACAATTACTATTTTATCTGAATGAATAACCAGGCTGGAAAGGAAATCAGCAAACTCAAGTAAAAAACCAGTGTATGGACCTGGTGGCCTATATAAAATGACAAGGGTAAAACTGATTGCTTTTCTGTCTGGATGTGCAAAACTGAGAACAAGCACTTCAAAACAGTTAAATTTGTAGGCAGATTTCAGAGTAGCAAAGAGATTAGAATTATATATAGCAGCAACACCACCTCCACGACCCGTCAGACGGGGAATGTGTGTATAACTGTAACCAGGAGGAGTGGATTAATTTAATGCAATATATTCATCAATTTTAAGCCAAGTTTCAGTTAAGCATAGGATCTCAACTTGGTGATCAGTAATTAATTCATTTATAAGAGTTGCCTTAGGGGCTAGTGATCTGATATTAATCAAGCCAATTTTTGGCTCTCTCTGTTCAGCCCCATTATTAGTAGAATGACAGGGTCTGATTTTTTTTAAATTAGCCATACAAACACCCCTAATGGGCTTTTTAGCAAAGCCTACTCTAGGTCGGGGGACAGACACTGTCTCAATAGCATGGAACCTGGGCAGCAGTTTTTGGGAACATGCAGAAATCTGTGTAAGACAGTAGTTCTGCTGCCTGGTCTTGGCTCTGGTGTGTCAGGAAATAGACTTTCTGAGACTATAAGACAGATTCCTGGAAATAAGAGCGGCACCCTCCCATGAGGGGTGAATACCATCTCTTTTCAAAAGACCAGGCCTCCCCCAGAAAGTACTCCAGTTGTCTACAAAGCCAACACCGTTTGCAGGGCACCAAACAGACAGCCAGTGATTTAGTGATGTCAATCTGCTGTAGATTTCGTCACCACGTCGAGCGGGGATGGATATGGCAGCCGCATAGGTTTTCAGTGTGCTGGCTGCTTTCCCATTATCAAGTAAGGACTGTAAGAAGTCCAATAGTACAGGGATCGGACAGTGTATGTGGTCCGCACCTTCCCATAAGCACCATGTGTTAAATGGCTGCCACATATACCCATAGGCCTTCCTCATAGAGGGGGCTCTGGAGTTAAGTCGCATCCGCTGGACGGGGGAGTCGCACACTTTTATCGAAGGGTCAGGCTCCTCAGTGACTATACCCAGAGATTCATCATGTTTGGATGAGGGTGCCAAACATTGCCGCTCTGTTGTGATAACAGATCCTCCCAAACTGGAATTTTCCAGGGTGGATCGTAAATAAGGCTGGGGACCGTGGGAAACCAGGGTTTCTTCGGCCATCTGGGGGCTACCAGCAGGAGCTTGTGATGGCTCATGCTGACCCTGTGAGTCGCATTGATCAGCAAACGCTCATAGCAGGCCGTCCGACTACTCGTGCGCTAAGGTGTCTATCCCCAGGGGACTCGAATGCTCATTCCGCCTCAGGGCGGAGACGCCATTTGCCGAGATGAATCTCCTGGCGAGATAGAACTTATGCTGTACCATTCCGAATACCTGGTAGGTGTATAGCACGCAGAGAGGTAAGTCTGGGAAGTGCCCACGTTAGCAGACGCTGGGTCACTTCTAATGATCGGCGGGACTTCAGACCGCCTTGATGATTTATCTGATACACTGCTGAGGTGTTAATATTGTCCGACTGATGTAGTCAGGACCATAACCCCTCTGAGTTGGGTGGTGCTGGCAGACAGTCCCTCAACTGGTCAGTGAAGCATCTGTCATTAAGACAACGCGTCGTGAGGGTATAATTCCCATCCGGACCCCTTGCATTAGGAGGCGCACTAGTCGCCATGGGCGGAATAGCCTGCAAAATCGATCCGTTACCTTGATTCGGGTGTGACGGTCCCACCTGAGGTGCAGCGACTTGGCATTCAACCATCGTTGAAGTGGCCTGGCTGTCAGGAGTCCGAGAGGCATGACTGCTTAGGCGGCCGTGATTAGCCTCTGAAAAACCCTCATTTCGAGGAACCAGTTCACCTGGAACTGAGACCCCGCGTCGAGTACAGTAGTTATGCGACGGGGCGTCAATGATGCCTTCATGCTCTTTGAATCGAGCAGCAGTGCAATGTATTCGATTGACTGTATCGGAATCAGCTGACTCTTGCCATAATCGACGCAGATGCCCAACCTGGCAACATGCTCCAATGGCTTAGCAGTGTGTAAGAGCGTCATACCATACGATTGTGCGCATATCAGCCAATCGTCTAGGTATGGTATGATTCTCAGCCCCCTCAGCCTGAGCCATGATAGAACCACCCTCATGCATCGAGTAAGTACACGTGGGGCTAGAGACAAACTGAGCGGGAGGGTATTGAACTCGTATGCCCGACCGCGGAATGCAAATCATAAGAAACGATGATGCTCCATTTTTAGATACATATTTAGGTCTCTCAGATCCAGTACCATTCTCTCAAAAGAGCCTTCCAATTCACCAGCTGGTCTGGTGCCGGTACATGGGCGGACGGACGATGAAAAGCTCCCCTGCCATACGCGGGTTGTGTGTCCCTTCTGACCATTGGTTGGGACCAGCGCACACCAGAATGTTGAGGGGGGGCATCTGCCGCTCCCTGTGTCTTAATGCCTCTACAGACCGCTTCAGTGCCTGTCTGGCTGCTTCAGTGAAAACCTGGCCGGGAAAAAACCAGCAGGTCCCTGATTGTTTTTTTTTGTGGCGTCTGGGAGGGGTGACTGAGCCAACCACACTTGACGCTGAGTCACCGTGTGATGGGACATTACTCGGACTAATTCACAGGTCATAAACGCAAACGCTTGTAGCGACGCATCGTTCATTGGGGTGTTGACCTCTGCATTAAGCATCGTCTGTGACTGCACGAGCATTAGACATGGCAGCGAATTACCAATTTGCGCTGCTCTGGCATAAGCCTTACAGAGTAGATTGTCTGTTGCTTTGCATTGTGGCCTAGGGCAACGGGCGTCTGCCCAGACTGCCTCTTCTGGGAACACTATCAATGCCGCAATGGCAGGTTCCACAGAGGGCATTCAGTCCAGCCCATGGACCGCCGCGTCTGACATGGATGCAAACGTCCTACAATCTCTGGCCATCCGATACATACCAGGGCATGGCCAGCCTTTATTTAGCTCTGCCAGAAAATAATTTCATGCCGGCATAGCCAATTGTGCCCCCTGAGGGGCCCGTCGGTGAAACCTTAGACATCCCCGAAGTGCTAGCCTGAGGCATATCGCAACCCATGCGTGCCAAGGCCGCACGGAGAATGGTTTCTAGAGAGGCCGAGTAACCCACTGTTTTAACTGTTAGTGGAACCTGAGCCTCCTATCGACCCTCTGTCAGATTGGTCTGCTGTCTCGGACCACCTCTGACTAGGTGTTTGACGCTGCTGTAGAAAGTGCATCAAAATCATTACAGTCAGCTGTTGCGCTGCCGCCCTTGCAAGCCTTGCCCTTCTTCCTTACAGGGGTCTCGTTGGCGGGAGTACCCTTACGTTTGGGCGCAACCTCTACTGCAACTGGGGTTCTGCCCAAGGGAGGCATGTGGGCCATGAACGCATCCAATCGGGCCTGCTTATTCTCCAGCGACATACCCATACAGTATGGGCAGGAATCTGAGAATGCTTCCTGCAGATGCCCTAGGCCGAGGCACAGATAACACCGGGTGCACCCATCGGCTATATCCATGGCTCCCCCATATTCAGTGCACAAGGCGCTCATGCCTTAGCCAAATAACGAGCACTCGCAGACGATAAAACGTGGCGGTGGTCCTTAATAGGGGAAGCCGAGGCAGATAACGTTGCGAATCACGCATACTTCTGCCTTATAAACCAATCGATGTAGCACTGCACTCATCTATTGGAAAAGTCTTACTGGGGTGCAGCTGTGGCCAGTACAGAATTAAAATCAGTCACCAGAGCCGTAGCTCGTAGATTGTAAGAAATCAGATCTCACTGGGGTACACGCAGGCCCAGGTTTGATCTGGACAACCAAATGTCTTACTGGGGTGCCACCGCAGCCAGTAGACTTAAATTCAGTCAGCTCGTATATTGTACAAAACCAATCCATGGCTCCCCCACATTCAAGGCGCTCCTGCCTTAGCAAGATAAAGAACACTCACAGACGATAAAAAGTTTTTTTTGTTTTTTTTTTAGTAGGGGAAGCCGAGGCAGATAGTGTAGCGAAGCACGCACACTCTGTCTTATAAACCAATCGATGTAGCATCACGCTAACCAATTGGGAAGTCTTACTGGTGTGCGCCACAGCCAGTACAGACTTAGAATCAATCATCGGAGCCATAGCTCACCGATTGTATGGTAGCAGATCTCACGGGGGTACACTTTCCACGCCCAGGTTCGATCACTGGAATCTCATGCTTTAGCAAAATAAAGTGCACTCGCAGACGATAAAACATGCCGGTGGTCTTTTAGTAGGGAAAACTGAGGCAGATAATGTAGTGAAGCACGCATATTCTGCCTTATAAACCAATCGATGTAGCACCGTGCTAACCGATTGGGAAGCCTTACTGGTGTGCTCGCCGCAGCCAGTACAGAATCAATCACCGGAGCTGTAGCTCACCGATTCTATGGTAGCAGATCTCACTGGGGGTACATTTTCTCCAAGCTTCGATCAATGAAATCACAGAAAGATACAAACCTGTACTTTACTGCATACAAACCTGTTCACCATGTGATTTGTTTTGCAGTAAATGCAGTAGCACATGTGCCTACCGCCGCAGTATCTAAGAAAACGATATCCGTGCAAGATACAAGTGACATCCGCGGATAGCCTTGCTAAGTGCTTATCACCGCCTTTGGAGGACGATAAGAATCGTATTGAACGATAAGAATCGTAGCCCCGACTGAAGTCACAAGACGCTGTGGGATTTACACAGTATACAAATAGTCTCATGTCTCAATTTGCATTGGTGAGAAAAATGAAGAGGATTTCCGCAGTGACTCCCCCCCCCCCTTTACGGGAAGAATTACGTCACTACGCGGAGGAACATTGAGTGATTCCATAATTTTTTCCTCTTCTTGATCTGGAAAAAAATATGCCATTAATTAAAATAATTTTATTTGTTTGAGGTATGTTTCACGAAGCCAGAATGTTCAGCTATTAAACAAAAATAGTTTTGTGTCATATATGTGATTTGTTTATTTGCTACGAAGTAAAAAAGCTGGGTGAACATCCTCTAAATGTGGTGATTCCATCCTTTTTGCCAGTGGTTGTAGTAGCAGATATTGACAGTAGAATGAAGTGGTATAATTAGCCAGGAATTTCATTTTTTATTTGAGTGAGCAGGGCTTTTCACTGTTTTTTGGCATAAGATCAGGCTATTGTTGGGTTTATCTCCTTGCTATTACGGAATACTAATTTTATATGATGAAGAAATATATTTATAATCTCACACATATACGCTATTGTCAACTATGTCATGCATGGGTAGGTATAGTTACAGGCGAGACTGGGTGGGGGGTTGCTTGTTAAATGGACTTACTATGGGATAATAGTGACACTTAGAAACTCCGTATTCAGCAAAGTTGTCACAAATCATATACTAATAACGTTAAAACACGGAGTTCATTGTTTCTACATGGTTTGGTTGCAGGAGCAATGAATTTCTGAGTTGAGCAAAATCTTGGCACCGGCATCTTTGTCACTAAGCATCTGCACGAAGGGGTTAAACCAACCCAGACTAGGTTTAACCCCTTCGCGCAGATGCTTAATTTTGCCAATTTTTCACTGTTCTGTTTAGAGCTTTATAACTCCAGGGGCCCTAACTTACACCCGGTGCTAAGCGGCACTAACCCAAACGCAAGTGTCTTTACTATCTTACACCCGGCGCATGGTTCATTATAACGGCTTGCGTTCACGTCGTTTAAATACCATGTATTCTTGCGCCCATTACAAGTGAACTGGGCGTGTTGGTCTTAAGATCAGGAGGGGCCAGGATTATTTTTGGCATAATGCTATCTTGAGCCAGCAGAAAGCACTTGCGCAAAAACCACCACATGGTCTAAAGTCATGTCGCCGTTGTTTACATGTTATTTTAACGGCGCATATAAGTGCGTCTACATAGGCGTGTGCACAACGCGCATACACCCTCCTGTCTGTTACACACAGGGGTGCGGACAAGCATGACTAAAAATATCAAGATTACAATGTGAAATATTATTACTGTGTAGGCTATATAAAAAAATGCATAAAAATGGCTTTCCATTTGCTGATAACACCTATATCAAGCCTAATGCGCGAATTGTCATTTACACATAATGCGTGAATTGTCATTCAATGGAAAACTCACACACTGCAATAGACGGACATTTGAGTTCTCATGTCATTACAATACAGCTCTCTAGGCCTACAGCCTGTAAGTAAATAGAATGGTTTTGACTGAAAAAAGTTAAAAACCTTGTCCAGTGAATATTGCATTTATTGTTTTTCAAATAGCCTAAGCTACAGCGGATTTGCTGTGCATAAGGTTTTTTCCATAGCCTACGGTTAAACAACGGAGATAAATGTCACCATGTTAACTGAATTTGAACCTTAGTATCCTTCGTCCTTCATATTTTTTAAATTACAGTGACCAGGTTTCCATACTCTCAGCTTATTAAAACCCAGCTGATTTCACTTGTTATTCCTTAACTGAACAAAACGATTTTAAAGAGATCTAAGCATCTAATTAGAAATGAAAACAAATTTGCAGCACGTTACACAATTAATTCACAATTCATTTTAATGCCATTCTCTACATATGCACTGCATGTTCTCTGTTTCCCCTGCTGTAAGTTGCATGTTTCACGGTCTTCCTGGGAAAGTGGATTGTTTTAAAGCATTGCTACGAGTAAAACAGGTTGGTCACATTTCCATAAACAGGACATTATAAAACAAGGGGAAATATGCGTGAACATATGGGTTGAAAACCTTACAGCTTTATTGTATTTAGTGTCATCATTAAGGCAAAATAACGGTATTTATGTTATTAATCAATATTACTATGCAGGTAGCCTAATGAACTTCCAATGAATCTTGAACTTCGAGAACTCCACGAGAAAAGCCTCATGGAATTGATGTTTGACACTTTCATTGGATAATCAAACTAAATTCATTGAACAAGCAGGCTAATTTGGCGTTTTCTAAGGTGAGACTGAAGCCATTAATATCTTATTCTCAGCTGTTGCAGGTCCTTTTAACGAAAATTTAACCGCATATATTTTGTAAAATAACAGCACTGTCAGGAATTACCGGGAACTCATAATGGTTATTCAGAATAATATTGATCATAGGCTACTATTGATCCATATAGCCTATTCCTTGATCGCACTAAACACGCACAAGCATGTCTGTTTCGCCATCACATAAGCAATCCGCCGAGGTGGAAAAGCAGGCTTTTAAAGGGAATGGGATATGACATTTTGATTGGTTTATTGTATATCACGCCCAAGACACACCTATAATTAATGAAGAAACTAGGTTCAGCCCATTTGCACATTGCGCCGTGCTTAGCGCCCAAAAAACACGCCGTTAAAATAGCAAAAGTGGACTTGGACACGCCCTAAATGCATTTAATGCCATGCGCTTAGACCAAGCGCTAAGATCGCCAAGATAGAGCCCCTTATGTCAACGTTACACAAACACAAATAATGGCTTACAATAAAGAAGACCCTTTTACCATTTATTTCCATGCCGTTAATTTATTTATTTTCATATTTAAATTATTGCCAGTAAATACACAACCTCCATTGAAAAACAAAGTTCTACCACTCTAGTTTACACTGAACCCCTGATATTCAATAATGTCAATAAGGTAAAACTTTTCATTTTCTGGTTCATAAACCTCCTGTCAACATGAAACTCATATGTATTGCTGCTCAAGTCCCAGGAGGCAATTTGAAACAGTCTACCATGGTGTCCAAAAATCTAAAATGGATAATTGTGCATCACCGTAATTTAGGAGATACTAAAAAACTCAAAAACGGATATATTCTTTTGACTCATTGGAAACATACTTGCATCCATATCATTAGAGAATTTCCAACTTTTCCAAAAGATTAGGGGAATGGATCTAGGTGTCCAAAAACATACCCAAACCTATCCAAACATGCAGTACATAACTACTGGTGTTCTGGCAGAGAATGAGGACAGCCTCTTTGCTGCAGAACAGTTCTGGGGGGCTGTAGTCCTGTCGACAGTCCAGCTGTGCTCCAGGGGTCCTCTGTGGACAGAAGCAGAACTGATGTGGCTGCACATCCTCATGCCATCTGTCCCCAGACTCTGGCTTGCTTGATCTCTTTTTGGCAGTGTGTGTGTTGAACGAGATTGACCCCTCTTCAGTCTTGTCACAGCAGTCCTACAGGAACGCACAGCAGCAGGAGCGGGAGTGGCAGCAGAGGCAGTGGAGGGACCAAATGGAGACAGGGAGATGGGAGACTGGTGGTCACAGAGAGGTGGGGACAGAGGAGAGGCAATGTGTTCATTATTATAAATATACCCATACTTTTGGTCATAATTGGAGTAGTATGCCAAAGAAATATAATTTATCACCAACCAGTCTGACTAACAATATATGAGAACACACAATTTACAGTCATATGAATTGCTACAACTCTCTACTACATATACCTACACCAGCCCATGGATTACTACATAGAACAACTAGCTGCTATGCCATTTGTTTATTTCCCATTAACTATGCTGGTGCACCCAACATAAAAAATGGCTAGGCCACACATGGAAGCTTCTACTATGGTGTTGTAGTGCACATCCATTTTGGAAACCAACACGTGTCACATTCACACAACCCTGGACTGAATTTCCAGAAAGAATACATTGACCAAATGCAAAAGGGTACAGTACGTCACGTCCCCTTCCTATAAAACTTTGACCGCTCCCTCCTTCAGTCTCTCTGACTCTTGGCATCAAATCCTGTAGCTCCAGATGCTTAAGCTCTGGACTCTGATCTCCTGAAATAGTTTTGATTCAAATGTATAATGGAATGGTTTCATGTTTTTATAAAACTGCATTTTTTCATTCATCATTATATATTGTATTTTTGTCCAGTTCTTATCCAAAATTATTTTTCAGGTCTGAACGGACCGCTCAGCCGAGTGATTTATTTTTCAACAAAAAAATGGCAGGTAGTACTGAGTTAATATTTTCCCAGCACATAAAGTTGAAGTCGGAAGGTTACATACACTTAGGTTGGAGTAGGGGTGGGAATCGAGAACTGGTTCCCGTTAGGAACCGGTTCCAAGTTGTCCGATTCCTCGGAATCGTTCGCCTTCGAGCTTATCGATTCTCTTATCGATTCCAGCATGTATTCCCGACAGCTACGCATAGCAAAACAGCGTCACGTCATGCGCGCTGTCGTTTTTCATTCAGTCAGTGCATGCTGGCTGGCAGAGTTTGGCGGCCTGTCTAAAAATATAAAATGTAAATGTAATGTTTTGAAAATTAATTTAAGCTACTATCATTTAAAAATCAATATAAAATGTGTTCGCGTAAGATCTCCATTTTGTGATCCGTCTTCGGAAATGTGTGTGGAATTCCCTCGGGAGTCTATAACCAACTACAAGTGTAAAACTACAGTGTTTGGATTGGTGGTAGACTAATCTGACAACGATTGCCTGCTTGGTCACGCACAGATAAGTAGCCTAGATTTGGAAAGCGTATAACTAACCTAAATTAGCTAAATGATAATCTTCAATCTTTGTCATCTTCAGCTAATAAGAGGAGCCAGCTTGCCTCCAAAAAACAGTCAGGTAACGTTCAAGATCTCGTCTTTCTTCCATGTCAATGTACAGGCTAAATGTGATAGGGGGAGAATGGTGACAGTTGAAACTGTTCTGATAATACAGAAACCAACGCAAACGTTACGGTGCAGCTTTATGAAACACGCCTAAGAGCGTAACTAACTCATAAGTAAAGTTTGCGATCTTCGTTAGAGAATGAAACTCCTAAATATCCCAATCACAGAGCAGCAGTTAAACAACAATATTTTAGCCACCTTTTTGACATAACATTAAACTGATAATTTATCCTCTTCTCGCGTTGCGTTTTCATTATTTTCCGGTGTCTCTTATTTTTGATGTCTGATATTTTTAAGCACTCATATTGATCAAGCCAAATTACATTTACAATGCCATTTCAATTTACAGAATTATACAATTCTGACTGTTTTATTGGATGCTCTGCCACTTGTGCAGGCATAAATATAGCAGATAAATATTTTCCATGATATGACTAAGAAATATGAATGAAAAACAAATGCTTTATACTTTCTATGACCACCCGATAGTAATAGTTGATCTTTTAATAGCCTGGGAGCAAATTATATTTAAGGAATCAATAAAGAATCGGATCGATAAGCAGAATCGATAATGGTATCGGTATCAATAAAATCTAACGATTCCCATCCCTAGGTTGGAGTCATTAAAACAAATTTTTAACCACTCCACAGATTTCATGTTAGCAAACTATAGTGTTGGCAAGTCAGTTAGGACATCTACTTTGTGCATGAGACAAGTAATTTTTCCAACAATTCTTTACAGACAGATTATTTCACTTAATTCACTATATCACAATTCCAGTGGGTCAGAAGTTTACATACACTAAGTGGACTGTGCCTTTAAACAGCTAGGAAGATTCCAGAAAATGATGTCATGGCTTTAGAAACTTATGATAGGCTAATTGACATTATTTGAGTCAATTGGAGGTGTACCTGTGGATGTATGTTAAGGCCTACCTTCAAACTCAGTGCCTCTTTGCTTGACATCATGGGAAAATCAAAAGAAATCAGCCAAGACCTCAGAAAGAAAATTGTGGACCTCCACAAGTCTGGTTCATCCTCGGGAGCAATTTCCAAATGCCTGAAGGTACCACGTTCGTCTGTACAAACAATAGTAAACAAGTATAAGGGCCATTCTACAGAAGTCGTGCAAATTGCGGGTTGGAGAAAAGTGTAAATTTGTATTCTTTTTGCTAAATACATAAATATACTAGATGTACAGTGCAATCACATGTAATTTTTTCAGAATAAGGATGAATTAACTGACTGCTCCTAAATATGTCACAACCGAAACATGGTGTAAAACCTGCTTTTGAAATAAATTTGCATACCCAATTGATAAGTTTAATTCACCCCTTTGAAAATGACATTTTTTTATTTATTTATTTTTTGTAAATTCTCTTGTCTATATATTTAAATGAAAACGATATTTAAAAGATATTTAATGTTTTACCTTAGCAACTTCATTGATTTTTAAATTAGCGTAAATATACGCTAATTCCGAATTTGATGCCTGCAACACGTTCCAAAAAAGTTGGGACGGGTATAAAAAAAGACTGGGAAGGTTGTGGAATGTTAAAAAAACACCTGTTTGGAACATTCCACAGGTAAATAGGTGAATAGGTGACAGGTCATGCTATCATGACTGGGTATAAAAGGAGCATCCACGAAGGCTCTGGCATTTACGAGCAAGGATGGGTTTGCCACTTTGTGAAAAACTGCATGAGCGAATAGTCCAGCAGTTTAAGAACAATGTTTCTCAACACACGATTGCAACGAATATAGGGATTTCACCATCTACGGTCCATAATATTAGTAAAAGATTCAGAGAATCTGGAGAAAACGGGCAAGGCCGTAAACCAATATTGAATGCCCGTGACCTTCGATCCTTCAGACAGCACTACATTAAAAACGGCATGCTTCTGTAATGAATATAACCACATGGGCTCGGGAATACTTCAGAAAACCATTGTCAGTAAACACAATTTGTCGCCGCATCTACAAATGCAAGTTAAGACTCTACTACCCAAAGCGTAAGCCATATATCAACAACATCCAGAAACGCCGCCGACTTCTCATCTGAGATGGACTGACGCTAAGTGGAAACGTGTGCTGTGGTCTGACGAGTCCACCTTTCAAATTATTTTTGGAAATAATGGACGTCGTGTTCTCCCGGCCAAAGAGGAAAAGGACCATCTTGATTGTTACCAACACAAGGTTCAAAAGTCAGCATCTGTCATGGTATGGGGGTGTGTTAGTGCCCATGGCATGGGTAACTTGCACATCTGTGAAAGCACCATTAACGCTGAAGGGTACATATGCATTTTGGAGCAACATTTGCTGCGATCTAGACAATCGCTTTTTCAGGGACATCCCTGCTTATTTCAGAAAGACAATGCCAAGCCACATTCTGCACGTGTTACGTGTTACAACAGCATGGCTTCGTCATCAGAGAGTGCGGGTGCTAGACTGGCCTGCCTGCAGTCCAGACCTGTCTCCCATTGAAAACGTGTGGTGCATTATGAAGCCCAAAATATGACAATGGAGACCCCGGACTGGTGAGCAGCTGAAGTCTCATATTAAGCAAGAATGGGAAACAATTCTGCTTTCAAAACTACAACAATTAGTGTTGTAGTTCCCAAAAGATTACTGAGTTGTTAAAAGGACAGGTGATGTAACACAAAGGTAAACATGCCCCTGTCCCAAATTCTTTGGGAGGTGTTGCAGGCATCAAATGTAGAATGAGCTGAATAAAGAATGAAATGTAGAATAAAGTTGATTAGTTAAAACATGAAATATCTTGTCTTTGTCCTGTTTTCAATTGAATACAAAAAGAACTCACAAATCATTGCTGTTTTTATTTACATTTTATACACTATCCCAACTTTTTTGGAATTGAGGTTTGTACATGTGCATTGATTGTCTCACTATTTATTGTCTTTAATAAGAATTTACGGACAAGTGTCACCAACCGAAACAGGCCTGTCAAAACAATACCATTTGTTTCGGTAGTGACTGTTTCGGTTGTGACAATTTTGGCTCATTTCGGTCACAAAACAAAAGATTTAGCAAGCACATGGTTAGCAACCACTTCTATGTGCAGATGCACCTTCCTTTAATCAAATCTACAGTTATGAAATCAACTTTTTTTCTCTAATATGAAAACTTGGGTGTTTGGGTGTAACGTCTCTTAAAACCACAGACTAATTTTCATACTTTGAAGGACAATTATATCAAAACGCTAAAACCTAGCTACTCACCATGTGGTCTTGATTCATATGAAGGCTGTCTAATTTCCTGGTTAAAAAAAGGGGTGTGTGGCTACAAGCAGGTTCACTGCACAGACTCAAACAGTGTACGTATCAGGTGTGACGTAAAAATTGGGGACAGCATTTGTTCGATAGGTTTTTTGAATTATAAAATTTATTACAAAATAGATTGCATTATTTTAACTTATATTTGATCAAAATTCAAAGACAAGTCAAATAATTGGCAAAAATATTTTGGGTATTTCTCAAGCCAACTTAAAGTTTGTCCTCAAACGTTCCTTTCTAGTTTTTACTCTACTTATAATCTCTTTCAGCTACTGGGTCATTATGTCACTATATCACACATAAAAAGCATGACCTACATTAACAGAAGTGAAAGTGACACTGATGTGGGAGTCGATCTAGATAAAGCATTTACCACACCAAAGAATGCAAGGAACAAATACAAGTAAAGCTAATTTTGATGTGAGAATTTTCCTGTATTCAGTTTTTTTTGCTTTGTTTTACCATAGCAAGAAACAACTAGAAACAACTAGTTTATGAATAAACTTTGGTGTGATTGCTTTGCACAGATGAAAAGATGTGAGGTAGTTCATGTAGTGTGGGGTAGTTAGACCTGCCGAAAATGCTTGAGGTGCATATCTTGAAAATTTTTAAAATGTGAGAGTCTAAAGGAAAATGGAGGGATGAAAAATGACAATTGAAAAATGACGACTGGCTATATACAAGCACACTATTCAGGCACAGTACGGACATGCCAAAATTGGTTTGAGGTCAATATCGCTACATTTGTGAAAACAAATGGAAGTCTATGGGAAAACAGAGGAATGAAAAATTACCAAAAATGAGTGGGAATTTCCAAAAGCTGTATACAAGCACACTATTTGGGCATGGGACAGATGCAACAAAACTGGTTTGGGGTCAATATCTCAAAATGTTGAAAATGAATGGGAATCTATGGGAAAAGGGAGGGATGAAAAACTACAAAAACAGGAGAATGAGTGGAAATTTCCAAAAGCTGTATAAAAGCACACAAGCACACTATTCAGGCAGGGCATGGACATGCCAAAGTTTGTTTGTTGTCAATATCTAGAAATTGAAAAAAAAAAAAAATGGCAGTCTATGGGAAAAGGGAGGGATGAAAAACAACAAAAACAGGAACAGGAAATTTCCCAAAGCTGTATACAGGCACACTATTGACATGGGACGGATGAAACAAATCTGGTTTGGAGTCAATATCTTAAAGATTTTGAAAAGGAATGAGAGTCTATGGGAAAATGGAAGGATGAAAAACAACAAAAAAAGCAGAAAGAGTGTGAATTTCCAAAAGCTGTATACAAGCACACTATTCTGGCATGGTAAGGATGAAACATGCCTATTTCAACTTTCTCAAGCCAACTTAAAGTTTGTCTTAAAGTTTGTCCTAAAACTTTCCTTTCTAGTTTTTACTCTAATTGTAATCTCTTTCAGTTACTGGGTAATTCTGTCACTATATCACACATAAAAAGCATGACCTACATTAACAGAAGTGAAAGTGACACTGATGTGGGAGTCGATCTAGATAAAGCATTTACCACACCAAAGAATGCAAGAAACAAATACAAGTAAAGCTAATTTTGATGTGAGAATTTTCCCGTATTCAGTTTTTTTTGTTTTGTTTTACCATAGCAAGAAACAACTAGAAGGTAAAGTTTATGAATAAACTTTGGTGTGATTGCTTTGCACAGTAATGAAAAGATGCGGGGTAGTTAATGTAGTGTGGGGTAGTTAGACCTGTCGAAAATGCTTGAGGTGAATATCTTGAAAATTTTGAAAATGTGAGAGTCTAAAGGAAAAGGGAGGTATGAAAAATGACAAAAACTGGAGAATGAGTGGACATTTTAAAAAGCTGTATACAAGCACATACTATTCGGGCATGGGACGGATACACAAAATTGGTTTGGGGTCAATATCTCAATTTTATAAAAAATGATTGGGAGTCTATGGGAAACGGGAGGGATGAAAAATGACAAAAACAGGAGAACGAGTGGAAATTTCCAAAAGCTGTATACAAGCACACTATTCGGGCATGGGACGGATAAAAAAAATACTTGTTTGGGGTCAATATCTCAATTTTTTTTTTTTTATAAATGGGAGTCTATGGGAAAAATGGAGGGATGAAAAAAACAGGAGCAAGAGAGGAAATTTCCAAAAGCTGTGTACAAGCACACTATTCGGGCATGGGACAGACATGCCAAAGTTGATTTGTGGTCCATATCTAGAAATTTAAAAAAAAATAATGGGCGTCTATGGGAAAAGGGAGGGATGAAAAATGACAAAAACAGGAGAACGAGTGGAAATTTCCAAAAGCTGTATACAAGCACACTATTCTGGCATGGGATGGATACACAAAATTGGTTTGAGGTCAATATCTCCAATTTTTTTTAAATGAATGGGAGTCTATGGGAAAAATGGAGGGATGAAAACAACAAAAACAGGAGAAAATGAGAAAGGAACAGGAGAAAGAGTTTCAACTTTTTAATAATAGCCTATAGGCTAGCCTATATCGGAACAAACGTTTTTGTGGTGTGTAGAAACGGTACATTTTATGCATGTTATTGTCTGACTGGCAAGATGGTTGTAAACTATTTTTGGGCTATTTTATCGTGCTATTTTATCGTGCAGTGCAACTTGAGAGGTTGATGTGTGCACAAGCGGCGACTCTGCAGCAATCCTACATTGGAATTTTGAGGGTTTAAAGTTGTTTATAATTTCAGAGAAATATGAATAAGCTACTATAATTGGGATATTGACGACTAGTCTAGCACCGTAGATAGGGCTAATAGCCTGCATGTTCGTGGCGAAAGAGCGCATTGCGCTTGATGCAGCATTTGGTGTAGTTATAGTCCAATGGAAATGATTATTATTTTTGAAAGCTAAAGTGAGTATGATCATTTCAGTTGCAGACGGAAGTAGGCTACGTCGTTAGTTATGGAATTTTTCGTCGGCATTTTTCCAAGGTTGTCGACAGAACGTTAAGTGATTCAAAAATCACCGTGAGCTAGCCTACTGCACGTGCCCATTGACCCCCATTCATTTTTTGGCAATAAAATGTGAAATATCACAAAAAGTGTATATGGTATAAAGGTAAAAAGTAATAGCAACCTGGAGGGGGTATAAAGGTATAATATGAAGTATGAATGGTGTTGATGGTGTGAACGGTGTAGGAGGAGATAGGTTCTCAAAAATCGGCGGAAGAATAATAACGGTCAGTCAGAGCGATAACAATTTCAACCGCACCTAATAATAAATCGAGCGTAGCGTTAATTCAGACAGGTCATGTGAGTTAAGCTCCAGTCGAATCAGTTGTAGTGATGATTCACCTATGACAGTCCATTCACATCACAGGGCAGTCTATTTAAAGGGGAACTGAAACATCCATATCCAAGTTGATAACACATTCATTGTTGTATTTTAAAATATCTATCGAAAAAATAATCAGAAAAACAAATATAAATTTTGAAATATATCGCATTTCTTAACCAGATTTTTCCATTTTTCTTGTTCGGAGCGCCGCCATCTTAATTTACATAAACGATGATGTCACTGGCATGATTCTTCCAGCTGAACTTCTGTCAACTTAGCTAGTAGCTAGCGAATTATCGCTCGTCAATATGAGTGACAACGAGGACGAAAGCGAAAGAGATTAATTTGTGCCACTAATTTGATTGAGCAATATCATGTCTGTTTGATTTACCCCTCCCACTCAGTTCAGACAAATTCAACCAAAGAAGTAGGCCAACGTTACTTGACACAAATTTATTTTCAGACCTGCAATTGAGAGCGGTCAATCACAGAGTGTAAATATGGAGAGCTTTGTAGCTAGCTATCTACAGTGACCATGTGCATTTTGATTTTTCTCTTTTTTTTCAACGTTCAGAGCAAGTGTGGAGTTAATTGTGTCATTTATTTAGCATTTTTCACTTGTGGGCTTGCTTTTTTTTGGTATCTTAGCAAGTTAAGCATTTCATTCAGCTGTCATGGCCAGTGCCACTGTAGCTAACATGGACGAAATGGGAGACATTGTTGATCGTATTCGAGACGGGTTGGTGTTTGAATGCATAACTTTCGTAGAGAAAAGTCAGACCCAAGTGAAATATGAAGGAAGACCTAAGCTCTCGTTCGACCTGGCTAAACTTGCCAGGGGAAGGGTGTTTCAATTGTTACGATCCAGTGGGCTGGCTAACAGGGAGTCGTTTGGCTAACAAGTGTCAACGTTACTGCTGGCCCTGTTGGATTTTTTCAACAAATCGTAATGGGACCTGGACAAAATATTGTTTTTACAACATGCAGAACTTGGAGAGGGCTGCGAGTCGACATGGGAGATAACGTAAGTAGTAGGCCTAGGCTATCAACCTTAAATTTTTTAGGACAAGTCCGAATTCAGCACATGTTAGCTAACGTAGATTGGGGGGGTAAACCGGTGAAAATGTATGGGGCGAACAGCCTGCCTTTTCTTTAAAAAAATTATTTCTACAGCCTGGGGCAATGGACCGTTTTGTATCTTTCTCCATTGAAGACATCGATGTCCTGACTTCACTGAGACTGAGATGGCCACTGCATTGACTTGTCTCTGCTACTGCTGTCACTCAGCTAGCAAATAGATTTTTTTTTTTTTTTACATCAATTATTACTATTATTATTTACATCAATTTGTTCATGTACAGTTTTAAAATAATATATATTTTATATTTAAATATTAAATGTTTTCATGCGTTTAATGTTACTGCAAATAACTTGATGTAACCACCATCATAATGATTGATGTGATTTTTGTATTTATCACACACATTTTAACGTTTGCTCTGATAACTCATTTGATTAGGGGGAGCAAATAACCATCCAGTTAAGGAGTGTAGGCTACGTGGTTTGCATCTAATGTCACAAAATATAGATAACCTACTCTTCTGAGGAGTAAAGGGCATAGCTATGCAAGTACTACTGTTATATTTTGGTAAATGGTGCCCTCTCCTGGTGAAATTGACAATGCAGGCCATAACGCAACGTAGCCTT
Source organism: Synaphobranchus kaupii (assembly GCA_029718625.1). Lineage (NCBI taxonomy): Eukaryota > Metazoa > Chordata > Actinopteri > Anguilliformes > Synaphobranchidae > Synaphobranchus > Synaphobranchus kaupii. Next base: position 75,761,338 of record CM056376.1, read on the forward strand.
GACTTAACCTCCATTCACGGTGATAGGGGATAGTAATTGTTTTTAACTGTTTGACATTAATGGTACAAACACGAATGCACCTTTTTAAAAAGGACTAGATTACATTTTCTTAAGAAAAGAACATTTTGAAATGATGCAAGATATGCAGGCTATTGTGTGATAATTTTTAATACGAGACATTTCTTTCTCTGAGTGAGGAGCCTATGAATGCTGTCGTTTTTGGAAAGGCGCTTCTGTTCTGGAGGTAGCATGATCAAATTCCATTATAATAATCATGCTACCTCCATTATAATGCTGAAATGCAATGATTGAATTACGTTTCAATGTATTTTTATCGCGTCTATTAATTGGTCAACCCATTTAATTAAAGCGTTTGAGAAGAAACAATACATGGGATCATTGACCTATTTTTGAGAAGATAAAATAGCCTACCATAGAGAGAAAATTTGAGAAAAATAAAGACCGCGGCACTAATCGCGAAGAGTGATCGGTAGGCTACACGTCCCCTAGGAGCTAATGCTACAACGGGCGGACATCCGGGGTGTTACCGATATTAACCCCATTTTATTTACAAATAGGTTTACATTTTGCTGTTTTTCTGCGAACTCGGACAGTAATAGGTGCTCGAACGCTAGACGTACCATGCCAGTGACGTCACTGACTACGAAAACTAAACATGGCTGCGCCCTAACGGAAAAACGATAAACTATTCTTAACGTTTTCTCCATTATTACCGTTTGTCAGGTTTGAGAACTGGAATATGTATTAGACTGAAAAGGCATCCACCCTATCACCTTCACTTCATATTACGTTTCAGTTCCCCTCATTACCCAAAAATATGGCTGAGGCTCCCTTCACTCAGTTTTCTTTTGTACTAACTGACTATTGTCCATTAAATTCAGCTGAATATGGCTCTCTGCCAGAAGCTGGACATCAAGAGGAGCTTCTGCGCACCTTACCACCCACAGACCAGTGGATTGGTTGAAAGAATGAATGGGACAGTGACAAAGTAATGTGGACTTGACACTAAACTGACCTTGACCCATTTACACCACTAAATGGTACTATAGTCACTGTGTTAAGTATTCTATTTTGGTATTGTATTAAGCAGTATGATTTGGGTCACACATCGCAATCATAAGCTATGCTTTACAATCTAAATAGTATTTCATAACAATGCCAATATGTTTCAAAGCTCTCACCAAATTGGTGGATGAGAAGCCTTGGAACTGGGACCTCAGTGCAGCCATGTTTGGCTTGCGCACCAAAGTACAGATCACCACCAAGCACTCCCCATTCTACCTCATGTTCGGCAGAGAAGCCAGATATCCATCTGAGGTCCCAGAGACTTCTGGAATGAGTAGGTCTCTACATTTCCTTCACTCTAACATATATCTCACAGCATTTCTCTCCATTCAAGGTACCTGACAATATAGAGGGAAATTGTGGCTACAAAGGTTTATAAGTACTAAAATGGACTATACTTTCCTAAAATATGTGTAATAGCCTTTCAGGTTTATTGGACAGCACAGTGCAGACAAGAGGAATGGGAGCGAGAAAAGGTCGGATTCGAACCAACAATGTCGCAAAGAGCACGGGAATACTAGCTAACCGGCACAACAGGCTGCGCCACGGGGAGACACGCCAGGAAGGGGTACTTCGGCTCATACTTAAATAAATAAATCAATAAATAAATTATATAAGAAAATAGTTTGGTTTATACTTACAAAAAAAATGCTGCTAAAAAAAGTGAACTAGTTCTGTATGCCACTTGTGCTCACTGGATATCTAAGTTATCTTACTTGAGTTTTATTAAGTAAAATGTGGCCTGTTTAGTCCTAAAGTTGTCATCGCCATAGGCTATGTGTAGCCTAGCTACGGTGTTTATTTAGTTTTTTTAAAGGCTTTCCACGCTGTTATAGTTTTGACAGCGCCGCGTTATCATAGCTATGATGCAGCTTTAGCAAAAACTGGTATGCAGTAACAGACTAGCCTTTATTTATTATTTATTTTCATTCGTTTTTTGTTTTCAAAGAGGGCATTTCCCCGGTATAATTGCTGACTTGTGGTGAAAGTGCTGCCGTGGTGATAGATTTACCTTAACATCTGTCCGAAATTGTAAACAGGTCGTCGATTTTCACAGTAAGAAGAAATTTTATGACAACATTGAAGAAACACAGGGCCAAGTTGCATTACATAATTTAGGAAAGTTTGGATAGCATTGCTTTGGAATAGAGCTAGTTTATTTAGTGTGAGCTACGATAGGCAATATTGTTAGTTGTAACTTGTAGTTGCCACATTTTGATATCAATAATTTTAAAGGCATGCCTAGTTTTTTCAAGTTGGAATTAAAGACATATAGACAGCGCTCTCTGTAGGCTATGCGTGAGTAACTTGGCTTTTTTACGTTGGAGACGTTTTTGATCAGATATTATGTACGATAACATGAACATAAAATAGTATTCCACCATTTGCAAAATGCAGCCAAATGTTCTATCTTCAATGAACATCGGTAGCCTACATCAAAAATACATTTAACGATTGCACTAAAGTATGTGAAATGCGCTCAAAATGCGAAAATAACAATAGGGCTATCAAATATATTGTAAATACAGTGCTCGAGTGGAAACACGAACGTACATATGTAGCCAGCGAGACCAACTTAGACCAAGTTAGACGCAAAAATACTTACATATAGGAAAAGGGAAACTCCCCTCCCTAATGCGTTTTCTATAGAGCTTGCGTAATACTAGACCGTTAAAATGAAAAATGCCGTTATGCTGGGCTGTAGTAAATTGTTCAAAGCACCCAAAAAGACATGGCATATACCGTTGCTAAGGTTATAATGTACTCTATTGGATAAAAAAGCCAACAATTAAACCAGAATGAACTGTAATAAATGAGACAGGCTTACAGGGCATGGGGGTATTACGCGTCGATGTTTCAGATAGTGTAATAGCGGTATAAAGTCTTATATATTTCTCAAACCGATTGTACCAGACAATAAATGACGACTGGATTTTGAAAGGAACATCTCAATGTGTAAAACCAATGGTAGGATTGTATATTTATTTCATATTTAGTAGCATATATTGCTAGTAGAATACATGGTAGAATGAGACAATACTTTCACAGTTTATTTGAGTGAGCAGGGCTTTTCACGGCTTTTCTGGCATACGATCAGGCTATTGTTGGGTTTATCTCGTTGCTATGACGTCATTCTAATTTTATATGATGAATAAATATATTTATGAACTCAAACATAGACGCTATTGTCCACTATGTAATGCATGGGTAGGTATAGATTAGGTGGGGGTTGCTTGTTAAATGGACTTGCTATGGGGAAATAGGGACACTTAGAAACTCCGTATTCGGCAGAAATTGTCACGAACCGTCTACCAATAAAGTTAAAACACAGAGTTTGTGATTTCCACTAATAGTTTGGCTGCAGTAGCAACGAATGTCTCAGTTGAGCAAAAAGGTCCCGCCGGCGTCACCTTCTACGCAAAGGAGTTAACCAGTGATTATTGTCTTTAATAAACTATCATGTTTTCACATCATCTGCATCTTTCTTTTCAACCCTTTTCCAGCTCCACAGTTACTTAACCAGAGTATATCGTCTGAGCTGCAGTGTTCCGGGCACTGTAAGTATGCTTGAGTCTCGGAGTCAGAACCCCTACGTCTCATTCAGGGCTGAGTGTAAGTCACAAGAACTCTGAGTTTTAGCAATAGACTCTAAGTCCCCAGACCTCTGAGTTTCTGAGTTAGTTCAGAAGTTGCCGCTCTGAGAATAAGCCCCAAGACCTCTGAGTTTCAGAGTTAGTTCTGAATTTGTAGCTCCGAGAACAAGTCACAAGACCTCTGAGTTTCTAGCAGTAGGATCCAAGTTATTTGACCGCTGACTCCGATGCAAAACCTAGGAGCTGGATCTTCCGGTCTATGCAATCTGACATAAACATCTGAGTTCCACGCACGTTTAAAAACAAGTATCCCGACCTCTGACACCAGAGCCCGAGGGAGTCAGCAGGAGGCCAAGCTCCAAGATGCAGGTATACTTCTTAGCACCAAGACATATGCACCAGGTAAACACTGGGTGCACACACAGTCAGTCCTCTCAAAGCTCCATAATATCTCTCTTATAAAATTTCCCTTACAGCTTGGTGCGGCAAGCAGGACATCTCTTACAGTGTGGCGCTGCAATGTCTAATAATCTCTCTCACGCTAAAATTCTTAAAGTTTTGATGACCTCAATGTGATACCTCTGGCAAGGGGGGTGTCTGCTTTTTCCTAATTTCTCCTGCACCCTAGTCTATAACATTTTCCTTACAGTTTGGCGTAGTCGGCAGGATATCTCTTACCGTGTGGCACTGCACTGTGTTTATAAATTTTCCCTCACCTTTGTCTATAAAAAATGCTTTACAATAATAATAATAATGCTTTTCACACACCCAAAGCACTGCATGCAGACAATTGCTCAAGCATATAGTGCAGTCAGTTTTAAAAATGGTAAGTGTAACAAACCAGAGGAAAGCACAGATCGAACAAGAAAGTTGTTTATTGTTGTTGCCTGCTATGGCGTCCCTCGCTGCAACGCTCTGGCTGTCTTTCACAAATGTCATGGCAAAAGAAAAACTGTTCGCGTAGCTCGAAGCGTCAACGTATTTGCGTGAGGTATGTTTTGGCCCAAAGAGAGGGTCTTTTTGAACGGAGCTATGCTGCGCACATAAGCCTACAATTTCAAATTTAGATTTTTTTTTAATCAATGAATTGAAACTGGTGGTTGAGATTAAAATGTGGCGGGCCGCCACATTTTAATACATTAATGGGAAACACTGGCATTAAAAAGGTGCACAATAAATGTACACAGTTCAAGTACAAACATCCTCCAGTCTATTTGTCAAGCAAACAGACAACATGATATGGTGTCAGAAGTAAAAATCATCTGAACTGTTTTATTTTTCCTTCGGCAAAGAGAGAGGAAATAATAAGTTACTGCCAACTAGCTAGTAAACCAGCTTCAATGAGCCAGCTAGCAAGCAAGCAAGCAAGCATTCCAGAGCACAGCCGCTAGTATCCTGCGACGGAGACCGAGCCTGTACTGTGAGTCCCAATTCAAATATCATTAAAATGGAACAGTTTACTTCGCCAAAACTACTTTGATTGACTTGTAATTTGGCCGAAGAACTTGAGGAATTGGAAGCAATGACTTAAATTGTACTTTCTGGCTACAGGGCTGGATGAGAAATCCGAGGCTAAGTGGATAGCTGTGATGCTGCACTGCATTGGCGAAGACACACTTGAAATTTACAATACCCTTAATATCACATATGCTGACCTGGAAAACAAAAAGATGGATGAAAAATGCTGTTTTTGAAAGAAGTTCTGGGCCCACAAATTTAATGAGGAAGCTGGCATAGACAAGTTTCTGGCAGAGCTAAAACAAAAGGCACGTAACTGCGAGTTTAAGAAATCTGTGGATCTCATGCTGCAGGATAAAATTGTGTTTAGCATTACTGACAGGCTTACAGAAAGACTGTTGGCCATTCCAGATCTAACTCACAAACACTCTCACAAACAAACATTTGTCGCGCAAAAGAGGTCACTACAGCTCAGTCCAAAGCCATGTCCTGCAGCGTAACAGAGACGGTGCACATGCTGCACACAAAGCAAACAAAATGGAAGCCTAAACCGGGGAAGAAAAAGCGATGGTCTGAGACACCAGGCAAAATTTGCGGAAAGTGCGGTCGAACACATAAGCCCAATGAATGCCCAGCGTACAATGCTGAGTGCAGAAAGTGCGGCAAGAAGAACCACTGGGCTTCAGTTTGCAGATCTAGTAGTGAGGGCACTAAAAAGGATGTGGATGCACTGTTCATTGGGACATCACAAAACATAGACGCATACACTCTATAGATACAGGCTGGTGCACTGAGCTGAACATAGGCGGACAGCTAGTGAGCTTCAAACTAGACACCGGTGCTGAGGCAAACATACTTCCAAGAGCCACAGCAGACAAACTGCAAATGGACCTTCATATCAGACAAACAAACACGGTCCTTGTCACCTATGGCGGTGCTAAAATCAAGCCAGATGGGGTTGTGACCACAGAACTATATACAAACTCGAAAGGCAATGTGGTCACGTGGTTCCATTCAGCCCTATTCAATTTGGTTCTTCCGCAATGGCACCGCCGCAAGATGGCGGCCATGGCCCGGAAATAGTATTACCGATGAGCTCTGCCATGTATTTCCAATGGAGCGTTGTGAAAGTCAACAGTCGCCCCAGTGCAATCTAGGTATCAAAAGTTCACAATATGGTAATCAATAGAAGCAGGCAATCACATTTTACATTTTTCCTGGGTCCAAATTTTTTTTTAGGCTACATAGAAAAAAAAGAGGCATGATTTTAAAAAAAACTCATCGGTGAGTGTTGAGTAGGTGCACTGAACTCTGATTGGTTAAGAACAAACCGATGAGATCTGGAACATGCTCACGTGGTAATCCCAGTTACGTCACAGTACAATCACGTGAGGAGGCCTATTCGCATTTTCGCCTCAAATGAAATCTCATCTCCACTGAACTATGGTGGTCAGCTCGCAAGGAGCATACAGTGCGGTAGCTGACTGTAGCTGGTTAGCTAACAGCTATCTTGTGCATAATAATGAAATGGTTTTCAAATGTGTAATATTTCTCAGGACCGACTTCACATCTCAAGATGCGTTACATTACTAGTAACCTACCCCAGTGAACATGTTGAAAAGTTGATGAAATGCCGTCTCGTGTCATGAAAAACCACCCAGATAGCAAGAGGATAGCGGGTCAGCGGACGAGTTGGCCGGAGTAGCGTTCGCTGGAGCACTGGGCTGAGGCCTCCGCTCGCAGACCCACCTGCTGCTAACTCAACAGACGCAACTAACATTGCCCCGCTGACACTTGATGAAAAATGACCATCGTATCGTTAGTCCTAGGAAGTAGCCAGGCTATATCCGGGTAAAACTGGCTAAATAAGGGATAAATTGAATTAAATTGACATGTCAGTCAACCTAAATTTACACCCCTCTCGGCGATGCATATGACGGCCTATCATATAGGCTAGCTTGTTGGCTAAGCCTGTTTTGTTCACGTACAGCTTCGAACAACATAACAGCGACGTAAATCAAAGTTTGTTAATAACACTAGTTAACGAGATGGCTATTAAACATTTTAGTAACTATTCGCGGCTCATTTATCTTAATTCGCATTTGTGGTAAGGCTGTGAGGCGATTTCAACAAGGTAAAGTTAGCCTACGAAGCCTTCAACTTTAATCTATAACGTAGACACAATAGTTCACCATAGTTCATTATATCAGTCCAACAATGGACATTCCTATACTTGCAAAATAGGCTAACGTAAAATTTTCACAGTGGCTATTTCCATCACGATGTCTCATAATTTAGGCTACACCTCACGTTAGCTAGCCGCGCAAGGCTGGTTCGCGGAAAGCTTGAGAGAGCGGCCGGGACTCGGGATCTACCAGTGTAGCTTGCCTATTCCAAGGACGGCGGATTAAGCAAAATAAACAAGTGAACGCAATAATCATTATTTATGTGAATGTAATCATACCCATAATGTTAATGTATCTATGTATTTATTGTTTTGGTTTTCACATAACATCGATTGTTCAGTGGGTCTGTGGTCGGCGCTGGACTAGAAAGAAATATTTTAATATGAAGGTTGGTCAAACATTAGCCGTTTATGTTTCACCTTCAATCCATGGCGTATTTTGTCTAACAGCATGACACAGTACTGCATTATGCAATAAATGTTTGCGAAGAAGAGCGAGTGCTCCCGTTTACTGTAGGATATCATTGTAGCTTTAGGCCAACGTGGAAATTTATTGTGGCGTTTACCATTTTATGTTGCTCTGTAGCTATGTCGATGTGTGCAGCACTCTCTCATCGCTCAAAAGAAATCAAACGCATTGAGGAACTGAAGTTGAGCATCAAAGCCAGATAATGTTATAACTACTGCACTTTAAGACCGCATAAACGGAGCACAAGTGTCCGTCTGTTTGAACGAATATTTTCGGGTAAAGCCAGGACGTCTGATCAGCCGATCTGATAGCCTACTGGATATTGGAAGGTTAGCATAAATAACGTTATGTCCAATGCAGTTAGGATTAACCATAAACTATAACGTCAGAAAAATAGCTTAACACAGCTTTCTTTCGATTGTCCGACTTTTATCGTACTACACAGAACGAAATTTAAACCCATGCATTTCAGTGCTAGCATTTATCAGAACGGACTACAGACGGCGCCATCTTTTCACAGGCCATCCATTACGTAGAGCTCTCTGGTTTTTGGGGAATTGTAGTTCTAAACTATTAGTACCAATAACTGAAAACATACTAATCCTATTGACCTGAGGCTTAAAATGTATGTTCAATATAGCATCAGTTAAAATCCCAATTGATCATCTAATTATCAAATGATTAAGCATCAAACGTTTTATTCAGGCCCTTCTGTTAGAGTTTGAAGGCTGGCTCTGACATTATTTATGAAAGTTAATCATCTAGTTAGTTAATAATCCTGTTAAATATCTACCCGATATGTCCATTGGTTCCAGAATTTGAAGTTTGGCCAGTGTTGCCCTTAGGGTTAGGGTTAGATAACATGCTGTTTTTGAAGCGCTTTAGCCCCTCCCCCAAACCTCCTGAATAGTCCTACACAGTCAGGATTATATAATGTTGTAGCCTCAATATCCCTCTGTTTACGGATTAAGTTTCCTACATATATCTCTGAAGATGACACTGTTATGAACTTGTAGGTGCAGTCTCCACAGCTGATTTGTGGCTTATCCTTACCATGGGTGATGAGTTGATAATCAGATGGACTAGTTCTGATACTCGTTGGAGCACACAATCACTAATTGGCCATTTAGTCAGCCCTATACCTAATTAATGCCTGCGTACGTGTGTGTGCGCACATTGCATGCCACCTGCTGGCTGCTGTGCACCAGACATACAGAGAGATACAGTACAAAGGTTTTCTCTTTTATGTGTTAGGTGTAATTTTTTATGTCAAAAATTATAATATATAATTCGTACACCGAGTAGTCCGTGAGCCAGTTGGGTTGGTCGGTACCATCTGAGGGGAATAATGCTCATAGTGATTTTTGGCAAGGTATACATCTCTAGAGTTATAAAATATGTGATAGCATTGTTTGGACAGCACCATGCCTGGGTTCTATCAGTATGTGAAAAATCAGAGGAGAAAAGAGAACATTTTGGATAAGTGCTTTGTAAACTAAAGCATATGATGCCATGTTTTTGATCTGTTATTGTCTGTCAATACCTGTTCATATTTTATTTGCCAAGTGCAATAAAAGTTTTTGCACTATCAACTCCATATCAAAACTATGCGAATAACGGCAAATAACTGTACAAATCACAGTATTTCAAGCAAAACATACAACAGTGTTTGACACATTTAGCATACCAGTCAATCGCATTGAAAACGAACTGGGTTGCCCCCCAACCTCCCCGTGGTGGTGTACTTTCGTCATAAGGGACGTGGTTAGTTTTCGTTTTTGAGGAGGTCTGGGGCAAAAATCTGAAAAATCTGAGTGAAGTTTATTGTCATATACTAGATAACGATGCAACATCATTACCAGCAATGAAATTCTTTAGACTCAGAGCCAACTCAACTTTACAAGTAATAAAAAGTCCTTGCAGGAGCGAGTGAAGCACTCCCCGGTGAATTTTCGCACACGGAATGCATATTCTCTGGTGGTCTGAAGGACACTGCACCTGCCTTTTGAGTAGCCTCAGGAGGCGGGGACGGAAGAGTAGTAGGCTACTATTAGTATTACCAAGTGCATTGGTTTAAATGCCGTTCAGCCCAGCATGAAAGAAGTCTGAGAAATGCTACCATTGAAAATGCATGGGTTTCGTTCTGTGTAGCACGAAAACAGTCTGAGAAATGCTAGCATTGAAAATGCATGGGTTTAAATTTCGTTCTGTGTAGCTCGATAAAAGTCGGACAATCAGGCTCCGGGTGACGATTCAATAGATTAATTGTTGTGACTATGAGCACGAAAAAGCGTGAGACCGGGTTGTTGACAATATATGACAATATAACGACGAGTAACGTTATAGTTAACGCTAACCAAACAGCTTGTTAATAATGTAGTTAGCTAACAACGTAGATATTAAACATTTTTCGTAACGTTAACTATTCGCGGCTCATTTATATGAATTTGCAGTAACGTTAGGCTGTGAGGCGATTTTAACAAGATAGCCTCTACGTTAGCCTTCAACATCATTCAGGCAACACTTCACACAATTATTAGCCGGGCAAGGACCGCTGGTTCACGGAAAGCTTGAAAAAGCAGTTGGGATCACCGACTTCAATACCACAGACGGTAAATAAACAAACAGGTGCAACAATCATTATTTAAGTATGTGAATGTAATCATAGCATAGACGTATTCAATAATTTATCAATGTATTTATTGTTTTGATTTTCACAAAACATCAATTGTTCTCACAAAACCCACTTTGCGGTGGCTCTGGTCGTGGTTCTAGATTTGCAGCGGCAGCCATTACTTTATCATCTGATATCAGCTCCAGCAACCAAAGAGCTGTTCAACAGGTATGCATCAGTGTTTGAAGGGCTTGGTGCATTCCCAAGCCTGCATCACATATACACTGATCCAACAGCGTCCCCGGTGGTGCATGGCTGCCGTAAGGTCCCTTTTGCAGTACAGGACAAGTTGAGAGACACACTGGATGACCTGGTGCAGCATGGAGTAATAAGTAAAGTCACCAAGCCGACTGCATGGGTGAACATCCTTGTGATCACTGAGAAAAGGAATGGAACACTCAGGGTGTGCCTTGAGTATCAAGACCCCAACAAAGCAGTCAAGAGGCAACATTTCACCATCCCCACACCAGAAGACGTACAGTGCAGGCTGGCTGGTAAGAAAACTTTCACAATCCTAGATAAAAAGGACGGTTATTGGCAAATTAAGCTAGACAAGGCCTCTGCTGATCTGTGTACCTTCAAAACACTGTGGGGAAGGTACCAGTTCCACTGTCTTCCCTTTGGAATAAAATCAATGAGCAAGGTGTTCCAGCAAATCACCTGAGAGTTTTGGGGATATAGATGGTGTCTGTGTAATTGCAGATGATATGATCATTGCTGCTGCCACGAAAGAGGAGCATGACAACATCCTTAAGCTGGTGATGGACAGCTTAAGGATGCAAAGAAAATTGCAGAGCGCCAACAGATTTTTCTAAAAGACAGTACTTTGGAGTTCTAGATTTACTGGACGGTCAACTAGGGCGTCGTTTCGAACAGAGAGACATTGAGGTGGCTGTCGATCTGGAGAAACTTACAGTCACTGCAGCCAACGGAGAAGACTTTTGCTCCATCAACATTGTCATTATATGCGAACGATTTCACCTTTGATCGCTTGCGTTCACAGTTACAAATGTTGCCAGACACTGTTAAAGAGGCAAACAAACCCGCAACTGTAACAACAGTGAGATCGGTCTCCGACGCAATGAATGCGGTCCCTGTGTCAAAAATGTTACTTTGTGAAGTACACAAACTCCTTAAACTATTTCACAATACCCGTAACTACAGCAACAGCAGAGAGAAGCTTTTCTGCACTTCGACATGTCAAAACTTACCTTCGGTCTACAATGACACAGAGGAGACTGAATGACCTACTGGGCGCCCACACCCACAGAGAGATCCTCGCACGAACAGACATTAAGGCGATTGCAGCGGACTTTGCAAAGCAAAACGATCGACGCAGGCAATTCTTTGGGAAGTATGGAGACTAATAAGGACTGAACATGGGCCTACACTAAGAGGAGCCACAGAAGACAGTGTTTATTTTATTCCATTTTTTTTTATTTCAATGAAATGTCCTGCAAAATGGTCAGCAGACATTTGAGAAGTTTGAGTATTAATAATAAGGAAGGACTGACGAACATTGCCAAATTGATTTTCAGCTGCAGCCACAAAAGTGAGTGTTATGAGTTTATATTTCTTAAATAAAAAGTTATCTATATTTGCAAATGTAAGTGTATACTGTGTTTCATTCATTCAGTTAGCGCACGTAGCCTGCGTTTTTTGTTTAGGGGGCGCGGGTGCGCGTAGGTTTTTTTTTTAGTTGTGACGATGATGTTTGGCCCGACCTACCACAAATGTGTTCCGCGGCCCATGGATTACAGTGATTACTAGGCATCACATGTTTTTAAAGTCAATACATACCTGATGAGACAACCATCACTGCGCCCCTCAGACTCTTGCTCAGAAAAGAGTTTCAGTGGCAGCCAGCACAACAAGAAGCTTTTGAGCAGCTGAAAACGGTCATTTCATCTGCACCACTCTTGCGGTTTTAAAATCCACGCGAACAGACTACACTTCCAGCTCATGCGTCCAAAGATGGACTTGGTGCTTGCCTTATGCAAAGTGGGAAGCCAGTAGTTTATGCATCCAGATCGCTATCCTCTGCTGAGCAAAATGATGCTCAGATAGAGAAGGAGCTGCTAGCTATTGTGTTTGCCCTTAAAAAAATTCCACCAGTATGCACACGGCACACAAGTAGAAGTCCAGTCTGATTTTATTTATTATTATTAGACCTTTATTTAACCAGGTAAAATCAGTTGAGAACCAATTCTCATTTACAATGATGACCTGGCCAAGAGGCCTCAGCAAGAGTATATAAAATAAACAGTCAACACAAAACGACACATACAGTACATAAGAAACGGCAAAAGACAGCTTAGGTAAATAAAATAAATCTAAAATCAATAAACACTATGTGCAAGAGAAGGTGAGTTACTGGGTATTTTTTGTAGAATTATAACGGGAGAGAGAGAGAGTATAGAGGGTTGGTCAGCAGGTACAGCAGTCAACTATAACCTGTTGCAGATTTAGTTTGAACGTGTTAAGTGATGTAAGGGCTGTGAGTTTGAGTGTGTTTTGTAGTGTGTTCCAATTGTTTGCTGCATCAAAATGTAAGGAATTACGGCCAAAGACAGTCCGGACTTTTGGGATGTTGAGCATAATGAAATCACTGGATCTTAAAGGTTGTATCAGCGATTTTGGGTGGAAACATAAATGATCACATTCATCTGATTTTTCCTCACGATCCGCTAGCTGCCCGCCCCATAAGCAGGCCGTCAAAAAACCGCGTCTCTGTAGGCAGCCTATGCTCCGAGATCGTACACAAAAACAATGGTACTACCAACTACTCAAAACCAAAATAAACAGTATTCCAACCAATCACAATGATCTGCACAAACGTGACGTCACTTCTGAAGCGAAATCCCAAACAAACATACTTATGAATAATTATGTTATGTTTTAAAAAATAGTGTTCAAGCATCCAGAATTATAACCACGTTAATAACGTTTGTAAGAAACCAAACCGTTTGTAAATTCGTCAAGATTTCAGCGAGATAAGAGTATTAGCGTTTGTGCAGATCATTGTGATTGGTTGGAATACTGTTTATTTTGGTTTTGAGTAGTTGGTAGTACCATTGTTTTTGTGTACGATCTCGGAGCATAGGCTGCCTACAGAGACGCGGTTTTTTGACGGCCTGCTTATGGGGCGGGCAGCTAGCGGATCGTGAGGAAAAATCAGATGAATGTGATCATTTATGTTTCCACCCAAAATCGCTGATACAACCTTTAAGCGGTAATTACTATCGGAAATGTGCAGGAGGTTTGAGAGGTAGTAAGGTGTCTTCCCCAGGATTGTTTTATAAACTAGTTGCAGCCAATGTTGTAGCCGCCTAGTATGAAGGGAGGGCCAATCCACCAGTTCATAGAGATCACAGTGGTGAGTGGTGAAGGGTGCACATGTGGCAAAATGGATTGCTGAATGGTGGAGTGTGTCGAGCTTGCTAAGGGTGCCTTTTGATGCCATTTTATAGATTGTGGTCGTAGTCGAACATGGGAAGGATGGTCATTTTCACAAGGGTGTATTTGACGGAGTGCGTGAAGGAAGCCTTATTTCGATACAGGAAACCAAGTCTAGCTTTGACTTTAGCCAGAAGGTTATTGATGTGTGTGTTAAATGAGAGAGATGAGTCCAACCAGAGGCCAAGATATTTATAGGAGCTGACAAACTCCAGTGCCGAGCCATCAGCACTGGAAATATTGGGGAGGCTGGTGATGATGAGATTTTTCCGGTCAAACAGCATACATTTGGTCTTTTAGGAGTTGAGATGCAGGTGGAGATTGAGGAAAGACTGCTGAATAGAGGTGAGACTTTGTTGAAGAGTGGACGCAGCAGAGTGGAGTGAAGGGCCAACTGAGTATATGATAGTATCATCAGCATACAGATGTATCCGAGAGTCACCACCGGCCCTGGCTACATCATTAATGTAGATGGAGAACAAGGTTGGGCCTAAGATGGAGCCTTGAGGCAAGCCTTTAGAGATGGAAAGTGGTTCTGACATGATGTTTTAGGTCTTCACCTGCTGGACACGTTCAGCAAGGTAGCTGGCAAAACAGTTGCAGCATCTTGCCAGACAGGCCAATGCTGGTAAGTCTTTGCAGGAGGATATTATGGTCGACTGAGTCAAAAGCCTTGGCTAGGTCTATAAAGGCAGCTATGCAGACCTGCTTATTGTCCATGGCGGTAACAATGTCGTCAAGGACCTTCAGGGTAGCGGTGATACATCCGTGGCCCATCCTAAATCCAGACTGCAGGTCTGACAGAATGTGGTTAGAGTCAATGAAGTGAATTAGTTGTTTATGAACCAGTTTCTCTATGACTTTGGCCAGGCAGGGCAAGATGGAAATTGGCATGTAGCAGTTTGGGTCAGAGCCAGAGCCTCCTTTGAAGAGGGGGAGTATCGTGGCAGATTTCCAGTCCAGGGGGAATACAGACAGTTGAAGTGACAGGTTAAACAGGCTTGTAATGGGGGCAGCAATAATATGAGCGGCCGCTTTTAAAAACACAGAGTCAAGCCCATCAGATCCGGCTGACTTGTTTGAATCTAACTTAATGAGTTCATCCAGGACTTCCGAAACCATAACAGGTTGAAGGGAGAAGCTGTTGATGCTTGATGGTGGAATAGGAGTATGAGATGAGGCAGTGTTAGGGGCAGCTGCATCAAAGACATGAGATGATTTCACGAAATGGTGGTTGAGGAGCGTGGCCATGCGTGGTTTATCAGTAACAACAATGTCGCCGAATTTCATAGAGGTGGGTAGATGAGGAGAAGCAAGTTTGTTTTCCATGGACTTGACTGTTTTCCAGAACTTCTTGGCATCTGAGCCACAAGCTGAGAATTTCTCTTTGAAATGATTGATTTTAGCTTTCCTGATCGCCTGTGTGGTTTTGTTTCTGCATTGTCTGAAAGCCAGCCAGTCGGCAGGAGACTGAGAAGACCTAGCTTTCCACCATAAAGCATTTTTTAGTTGGATCAGAGCAGCCAAGTTGTGGGTAAACCAGGGGCTATAACAATTCTTGGTCCGGAATCTTTTCAGTGGGGCGTGTTTATCAATGATAAGGCTAAAGGTATTCTTAAAATAAGACCAGGTATCATCCACAGAGGGGATAAGGTTGATTCTATCCCAGTTCACAGCTGCAACATCATGTAGGAAGGCCTGATTATCAAAGTTCTTCAGTGAGCGCTTGGAGACAATCACTGGTGGGTGTTTGACAGAGAGGCCAGAGCGAATGCATGCAATGGCACAGTGATCACTCAAGTCTTGACTGAAGACTCCAGTTTGGTAGTTTGATGGAGTGTTAGTAAGAATAATGTCGATCAGTGTGGCAGATGTGGGTGATTTAAAATTGTGTCTGGTTGGCTCGGTTATAATTTGAAAGAGGTTTAAAGCACCAAATTGCTGTATGACTAAATCTGGGGGGTTGATCATACCCCAGTTTAGATCACCCAGGAGGACAAACTCAGAGGAAATGTGAGGGGCCAGAAGTTCACTAAGCTGTTAGTGTACATGCTGGAGCTGAGGGTGGTCTATAGCAGGCAGCAACCGAGAGAGTGAAATTTGTTGACAGTTTAAGTTTTAACAGTAACAGTTCAAATTGCTTAGGAACTGACCTAGACAGTGTTACAGAACATTGAAAATGGTATTTTACAAAGATAGCCACACCACCTCCCTTAGTGGATCTATCCTGACGAAAGACAACGTAACCCGGTATTTGGATTTCAAAATTTGAGACACTTTTCTTAAGCCATGATTCAGAGACAGCCAGAACATCAGGGTTTGCAGTATGTACCCAAGATTTTAGATGATCAAGTTTTGGCAACAAACTACGGATATTGACATGTAAAAAGCCCAAAGATTTGCGTTCACAAAAATCATTAAACGACAGATTATAGGCAGTGGGACCTCGAATAGCGGGCCCTGGGTTTGGGTGAATATTGCCAGAGACAAACAACATGAGAATGATTAAAACACGTCTGAAAACAGTGCCAAAACATCTCAGTTTTATCTTTCACAGAGGGTTTGATCGAAATTAATGGGGAGGAGTCATGGAACTGCTGCAATAACATGTAAGAGTACAGAGGAATAAGATTCGTTTCACACCAAGTAAGAAGTCCAAAAGTCTTTTTAACCCAGAAGGATGAAACATCCCTGGTTTGGTTGGTAAACTGAAGTCCAATGTACCACCACCATTGGAAATGATGGCAGGCTCTTGCACATGCCCGCTGTCAGAGCAGGTTGTTTGGGCCGATGTGTGCCAGAAAATAAAAAATATTGTAAGCCAAAAAGGCGAAGAAAGTTTTAGTGAATAAAACATGTCCAATCCAATAACCGCACAAAAAAAAAAATAATTTTTTTAAAAAATTAAAAATCTGTACGGGAAAAATGTTTATCCGTTTCACAGGCTCCAAGGCCACACAAAAACATTAGATGACCTAGAACAGCTGATTGTTCGGGGTCCTAGAACAGCTGTTTGTTGCAGCGCTTGAGGCACAGGTACCGAGAGCAGACAGAAGCCCGTTCAGAAACCAATGGTCAGCGTCCAAAGTAGTAAACACCGCCGTGAAACAGCGGCAGATCTCGTCGAGGTCCAACGGGATATCAAATGTGTAACTCTGGCCGGTGCCAAGGTGGAAGTACAATCTCCAAACCACCGGGAGCGAGGGAGAGAACGAGTCAACGCCGCGGAGGAGGCCGATGAATCTGAAGCTCGGCGACCTGACGGTCTCCCAGCAGCGAGACGAATAGGTCAGAAGCCTTTTAGAGGTAATCTAGCGGTTATTTTGTTATGTTTTTATATGTATCAGAGAAGCGTGTTTGTCGGCATACAACCCTACATAACGCAATCTCGTCTGTTTCAACAGGGTAGTAGTGTTGGGTAGCCTAAGCTTCGAAAGTTACCTCAGGATGTAATATCACTGATTGCTTGAGTATTATAGCAATCAAACTAAGAAACTGCAATTAATAAGCTAAAAATGCCGTTTATACAAGGAAAATGCCGTTCATAAAAGAACAATAGACAGACCTGACATCTTGCCGGCAGCCAACTTGGACAATGTGTGTTGCTCAACGTCGTGGCTCTGTGGCCTGGTGGGACCCATGCATGCACACACACGCATGCATCAAGATACTGTATAGTCACTGTGGACTGATCACAAGCCTTGAGGGGCTATCAGCCCAAAGGACATTACTCCAAATTCAAAAGTATGACATAAACATTGTCTACACACCTGGCAAGGACATGCAAATTGTGTACACACTTTCATGTCCAATGCAACAAAGTGAGCCAAGTGAAGATTTTGACATAGACAGTGAGAAGGTTGTTTATGCAGTCAACACACAGAATACACTGGAAGGGGATGCAATGCAGCTACTCAGGAGCGCCACTGCAATGGATGCTGTAATGTCATTGCTAAAACAAACTCATCACGCGGGATGGCCAGACAGGAGAAAAAATGTGCCAACACAAATCCAACCATATTGGCTCATTCGCAACGTGCTGTACACTGTATAGGAGCTCCTTATGGTCAATAAGAAAGTCGTCATACCAGTGAAATGCTGCAGAGACTTCACACAGCTCATCACGGGATCCAGAGATCATTGGCACATGCCAGGGCACTGATGTATTGGCCGGGCCTCAGTAATGACGTACGCATGATGGTAGAGCCCTGTGCATTCTGTCAAGAGAAACTGCCAAGCAATCAAAAAGAGTCACTACTTCCCCATGCTGTTCCAGAGTCACCTTGGCTAAAGGTGGGTGTTCACATTTTTGAATTTGAGAGACACTCTTACCTGCTGATTGTCAACTATTACTCCAAGTGCCCAGAGGTGCTGAGACTTAGCAACAAAACGTCAAATGCAGTAATTGGCAAACTGAAAAGTGTTTTTGCTCGCCATGGCATCCCAAGGGAGCTCATATCAGACTATGGACTATTTGCAAGTGCAGAAATGTTAAATTTAGCAAGGCAATGGGGCTTCAAGGTCACACACTCCAGTCCAGGGTACCCACAGTCAAACGGCATGGCAGAAAGAGCAATACAGACATGAAAAACATGTTCAAGGCTACTTCTCATACAGGTGAGGACCCTCATCTTGCACAGTTAGCTCCGAGAAACATGCCTGTCACAGGCATGCAATACTCTCCTGCTCAGTTGCTAATGGGCTGCGTGCTGCGCTCTATCCTTCCTACCAGTAAAGCTGTGCTGGAACCAGTGACTCCACGGGATGTCTGCCAAAGTCTGTGGAACAGGCAGTACCTGCAGAAGCAAGGGTATGAAAAAACGGCATCCCCGCTTTCTTCTTTCAAAGAGGGGGATAGGGTGTATATGGAGACAGAAAGAGGGTGGCAACCCACCACAGTAGTCAAGGTCCGTGAAGAGCCAAGGGCCTATGATGGCATCACACCCACAGGAGCAAAGTATAGGAGGAACAGGAAACACCTGAGACAGGACAGGACACCTCTGTCCAGCGGTGTAGAAAATGAACTGTCCACCGCTGATGTTGATTTTGATCAGAATGCTGCAGATGCTCCCTCTGAGGCAGTAGCACAAAGCCAGCCCCAACATCCAGCAGCAGAGGATGTAGGTGAACGACGAACAAGGGTGGGTCACGGCATAAGACTGCCTGCCCGGTTCAAGGACTATGTGCTGTACTAATGCAGTATACACAGATTAAGCTCTGACTTTGTCATTAAATGGACTGTTGGCTATTCAATGAACTGTTCAGAAAGGCAAACTACTGTTTTGAGAGAGGGGGTTGTGTTAAAAAAAAAAGTAAAACATGGTTCTGTTATATGTCTGGAACACTGTGATTGGCTAATGTTATAAGACAATGAGTTTTAAGTGCTTTAGTCATGACATTGTTTGCAGTGATAGAATCTGAAAAAGGTGGATGTAGTATACAGCTTACATGGTACAGTCAGTATACCCCCATGTTGAAAGTTAATGGTACTGCCCACTAGGAGGCGGCAGGAAGTGAGTGCAAGAGTAAAAAGCAACAGTTCTGATGGGCATTAAAAAGGTGCACAATAAATGTACACGGTTCAAGTACAAACAGCCTCTGGTCTATTTGTTGAACAAACAGACAACATGATATCACCTATTTGGCATCATCTCACCCACAAACATACAGTAGGCTACATTAATGGGGCAAACATGTGTCTGGATAGGTTTGTAAAATGCAATATTTAGCCTATTTAGTAGGTCAAAATATTTATAATTTTTATTGATAAATATCCCCCTCCCCCCCACATTTTTAAACCTGTACATTTTCTTAAGTAAACTTGACAATAAGGTATAAACATATCCTTTCTGGAGTGTAATTATTTGTCAACTGTTTAAAACATTCATTGAAATGATGTGATGTTCCATGAGGCAATTCTTGTTATTTGACATTTACAGTTTGAGTGACCACATTTTCTTGAGATGGTAAGATGAAAGAACACAGGGTCAAGTTGCATTAAATAATGTATTGCTTTGGAATAGAGCTAGTTTAATTAGTGTGAGCTATGACAGGCAGTATTGTTAGTGGAAACTTGGCCACATTTTGATATCAATTCTTTTAAAGGCAGGCCTAGCAGGCCTAGTTTTTGCAAGTTGGAATTAATGACTTACAGATAGTGCTTTGTAGGCTATGCGTAACTTGGCTTTTTTTTTTTTTTTTTGAATGTTTTTTGGTGAGATAAAATCTACAGCCAAAGTGTAAAAGAAAAAGTAAAAAGCATGCATGTCTCAAAATGACTGACAGAATGAGGGTTTTTTGTTGGGATCCACTGGTTTTAATTGAGTTATGTTTGCGCAAAAAAGCAAATTTTTTGCAAATTTTTAGTGGATGTCTACAACATAGTAATGCCATAACATAACTATACCAAAATCAGTATTTGGCGAGCCCATGGTGATTGTAGTCAATTTGTGAAATGCCATTCAGATTTTTTGAAATAGAGATATCGAGGTTCAATATACATGTGATCAGCGTAATATTTGGTGCATGCCATAGACTCTTTGTGTCTGTAAATTATTGCTTGGACCCTGGGAATCACTACTTACAGCAATTATTATTATTATTATTAGTTATTGTAATGTACACTGCTCAAAGAAATTAAGGGAACACTTAAATCACACATCGCGGATCTCGATGAACAAAATATTCAAGTTGAAAATCTTTATTGATTACATTGTGTAATTCATTGAGAACAAAATGATGTAAGAACGGTCAATGGAAACCAAAATCATTAACCCATTGAGGGCTGGATTCAAAATCACACCGAAAATCAAAGTGAAAAATTGAGATCACCGGCTGATCCAACTTGTGTGAATTTCATCACGACAACTCATAATGTGGCTCAGTAGTGTGTATGGCCCCCACGAGCCTGTATGCACTCCCGACAACGTCTGGGCATGCTGCTGATGAGACAGCGGATGGTGTCCTGGGGGATCTCCTCCCAGACCTGGATCAGGGCATCAGTGAGCTCCTGGACAGTCTGTGGCGCTACTTGGCGGCGGCGGATGCACCGAGACATAACGTCCCACATGTGCTCAATTGGATTCAGGTCTGGGGAACGTAAGGGCCAGTCAATGGCATCAATGCCTTCGTCATCCAGGAACTGCCTACACACTCTGGCCACATGAGGCCGGGCATTGTCCTGCAGCAGGAGGAACCCAGGGCCCACTGCACCAGCGTCTGACAGTGGGTCTGAGGATTTCATCCCAGTACCTAACAGCAGTCAGGGTACTGTTGGCTAGAACGTGGATGTTTGTGCGACCCTCCAAGGATATGCCTCCCCAGACCATCACTGACCCACCGCCAAACCGGTCATGCTGGATGATGTTGCAGACGGCATAACGTTCGCCACGGCATCTCCAGACTCTTTCACGTCTGTGACATGTGCTCAGTGTGAACCTGCTCTCATCTGTGAAGAGAACGGGGCGCCAATGGCGAACCTGCCAATTCTGGTGTTCTCTGGCAAATGCCAATCGAGCTGCATGGTGCTGGGCTGTGAGCACAGGTCCCACTACAGGACGTTGGGCCCTCATGCCACCCTCATGGAGTCTGTTTCTGACAGTTTGGTCGGTTTGGTCAGAAACATGCACACGAGTAGCCCGCTGGAGGTCATTTTGTAGGGCTCTGGCAGTGCTCCTCCTGTTCCTCCTCACACAAAGGAGCAGATACTGGTCCTGCCGCTGGGTTGTTGCCCTTCTACGGCCCTGTCCAGCTCTCCTCGTGTAAAGGCCCGTCTCCCGGTATCTCCTCCACGCTCTTGAGACTGTGCTGGGAGACACAGCAAACCTTCTTGCAACGGCGAGTATGGATGCACCATCCTGGAGGAGCTGGACTACCTGTGCAACCTGAATGGGCTGCAGGTACCGCCTCATGCTACCAGTAGTGACAAGGGCACTAGCAAAATGCAAAACTAGAGAAAAATCAGTCAGGAAGGATAAGGAGAGAGAAATGGTCTGTGGCCACCACCTGCGAAACCATTTCCTTTTCAGGGGTTGTCTTGCTGTTGCCTCTCCTGTCCACCTGTTGTCACTTTCATTTGCACCAAAGCAGGTAAAATTGATTCACAATCGTTTACGCTTCCTAACTGGACAGATCGATATCCCAGAAGTTTAATTGACTTGGTGTTATACTGTGATGATTAAGTGTTCCCTTAATTTCTTTGAGCAGTGTACTTGCACATCCTCACAGTTGGATTTGCTTCCTAGGTCGCTTTAGATAAGAGTATATGGAAAAGAAGATAATTTAATGAAATGTAATATAGCCCTTTGTCAGAGGTTGCTGGCAGTGTCTGGGTTCAGGGTGTGACCCTGCGAACGGGAATTCCAGTCAGGTGGGAAGTAGGACAGGGGAATGACCATGGCGGCCATATCTGGGTAACAAGGAAATGATGCAGCATGTGTCTGAGAGGTATGACGCACTACACCCACCCTTCTCTCTAGGCAGCAGAAGTGAGGAGGTGTAGAGATGAGCTTACGGAGTGAAGGAAACGGCTCAGTGGAGGTAAGAACTGCTGAAGAGGCCATGACTATGCATGGGTGACCTACATACTAACGTCTTCCTTCTAAACTGTAGGCGGAAACCCCACCGCACTCTTCTCGCAGTTAGAAGACCGTAAATGTCTCTCTCACTGTCACTTTGACGGACGTTCTCCTGGCTTGGTATTAAATAATACGGATTTTTCTCATTACCAGAAGACAGCAGCCTCTGCTACGGTTTGCGGTGAAATGAAAAAGGAAGTGCTGAAACTATAAATGTATGTCATGATTTTAGCAATGCGTCAGCTCCTCTACCACTAATTAGAATGTTGAGATGCAAGAATTCACATTTTCAGGTGTGCTGCCTTTGCAGTTACAATCACAAATGTGTGCAGGGCTACTTTATTATAGTACATATCAATCAATTAAACAGTTCAGTACTTCAAGGCAACAAACTTTAACAGTGTCCCTCCTTAAATTGAAACAAGAAATCCTGTGGTAATGATATCAGTTCCTCAACTACACCACAATTCTGACTACAGTTACTAGGTGTTTTGCAGATTTATACCACAGCTCAAGCGCCATGAAACTGTACCAGAGTGGAAACTGGAAACCATCATAAAGTACCAGCGGAGATTGGAAATACTTCAAATATACATTTTATATGCATGCATATGCATTTTGAGTACTTTTTCATTTACTGTTGCATAGTTTATCATTTGTAATTTACAGACTATAAAAATGTGAGATATTTTGTATTGTTGGTTTGGCAAAGGATATTTTTAAATCAAAACACATACTGATACAAGGAGCTCACCCTTG
Organism: Synaphobranchus kaupii; assembly: GCA_029718625.1. Classification (NCBI taxonomy): domain Eukaryota; kingdom Metazoa; phylum Chordata; class Actinopteri; order Anguilliformes; family Synaphobranchidae; genus Synaphobranchus; species Synaphobranchus kaupii. The sequence goes on from CM056376.1 coordinate 75,784,595, forward strand.
GAATCTGCCATTTCTAAACTAAACCCACCCCTTTCAATTTTAGAATTAGTAGCATCTTACAGAAGAAACTGGACTCCCTTTGACAGATAAGTCTTATCACTGACTCAAACACTTGATATGCAGGAAATGCTCTCTTAATGTTAATATACTTGAATGTGGCTCCTAATGTTGTAAGTAGAAGTAGGTACAGTTTGAATTACACTTGCACTCACAGACATACCTGCTGGTGTGGTAGATGATATCAGACCGTGGGAACAATGGGTAGGTCAGCTTTGCCACACACTGCACCACAGGCTCTTTTCATCAAGATACATGTCTGATATGCCCCATATTTGGAAAACACCCGGTATTGCATGAATATCACAAAAGAACTATACCATTCTTTTGAATGATTTTATATGCCTTCATATCATGTGTGATGAAAATATTTGAGGTGTATGGACACTACTTGCAAACATTTATACCACAGGATATTTAAACATTTATTGAGGATATTGTACTCTATGTGTAACAAGGTGTACAGACATCTGGATGGTTGACTTCAGTAATGAAAATCCACAATCACCCATCATCTCTGAGATGATTACAACTTGCTTGAAGCTGAACTTGTTCATTCCTGTTTACATAACGTACTTGTACAGACATAGATAGGGATGGCAGGTGTGCCACCCGCCAAGTTACGGCTTGGCGGGCCTTGACCCATACCTATACAGCAAGGAGAGTGAAACACGTTTCTTCAAGGTTTCCTACAGAAATAACCACAATGACCACAGAATTTCAGCCATTAAGAACATTAATTTCTGTACCTTCTGACCTCATGTAACCACACAGACACTACTTAACACATCCACACAATAAAGCACCAAACTTGGGTTATTTTTGCATTTTTCCCCATCTTTTTCCTGTCGATTTCATCACAATTGCTCCAGGCCCAGAGAGAATAATTCTCCCCATTGTAAATTTAGCTAATACATCTGCCAATAACAACATCTGATCAAAGTAGCCAATTGCAGGATACACAGGCAAAATTATTATGTTGTGTTGCAGTCCAGCCAAGGGGTGGCCTAACTGCTCCACTGAAGGAGACTTCATCTTTAGTGCAGTGGTTAGAGCAACAACCTCTCCCACCCATGTTTGAGCCCCACCAGATCACTGCCATTACAATTAATTTGGAATGCACATGTGATGCTTTTGACATATAAAGATGTGAACATGTGATGCCAGTTCAGCCAATATAAAAAATATGGATATAGGACAAAAGTACAGGTAGTCAGCTTTCATTTAATGGTATTTACATGCAAGTTTGACCATTTTAGAGAAATTGCATTTTTTGTATCGGGTTCCCCCATATTTAGATTTGCAAGTAAAGTAAACGGATGACAGGTGTTTCCTGTTGTTCGGGTGTTTCCTTTTTGCTGTGATTGTTAAAAAAAATGTAGGATGGATATTGAAGATGCAAACTTCTCATCAGCACCATTACAATACAAACCAATACAAAGGCAAGACTTGCATCTTGAATATCCATCCTACATTTCTGCTGGAGCGTTCTTCATACTATAAATTATGATTCTCTTTCATCCCAGCACTCTGTAGGTTGTTGTGGATGTCACAGATAGTTGTATTAGGGTTTCTCATCAGAGCTATGGTCTTTTTTTTTTGTCATCAAATGCTTGTTTTCCATTCATATGCAGTAGTCATCATGTTGGTTTATGTATTTTGGCGACCAAATATAGACTCAAAAAGTAAAAACAAAGGCCAATACCAAGGCTAGACATTCACAGCCATCACAAAGGATAAGATAAGCATCACTAATATATGAATATATGAAGGCTATATACAGTCAAGCCGGAAAGTCTGCACACTCCTTTCACCTTCTCTACGTTCTATTACGTTACAGACATATTCTACAATAGATTGAGTTCATTTTTTGTCTCAAACTTCTACACAAAATAGCCCATAATGACAAAGTGAAAACAGGTTTTTAGACATTTGTGCTAATTTATTCAAAATCAAAATGTAAAATATCATATGTACACAAGTGTGCACACCCTTTGATATGACACCCAAAAGTGAGCTGATACTGATACTGCTTGAGATGTTTCTACAACTTAATTGGAGTCCACCTGTGATAAATTCAATTGATTGGACATGATTGGGGATTGCCAACACCTGGATTGTGTCAAGGCATAGATCTGGAGAAGGGTACGGAAAAATCTCTGCAGCTTTACAGGTCCCAAAGAGCACAGTGGCCACCATCATTCATAAATGAAAGAAGTTTGGAACCACCAAGAATCTTCCTAGACCTGGCCGCCCGGCCAAACTGAACAATCGGGGAAGACGGGCCTTGGCCAGGGAGGTGAGCAGGAACCCGAGGGTCACTCTGACAGAGCTCCAGCGTATCCTTGTGGAGATGGGAGAACCTTTCAGAAGATCAACCATCCAGGCAGCACTCCACCAATCAGGCCTTTATGGTAGAGTGGCCAGACGGAAGCCCCTCCTTAGTAAAAGGCACATCACAGCCCGCTTGGAGTTTGCCAAAAGGCACCTAGAGGACTCTCAAACCATGAGAATCAAGATTCTCTGGTCTGATCAAACCAAAATTGAACTTTTTGGCCTGAATACCAAGCGTCACGTCTGGAGGAAACCAGGCACCGCTCTTCACCTGGCTAATACCATCCCTACAGTGAAGCATGGCGGTGGCAGCATCATGATGTGGGGATGTTTTTCAGCAGCGGGAACGGGGCGACTAGTCCTGATAGAGGGAAAGATGAATGCAGCTAAGTACACCGAGATCCTTGAAGAAAACCTGCTCCAGAGCGCTCTGGACCTCAGACTGGGGCGAAGGTTTACCTTCCAACATGACAACGACCTGAAGCACAAAGCCAAGAGAACAAAGGAGTGGCTTCGGAGAAAGTCTGTGCATGTCCTTGAGTGGCCCAGCCAGAGCCCAGACGTGAATCCAATTGAACATCTGTGGAAAGAGCTGAAAATGTCTCTGTACCGACGCTCCCCATCCAACCTGATGGAGCTTGCAAGGATATGCCAAGAGGAATGGGCAAAAATGTCCAGAAACAAGTGTGCCAAGCTCGTAGCTTCTTTCCCAATACACCTTGAAGCTGTAATCGCTGCCAAAGGTGCAGCAACCAAGTATTAGGCTAAGGGTGTGTACAAATATGTAACCCCTAAATAACCTATTTTTGTCAGTAAAATAAAATTGCATATTTTCTAAAAACCTGTTTTCACTTCGTCATTATTGGCTATTGTGTGTAGATGTTTGAGGCAAAAAATGAACTCAATCTATTGTAGTATAAGTCTGTAACGTAATAAAACGTGGAGAAGGTGAAAGGAGTGTGCAGACTTTCCGGCTTGACTGTATAATTGTGCCATGATCACTAGATTTTATGTAGATGTTATCATTATTATCATATACTGATTTTATATAGTGATCAGCAACCAATTGATAGATCAAATGGAAGTTACTGTCTTTTGCCTTGGCATGACCCCTTATTATTTTGCAGATAAAGCAAAGGCAGAGTACAGTAACTTCCGAATAAGGGTCAAAGGTCAAGTTTGAGTTAAAGATTTTTATGTAGATAAATTACTTCATAAAAATAACAGAATTGCCAAATTTTCAATATCCTACCTACAATACATTTGGCTGGACAAGAAAAAAACTTTAAAGTCATTTTTCTCAGTTCTACACTCTGGCGAGTTAAGGTCTTTTGCCTTTGTAGGGCAGTAAACCCAACCCCCCTTGACCCAATCAGTCTAACCTCTGCTCCGAAATGCGAAGAGTTTGCAAGCTTTTTCAAAGATAAAGTTATTTCGATTAGGACAGGCATGGTCATAAGAACTAATAAGCCTGACACACCTCACAAAAAAACGCCAACTCTTAGATGCTTTAACAATATTACGCAAACTGAACTCTGTAAGATCGTAACTCAAACAAACTCCTCCACCTGTGCTCTTGACCCAATCCCTAGTAAATTTCTCAACATCTATAGTAGTTTGTCTCCTTCCATCCTAAAGATAATCAACACTTCGTTAGAAACCGGCATCTTTCCTAATGCCTTCAAAACAGCAGTAGTGAAGCCTCTACTAAAAAACTCAAATCTAGATAATAACATTCTTAATAATTACAGACCTATATCCAATCTGCCATTCATGAGCAAAGTTTTAGAAAAAGTGATTTTTAATCAACTCAATGCTTTTTTAAATGAGAACTGTATCTTAGAAAAGTTTAAATCAGGCTTCAGATCAAATCACAGCACAGAAACAGCACTAGTCAAAATAGTAAATGATCTTAGACTTGCCACTGACTCGAATAAAGTGTCAATCTTCATCCTCTTAGATTTAAGCGCGGCATTTGACACCATTGATCATAACATCCTAATTGACCGTCTTGAAAACTGGGTCGGCCTCTTAGAAAATGCTCTAAACTGGTTTCGAACCTATATAACTGGGAGAACATTTTTTGTTAGTTTGGGCGACCATGTATCTACAAAACATGAGCTACCCTTTGGCGTAGCTCATGGAAGTTGTCTTGGTCCCCTGCTATTCTCACTGTACATGCTTCCATTAGGTCACATCATCAACCAGTACAATGTAAATTTTCATAGTTATGCAGATGACACCCAGCTATACATTTCTGTGGAGCCAACGAAGCCCGACTCAGATGGCCTAAGCTCGCTGACTTGCCTGCCTGACTGCTATAAACAAATGGATGAGTGACAACTTAACGAGGATAAAACAGAGATACTTTTGCTATGACCAAAATCTGAGAGAGAACCCCTTTTTAGTAAGCTTGGGGACCTTGCTGTAACGTCCCGTTCCCTTCCTGTCCTTTTCCGTGTTTTCCCCTGTTCCTTCCGTGTCATGTTGGATTCTCCTGTCCATGTTTTCCCCTTTGCTACAGGCTGGGCGTTTCCCCTCTGTTTGTTTCTATCGGCTTTCCACTTTGGTTTCCACCTATCTCTTTCCCCCATTCATTACATTCATTCCGCACCTGTTTGTTTCAATCACTCTCAGTTACATTCCTCACGTGTTCGTCATTAAGTTTCAATCTCACCTTCCTACTTAAACCCCCGTCTGGCTGCTAGTCGGCGCCAGTTCGTTAAACTACCTTGTGTGTTTCATGGTCTTCAGGTTTCTAGTCACGTTTACTGTTTGCTTGGTTACGGGTTTTATACCTGTTCAGCTTCCAGTTCTCCTACCCTCCAGTTTGGTAGCTATCTAGCCCTAACAATTGCTGTTTGTGTGTTCCTAACCTGTCTCCCTCTAATTACCAGCTGTTCCTGCACCTACCAGTCTGTAGCTGTTAGTCTGCGTGTGTGTGTGTTGCGGTGCCCCCTCCTCCAGCTCGCAGTGCGTCCGCTGTTGGGTTTCTGCCTAGCTATCCTGCAGTGGTTCCTGTCCGGCCGTAGTGGATCCCTTCGCTGCGGTTACGGTCCCAGGTTCCTCGGCAAACCAGCTACCCTCAACCAGCCGCAGCTGAGCTCCGCCACACAGCTCTACCCAACCGGGCTCAACCGGTCACCTACCTCTGTACCCAGCCCAGTACCTGTTGGACCTCCCGGTCCAGTTCCGGTCCTGTTCCGGTGCTAAGTGCACCTCCAGTCCAAAGTCCAGTTCCGGCTTGGAACAACCCAGTTGTTCCTGCTATCCAGTTCCAGTTGGACCTCCCGGTCCAGTTCCTGTCCTGTTCCGGTGCTAAGTGCACCTCCAGTCCAAAGTCCAGTTCCGGCTTGGAACAACCCCGTTGTTCCTGCTATCCAGTTCCAGTTGGACCTCCCGGTCCAGTTCCTGTCCTGTTCCGGTGCTAAGTGCACCTCCAGTCCAAAGTCCAGTTCCGGCTTGGAACAACCCCGTTGTTCCTGCTATCCAGTTCCAGTTGGACCTCCCGGTCCAGTTCCAGTCCAGTTCCGGTGTTAAGTGCGCCTCCAGAGTAAAGTCCAGTTCCGGCTTGGAACAACCCCGTTGTTCCTGCTATCCAGTTCCAGTTGGACCTCCCGGTCCAGTTCCAGTCCAGTTCCGGTGTTTCGTGCACCTCCTGTTAAAGTCCAGTTCCGGTTTGGAGCAAACCTGCCGATTCCGGGATCCAGTTCCTGAGTGGACCTCCGGTCCAGTACAGTCCAGTTCCGGCTTGGAACCCGCTACCTGCACTCAGGTCCAGCTCCGGCTTGGAGCAGTTCGAATCCAACTCTCTCACCCTGTGTAAATACTGTGTTTCCTTTCTGTACAGCTTTGGGACTACCCCAAAGCTTATAATAAAACCCCTTGCTGATAATCTGTCTCCTGGTCGTTGCACTTGGGTCCAGCCCGTATTCGGTTCGTAACACTTGCTCCCCAAACCAAACCAGAAGTAAAAAGCCTAGGTGTCATTTTAGATTCCGACTTAAACTTTAAGGTCCATATTAGTAAGGTGACTAAGACGGCTTTCTTCCACCTGAGAAATGTTGCCAAAATACGGCCATTTTTAACACAAGCAGATGCAGAGAAATTAGTTCACGCTTTTATTACTAGCAGACTAGACTACTGCAATGCCCTTTTCACCGGGCTGCCCAAAAAGTCAATACAGAAACTTCAGCTCATTCAAAATTCGGCTGCCAGACTTTTAACAAAGACCAGAAAGAGAGAACATATCGCTCCCATCTTAACCACCCTGCACTGGCTCCCAGTTTCCTTTAGAATTGACTTCAAGGTACTTTTATTCACCTACAAAGCTCTAAATGGCACAGCACCCACATACATCTCTGACTTCCTAATTTCGTATCAGCCAACAAGAGCCCTCCGGTCCTCAGGTGCCGACCTTTTAACCGTTCCCAAAGTACTGCACAAAATGAGCGGGGAAGCTGCCTTTAGCTATTATGCCCCAAAGCTATGGAACACCCTACCCAGACACATTAAAGATGTAAGCTCTGTTAACATTTTTTTTTAAATGCTTAAAACCTACCTGTTCGAACAGGCTTTTAAATTAAATACTGGAAATGCTCCCTGTGTACCTAGCATTTCTGACTAGAGTGTTCCACTAGAGTGTTCGCTTACCATGTCCCTCAAAGGCTTTTATTATTTTAAATGTATTTTTTCTCATTCTATTTCTATTCTTTAAATTCTATTCTTTTTTTAAAAAAAAGTTCTATTCTTTCATTCTTTTCTAATTTATTTATCGTTAAGCTTACTTATCTTTTTGAAGCTGTTTTAACTTTTATTTATTTATTTATTTATTTATTTACTTATTTTATTTTATTATATTTTTTTTTTTCTCATCTGATGTTCAATTGTTGCTTGTTATTTGTTGAGCACTTGAAAAGTTCTCTATAAAGGGGGGTGAAAGAAGAAGCCAGTAGGGCGCTCAATTTAAAAGTTTGACTAGGGACCGACGGGTTCGTCACTCTGCGGAGTGATTCAAACTGTGGAGGCTGTATGCTGCTCCCACCCATCGGCAAATATACCTTGAAGGAGGGACAAAAGTCCTGCAGCGGAGCTGGCAGGCACCTGCAGCAGTGCTGGCAGGTATATTATCACCCAGAGAGAGAGGCTATACGGTGCGTAGCAGATGGCAGGTAGTAGGCTGTTTGTGATAGGAGTGTTTGTTGGGGAGACACCAGTGTACAGAGAGACACCGGTGTACAGAGAGACATTAGTGTACAGACCATAGACTGTATAAAAATATGGACAAAGCCACTGTGACGTCACCCATTGCCTTTCCATGGCCTCGGAAAAACCAAATTGAAACACGGAAGTCTTTTTCGCCGGCTGTTTGGACGAACTGCGCCTGCTCAGTGGAGCCGACTTGACCTTTGCTTGGAGCAGGGTGAACCGGATATGGTCTTCATGGGAGGGTCTCTGTCCAGGCACAGTATGATTGACAGTTCGGGGCGGAGATTCTGGAAAGCGGGAGAAATTAGAAGCGGGAGTTTTATATTGCAAGCACAGTCTGATTGCAAGCAAATTCACGGTAAGTCAAGCTAATTTATTATATAATTTCATTTTCACGGTTTTACGGTGTTATTTATTTGCATTGACTGTGTGAAATTCGCCACATCATTGTGTTATGTTATAACGTTTTATTCAGTTATCTTCAATTTACAGTACAATTTAAAGTACATTAATATTCCACCCAACTCAGATCGGAGGTAGGCTAATTCCATTAGCTAGCATACCAGCTTGACAGTGAGATTGGTTACGTTAGGCCTAGGCAGGCTAAGGCGAATATAGGGTAACGTTATGATTGCCATTAACGATATTGACGGTCAATCAATCACATTTACGTACAAGACTACTTTTATTATAAATGTCCCGAAGAGCTGCTCTAAATAGGTAGCAAGCTGTCAGCAAGCTTGCGACCCAAAAAATCCGTCCAAGCCATAGACTGTATAAAAATAGGTCCTTGCGGGATTTCTAAATTCCTAAAAATGTCAGTAAAAATGGTTAGGTTTTGCTCGTTCCAATAACCCAGCAGAGTAGCCTATTATGTTAATAATGCCCGCCCGAACCTGTCCTATTTTTTTTTGTGTGTGGATAAAATATAAAATATATGATCACCCTAGCTAACACAAATCACAATGAAAGAAGATAAAATAACGTCAGCTGTGGCCATCTACGAAGCATTTTAATAGTCTATTTGCATGCGTGAAAATTGCACAATGCACTTTGTAAAACCAAGTTTCCCACCCTTGTGCATTAAGTCTCATTACACAGACTGGTTGTAACCTTAACCTTTTAATTTCTTTTGCAGACACGATGGAAAACCAAAGCCTCAACTGTGAGTTTCTGTACCCACCTTTCATTGTGAACCATTTTTCTTTTTTAATCACTGTGCCTTAAACTAGTCATTTACATAATATAATTTGAGTGTATTTCTCTTGCATTGCTAATTTTTCAAGCGTAGCTCTCGTTATGCAATAGGACCAAACAGCATATTGACAATATTAAAGTATCATGTCTAGATTGTGGATGATGTTTTTAATAGCTTGCATCCAGAATGTATCATTGTATATTGCAATGAGATGCATTTAATTTTATTCCTCTTACACAGATAAAAATGTCTGGATAGTTGGTGACAGCTACATCCGGCGTGGGGAGGAGAGAGCAAGGGAGACCATGGGGACCAGTCTGGGTCTGGATGCCAGGGTCCAGTGGTTTGGCTGGGGAGGCCTGAGGTGGGAGCGGCTTCTCCCCTTCATTCACCAGTCCCTCAGAGGAAGAGCAGCCCCGGATGTCCTGCTCATACACTGCGGCGGGAACGACCTCGGCAACACGAAGAGCCTGCGTCTCGTCGCAGACATGAAGCGGGACCTGCAAGACCTCCACCGGCGTTTCCCAGGGACGAAGATCCTCCTATCAGCAATCTCCCAGCGACGCCGGTGGAGGACTGCCAATCCGGGGAAAATAGACAAGACCAGGAAGTGGGTGAACAATGTCATGGCTACATTTGTTCAGAGTTTTGGTGGAATTTTTATCCCACATTCTACCATAAAATTTGATAACGCTGACCTATTTCTAAAGGATGGTGTTCATTTAACCCCTAGGGGAAATGATATTTTTTTAAATAGTATGGTCCATTCCCTTAAAGACTGAATCTAGGGGAGGAGTTTCTCCAATCCTGGATTTAGCTTTTAATGGAATAGGTTTTTTTTTAATGAAATGGGTCAGCTTTTCAAATTTTATGTTATGATGTTATATTTTGTATTATTTAAATTAATGACATCTGTAGCTATGCCATTGTTCACCCAACTCCCCCTGCTCTTCCTCATCCCTGTCCCACATCTTCTCTCCCCCACCCCCCATCTTGTCCTCTCCAGCCATGGCACCCCATGGCCTTTCTTGCTCCCTAAGCCGGTGTAGCTGTCAATTAAATTTTTTTTAATTATCCAACTTGTTTTGATGTGTTCATTATTTGCATAACAGAATCATGCAGTAGGTGAAATAGCAAATATTACACAATATATAAACTAATCAAATGTCATTCAAATCATTCAAAATGAAGCATAAATAAGGGCATCTGGTAGCCTAACTACCCTCTACATTATACATGTTGTACAGCAATTAATTTTTTTAAGTACTTGCTCTGTAATGAGAATCGGACCCTTTATATAAATGGGGAAAAATGTCATTTGAGGTTTTTGTCTGCTTTTGTCTTTAAAATATTTAATACCCTCTTGCATTCAGTTAAATAATGAGAACATAATGCACCAATACATTACCGCTCAAGATGGCCTTCCCCAGCGTGCACACAGTGTAAGTATAGCCACTGATGTAAATAAGTAACAGACATCCTGCAATCTCACTGAAAGACTAAGGAGGACCAGCTTGTGCTGCGACTTTAAATGTATTAAAGGAGTGATTAAGATTCTTTTTTCACAAAGCAACTTGAAATCAGTACAATGTTTTTATGTATCCTTAAAAGATGGTCAGATGTCCCTTGTGGCTGACAGGGTGAGTCCGTGGTCCATACATCCCGCACAGGATGGCGGCGTTTTCCTTTGTAATATGGATGCTGCACATTTGATAAGAGGGTCACCCACAGACTAGGACTGCGGTCCCCAACCCTATTCCTTGTTTCAACCCCAAAATCTGATTCTACAAATTAGCAGCTCAAGATATCATTTCATCACAGAATTAGTGATCTGTGTTAGTATTGATTATGTTGGTAACTTGAACAGCTGGTAATAAATTTACATCTGTAAAATAGAGAAAGGATAGAGCAAGATCAGTTTTCATTTCATAATAGGGGACAAAAAACTCAAGGGTAACAAAAAGTTAGGGGTTTGACATAGGAGACAACAAAGTTCAGTAGCCTGTCTCAGTTTAAAGCCCACTCACCACGTCAAGGTGCAGGCTGAGAGTGGGAACACAAGACAAGACACACATTTAGTACAAGACAAACCCTGACGAGACACACATTAAAAATGACAAGGTCCACATAAAAGATCAAATTTGTACATGTTTATGCTGGCTGTAAGTGGTATTGTAATCCATGGGTCTTTGTAAGCGAGGACTTCCACAGTAAACACTTATGCCCCGTTTATGCGGGCTCTAAGTGATACTTGCAACAGTCATCCAGGGGTTACTGTATGTGAAGACTTCCACAGTACACACTTATGCCCCGTTTATGCGGGCTCTAAGTGATACTTGCAACAGTCATCCAGGGGTTACTGTATGTGAAGACTTCCACAGTAAACACTTATGCCCCGTTTATGCGGGCTCTAAGTGATACTTGCAACAGTCATCCAGGGGTTACTGTATGTGAAGACTTCCACAGTACACACTTATGCCCCGTTTATGCGGGCTCTAAGTGATACTTGCAACAGTCATCCAGGGGTTACTGTATGTGAAGACTTCCACAGTAAACACTTATGCCCCGTTTATGCGGGCTCTAAGTGATACTTGCAACAGTCATCCAGGGGTTACTGTATGTGAAGACTTCCACAGTACACACTTATGCCCCGTTTATGCGGGCTCTAAGTGATACTTGCAACAGTCATCCAGGGGTTACTGTATGTGAAGACTTCCACAGTAAACACTTATGCCCCGTTTATGCGGGCTCTAAGTGATACTTGCAACAGTCATCCAGGGGTCTCTGTATTTGAAGACTTCCACAGTAAATACGTTCTTGTGGTGCTTGGCAGTATCTGGCTTTGAGGTAGAGGCTTTAGTTTCAATCCATTTGATTTTCAGCGGTGAGAGGGTGCACACTGAAATACACACACATAAATATGTAAATTGAAATAGACATACGTAATTTGACATACACACATACATATGTAACGACATACATACACATGTACACTGAAATACACGCACATAAATATGTAAACTGAAATAGACGTACGTAATTTGACATACACACATACATATGTAACAACATACATACACATGTACACTGAAATACACGCACATAAATATGTAAACTGAAATAGACGTACGTAATTTGACATACACACATACATATGTAACAACATACATACACACGTATAAATTAAGACATATGACCCCCTCACTACTCACCATAAAAGTGAATCAACTTGGTTAGTCTTCTGCGAACCATCTTACATTTAAACTTTTCAGTCGCTCTTCTTGCCAAGTGATTCAAACGGACTTTACAGAACCATGAAGATGCCATCTTCACCAGTATGTGGACATGATTTGCTTCAACACACGTGTCAAACATGTGGTTGTGCAGGCCAGGGAAGAGATTTTTCTCAGCGCAATCAGCAAGCACCTGAGTAACTACAGCCAATGTTACTCCACTGCCCTGTGGTGGCTTGCCTCCATTTCTTCTGAGCAGCCTCTGAAAACATCTCTCGGTGGCCTGGCACACTGCAACCATGTCTTTTGATGGCTTCTGTAAGCCACCTCTGTCCTTCAAAGCCAGAAAGGAATGTGTTCCTTCCATTGATGTCAATGCCTGTGAGCAAGGCATGCAGGTAACCTTCTCCCTCAATTTTTTCACAACAAAGCCTGCGATGTAGTTGATTGCAGCATCTTTGTATTCTGAGAGGTGGTCAACATCTGGGAGGTCAGGGATGGTGTCATCTCCAGGCAGTAGCATTTCCACCAGCTCCACGTCCATCCTGCGTGCAATGTTGACTGCTGCAGGTGTTGAATCGAGGATGTCAGTGTTGTCTCGGAGGAGGCAGTTGCCTGTGCCTGTCTTAACTTGGTGCCTCACAAGTAGGCGCTTGTAGGCTGCTCGAAACTGTCTAGCATTGGGGTTGTTGTTGTACCCTCCACGAGCTCTGACAGCAGCAAAAAAGAGCTCCAAGTGATCCTGACTCAGTTTGTATGTTAGAAGGTACCTGCATGGCGCATTGGGTCTCTCAACAAGGTCATTGTATATATTGAGTGCACTTCTGCCATTGGCTATGAAGCCATAGATTGATGTCTTCTTGGCAGTTGAATGCATGTGCACAAGCTGTTTCCCATTGTTGACCTTGAGC